>VWZN01017467.1:18438-31513 GCA_013396955.1 Regulus satrapa | reverse complement strand
TTTAAGTTTCTTTGACAGGCCAAACCACACAGGAGTTTCAGCACTATTAATTATCCACTTAATCACACTTTTAAACCCCAACCACATTAACACAAGGAACTTTTTACCATAAACAGCCAATTTGATTAATAACTCTGTAGATACAGTTCTATACACAAAAGTTCAATATGTTACAGATTAAGTAGAATGTTTCCATGTGTTCATAGTCAATATTTGGTAAGGGAAAAAAGAATTTGTGCTTTTGCAGAGTTTTCTCTGCGAATTGCCTGTGGGATATAACTTTAAACATGCACCTTCCCTTTTCTGATCTGTGGGCTGTTTCTCAAAAAACCTCTGAAAAAAACAAAAATCTCAGGAAAAATAAACCTACTCAGATGTTGGGCACAAATTTCTGGGAGTTTTTTTATTTACTATGGTAGTGACAACAACTATCCAAGTTTAAAAATCTCTCTTTAATTCTGCATGGAAAATGTATGTGGAGTTTCTTTGTGACTGATCTGATGTGCAGGAACTAAAAGATGGGTTGGTCATGAACACAAGGAAAACTTTTGGTTCTTCCTCTGCATCCTAGAAAGCAAGAAACACTGCACACAACAGAAACAACGCCCTGTTCTTGTAATTATTTTCACAACGGCAGGATCTGATCCCAGACAGCACTGTCAATATTTTCAGTGATGCAGACACATCAATACCAAGCATTAGGTTACAAGAAGGGATCATCACTCTTCATTGTTAAGTTGCACCTCCATCTGTCTTCTCTCCCTTGTCCAGCTCACATCAGGGGCTTTAACATTTAGGCAGTGCCTGCTGCAGAGCGGATTTCCTTGGGTTTTATCTCCTGTAAGGGCTACATGCACTAAGCGTGTCAGCAACAGAGGTGGGAAGAACTTCCCTAGTTTCAAAAACCCACTCAGCCATGACCACTCTTCTCTCCTTAGAGCAAAAAATTTAACTGTCTGCAGGGAAAGGGTGCAGGTGGGAAATGGGGCTGCTGAGGAATGCAGGGAGGAGCTGAGAGAACGTTCTACGCAGGATTTCTGCCATGATGCTGCTCCTGAGGCCATGCAGCAGTGCAATGAAATTCATTCAAGCAGAACACTAAAGTTCCTCCTGCCTGAATTCTTGGAATGAGGGATGTCTGAACGACTACAATGCCTGTTTAAGACATGACTGAATAGAATGTTCTGGGGGGGGAGAAGAATCAAAACTTTAAAAAAAACCCAAACCAAACAAACCAAAAACACCAAACCAAACAAAAAAGCAAACAAACAAACAAACAAAAACCACAAAAAAACAACAACAAAACCACACAACCAAACTATTTGAATTTCAGTTGGTCTTGCTTCTCATAGATTTTTAAGTTAACAGTACTACTACAATGTTCTGTACAAGAACATTACCCAAAAAACATAATTAACTCTCCAGCGGTGCTAGAGACTCATTTATGACTGAATCTTGCAAATCCTCTGCAGAGCAGGAGCAACTTCCTTCTTAGGATTTGCATCTCATCCTATTTGGAGATCTAACACATTCTGAAATTATGACCCATTTTCCAACAGCAAGGCTTGCAGGTTCCATTGAATTTGAGCTGTGCATACCAACTCCCAAACCTGGCTGTCTACTGAGGTAAGCATTCCCTTCAAAAATGCCAAACACCTGAAGAATGGACTGAGGGGTCTAACTGATACACAACAAAGGGGTTCGTGTTCCTTATATCAAAGCCTCTGTAAATCTGATGTCCTCAACAGAAAGAAAAGCACTGAAAAGCAGGGCAGACTCCTCTGTTTCCTTCTAAAACACTCAGAGAAAACATGTGGCTTCTTTTGACCTTTCTATTGAGGATGGCAGAGCACCAGAACAAGCTGTCCAGGGAGGTCTGGAGGCATTTCAACCCCACACGGACACACTCCTGTCTCACCTGTTCTGGGTGACTCTGCTCTGGCAGGGGCTAGGGCTGGATGATGTCCAGAAGTCTCTTCCAAACCCAACCGTTCTGAGACTCTGTGATCTTATTTCAAGAGATTCTGCACCGTAATGTGGAGTTTGGAAAGGCACAGAGTGCCGCATCCAGTCCCTTCCTGCCTCAAAGTGGGCTGGTAATTCATAACAGAGCAGACACAGTGCTCCCAACCTGCTCACAGCACGGAGCTCAGGTCAGGAGGAGTTACCAGGGCTCAGAGCTTAAAAGGAAATGTCCCAGCTGCTGGAAGGCAAAGACTCTGTGAAATAAAGACATTCTGTCTTTCCCTTTTCCCTAAAGGAAGGCCAAGCATTTTTCATTTATACCTTGCCATCACCTTGTAACATTGTGTGCTAAGCCCAGCTGACATAAATACAGTCTGAGCTTCCTCCTTAGCAATTATATGTCAAAAATATAGCAAAAATTAGGGCTGTTCAAACTTCCTTTGTTTGCCCATCACACAAAGCAGACAATCACATTGTCTCTACGCTCCCCAGCGGAATTTAGCAACGCGGTTAAATGGGTAACTTAAAACTATTTGCCACAGGGAATGTGCTGCCAGAAAAAGAAAACACCATTATTGTGGGCATGGGTGCAAAAGAGCACCACTGATCCCTCACATAATTCAGATGAAGCCCCAGAAGCTATGTCAGGGTCAGCCTGGCAGAGCAGTTTCAAGGACCCATTGTATGTGGCCAAGTCATACAATGGAGCTCGACTTGGAGATTGCAACAGGCGCCCCTTCTGTGGTGCACTGTTTCTGTTCCTGACACTGTTATGAAAAGACTGTCTGAAACATATTCATCACTTCAAGATGAATGGCAAAACATAAACTGCTGCATGCAGAGAGAGGCCTAGCTCTGACACAGAAGGAAAAACAACATCAAGTATTTTTCTTTAGTATTGATTAATAATCACTTTTTCCAGGCACTTAAGCATTGTTCCCTAGGTCCAGCAGCAAAAATCTGGAGGGAACAAAGCACACCCGGGCTTCATCATAAAACACAGACCACACACAAGGAAAACAGTGACGTTCCAAGGCCACTGCAAGGTTCTCAGGGTGATTGTCGGAGGTAAGAGTTGCTGTTGGAGCCCTGGGCACAGGGAATTTCAGCTCTCTGTGTGCCAGGCACTGACCCTCAGGAGAACACTGCACTGACCTGGGGCCAAGAGAAGGCTCCAAAATTGAGGGATGGCTCTGGGATTGTGGGGGTGGAGTTTGGGTAGAAGTGGTGAGATCACAGGGTGGGAAAGCCAGAGTTTAAGGTTTGGGATACAGTAATAGATATAAAACAAGGTGGAGGTTTTAGGACACTGGCCTGTCCTTCTTCTTCACCTTCTTCTTCTTGGGTGTGGGTGACATTGTGGGATTGGGTGGGAAAGCCCACAGTGCAGACCATGGGTGGTTGGTTATTGGTTTAAAAGCAAAAATAATTTAGCTGGCATTTATCCATTGGCCAGTTTACCCTTAAGAGGCCTTGTAGAGAGAGACCATCATGTCCATTTCTACCTTGTGTGCTGAGAACTCGCGTTCTGAGAGACCGTGACATTGATGATAACCAACAAACATCTGAGTCCCGACAGCAGCAGCACCTCTGTGGCTTTAACCCGCCCACCCTGAGAGAAGCTGCCGAGCGAGCTGGAGGCTGCGGGAGCTGGGAGCTGCGGCGGGGGCTCACCTTGGCAGGCGCCGGTGCGGGTGTTGGGGATGAAGCCGCGGCGGCAGGGCTGGGGCTGGGCCGGGCACATCTCGCAGGGGTGGCCCCAGGCGCGGCCCACGGTGGCACAGCACAGGGACTTGGTGCACACCATGCCCGTCAGCTGGCCCTGGCACATCTGCTGGCTCACCTGGCTGAAACACGGGCCCGTCCTGTAATCTGCAGGGGGGGAAAGGGAAAGTTCACCGCGTTACACAAGGCACCGTACGAGTAGCTATAAGGAGGGATTGTTTTTTGGTTTTTTTTAGTCAGTAGATATCTGTATTAAGAAAATTCCATGGAAATTTCAGCTATATCGCTGCTTGCGGGGGTTTCCTGGCGCTGTCCACCGAAGGGGGCGATTTGCAGGAGGTTATCCTTCAATGTATTTCTTTCAAAAAGATACACCCAAATGAGAGCAGCTGGACACAAAATTGCCCTTGAGCATTAACAATGTATCCAGTAAAATCCACAGTAAGCAAAGGAATTTTACAAAGAAGCAAACAAATGAAAGAGAGGATCATATTAAGCAAACAAGGACTGGTTTCCTTGCTCCTAACCTACTTCATGGTGATTTATAGGAGGGAGCTACAGACCACCGCAGCCACACATTTTTCACTCCACACTGATCAAGATCCATGCCAGACAGGGCCACAGAACCATCATTCCTGCCTGTTGCAAAATAGTGCCACTATTTTTTAATTAGGCGTCTTTAAATTATTAGATTAAATTTAAAGAAATTATTAATTTAAACTATTTTTTAAATATTATTTTTAATTAGAGGACTAGCTGGCAAACCACCACTTATTTTCAGAAGGAAACCATGAGACAATACAACCAACTCAAGCTGTATGCAGTACACTGGATAAAACACAGGAACTATATGAAAATATACTTTTTGTAGAATTCCTGCCAACAGTAAATTCATTAACACTGAACCTGTGTCAAGAGAATTTTTCTTACATTATGAGTCAACAGAAACTGGGACCAACAATTAACTGAAATTCTCTAGGACTAAAGAAGAAATGCTGCTCTAAGCCAGATTTTGCATCCTTATGGAAACTCTTAAAAAGAGTGAGGGTGAAAAACAGAGGAAAATACAAATCTTTTCCTCAGGCACAGCAGTGGGGTTATGGCTGCCCCAGCTGCTGTTCCATCCTCTTCTTTTTTTCCCCTACCAAAAGCAGGCTCCAATACCAAAATGTGGATAACACACTGTCTTCCACACACTTTCAATAGGGAGCAGCTGGTCTCACAACCAAGATGCAAATGGGACAACCCCTTGCTTTTCATAACTCAATATTTTCACCCTGGAAAAGTAGGAGTTTTGACACCTTTTGGGAGCAAAAAATTGGTCTTCCCAGTGTGATGTTATACTAAGCTTCACAGGCTCTTAAAACGAAAGCTCAAACAGAAATAAATGTCCTGCTCCCTTTCTTTGGTAAAGGTCACTCAGGCATCAGTCTAGGAAAGATTTTGCAGTTATTTATAGACATAGGCAGTAAATTTCAGCTGGGCTTTTCCCTTTGAATAAAGTCAACCAAGAACACAAGTACGGAATTGCCTGATGATAAAAGAAGTTAAAAAGATGTTAAATACTCAGTAAGGCCTGTGACCTTCAGTATTTCTTGATTGCCAATACAAAATAGTCTTCAAAGCTACACTCTGAGCTTTCCCTGTGAGTATCAAACTACAAAAATGACACTTCTAGCAAAATAAATGCACCATAAAAGGAAAATCCTGTCCTTGCTCCACACACTCAGGTAGAGTTCAGTTCTTCATGGGTGAATGCCCTCTACAGTGAAATTAAATAAAGGCTTCCTACACGTCTTCAAATTCCCAAAACTTGCATGCAGCAGGTCTGACAGTCATGACATCCCAGCCCACTCAGCTGTTCTTACTCAGAACATGAGCGGCTCTGCTGGACAGTATTGTATTTTCACAGCAGCAATTCTCCAAGATACAATTCTTTCTAGGACCAATCTTTGGATATCATGAAGAAATCACAGTAGGAGTAGAAATTCAAAATGTGTATTTCTTTCTTTAGTGGCTGGTGACCCAGAGGAACCTCTTGGCCAAAGAAATTCCACATTAAGAAGCTTGGAATTTAATCAGAGGAAATTAGTTTGAGTTTCAAGTTTAGAGCTGTGAAGTGTATCTGAATTCCACTACCTTCCCATAAGACACAAAATGATTGTGTGCAAACTCTGTCAAAACTAGCAATGGAAAGTTCAGTTTAGAGAGCACGTCCAATAGAAAGATTAGAGAACACAACCAAAGCACATTTGTTCAAGGGAATGAGAGTGAGCCAGGTGATACCAACACACCTATGGCTTATTATATCCTATTAAATAGAAATACATGTTCTGGAAACCACATAAGCATAGGTGCCTTCCCATGCCTTAATAAACAGAAAATGAATCCATCTATGTAATTTACAAATTTACAAAATGTCCAGATGCTGTAACCCAGCAGTGTTTATCAGCATAAGCTAGCAGCATGGTCTCTATTCAGAAATATGTTTTATAATAATACTAATATTTTGAAATGTTACTATAATTTAGTATATTATTAATTTTTAAAGTGCATGCCTTTTAAAAATCTTTACTTCAATTTATCCAGCATGAAGGCCAAAGGTAAAGAGACTGATTGGTGGCTGCTCTTCTATACTACATGGAAAAGACAAGATTTTAAAATACAAAGTGAAGGAAAGCATGTTTGGGTTAATGGTAAAGTCCAGATGTGTACACAAAGAGCTGCACTCACACAGTAAATTATACATGTGGGAAGCAAATGCAATAAAAATAGATGCTATTTTGAAGATACTTTGTAGCTTCAAATGAAGCTGTGGATTTGTTTCGCACAGCCAGTCAGATTATTTTTTTTATAATGGTTGATCAGAACTTAAAAACTCCCACTTATGAATCAATCATCTTTTCCATATGGGTTAGTTTGAATTGTTCTTAGGTGTTTCTTCATTTGTTCTTTTGCCAGCACTGCTGATGGGATAATTTTGCCAGAAAGAACATATGTTGAACATAAGTCATAAATCATTTGTTACTCTAGAGAGGGTAACTGCTTTGGTGAAAGAAAGTGATCTTCAGCATATGCATTATACAGTTTTTTAACTTCAGAAAATTATATTCAATATGCAGAGTGACCCAAAGAATGACAACCTTTATCAACAATTCAAATTGTTAATATAATTACATTTAGTGAGGAGTACTTTTTTTCCTGACACCAAGAAAAAAAATCAAACCATGGACTTCAATATTTAACTATGCTGCAACATTTCTATCTGTAGTAAAAGTGTCTATTTTATCTCAAATGGGACTAGCCAGCTATTATGATTCTTGGGATTTTTTTTCCCATTAATTCCTTTTCAAAATTCTAATTCTACCTGTAATTAAAGAAGTCTAGTTCAGAGGAGGCTGAAACGAGGAGTTGCAATGTTGAGATTTCTAGTCTTGGTTCAGTATTATTTTAGTTTTCTTCCTGTTCTCCTGGCCAAACAAATGATTCAGATGAAGGTGTAGAAAACCTGCTGTAAACAGATATGGAACATTCTGTCTGCCACGTGTCCTCTGTGTCTAACACCCACTAGCTAAAAACCTGAAACATAATGTTTGACATCCCAAACACCACCCACTGTCACTCTGGACAAAACGTTAAAATATTTTGGTACACATATAAGGATTCAATTTCTAATTGAATTTTGTGACAATTCCTCCCCTTAAAAATTTCACCTCTTCCCAGGTAACATGAAAAAGTGAGGCATGAAGAAAAGTAAAAAGGTAACTACACATGTTGGAATGTCCATTCAAGCCAGCTGGAAGAATATTAAAATTTGAATTTCCTTTAGTGGGAAAGCACAGAATGAAATTTTAATTGAAAGCTCCCAATACCAAAACATTGTTCCCCATGAGAAATCCAGCAGGGGTGCAGTGCCAGTGTCCTGCACCCAGCCTGCAGAAGGGAAAAACACATTGTCACAAATGCTGCATTTCGTGTCTGTGAGCACCAGGAAGATTTAGGAGGAAGGAGCAGTGAATTATCTTCCATAATTTTTATTTTAAAAAAGCTCAACAGAACCATAACTAAATAAGGAAGCAGTGCATCCGGAAACAGGCATTTCCAGAATGCCTGGAAATCTTTACCTAGAAGCTACTTAGAAGATTAATGTTTCTATTACTAAAAACAAAACGCTGAAAATATTAATCCTGTTCATCAGTATGAATCACATCAGGAATGAGTAAAGGAAGGTGTCTGAGTGAGGCCTTCACAGCCCCTGTTAATTAAACAACAAGACCTAATATTTTATTAACGTGCTTCACTTCCTCACAAAGCAAATCTGCCTTTCACTGGCCTTCTTACAGAACCTCACTCCCCTAAGGAAGATTTAGAGAATATTAAGGAATAGGTGAGAAAATAAGTACGTTCACCTTCCATCACCTCACTTGCAGACTCAAGTAGAGCAAACAGGTTGCTATTATTTTTTATTGCTATTATTATCTCAAAAATCAATTTAATAGAGCAGCATTATTAAATGAACAACCTAATGCCCAGGACCTGAAAGCTGGAAAGAAGTAAATACTCCCAGCACTACCAGGAACTTCACTCTCTTCCAAAAGAAAAATCAGCACAGTGAGTGAAAGCCCAAGACTGTTCTCCATGTCAGGGAACCTTCACAGTGGAGACATTAAGTCTGTACTGGCAGAGATTTCAAGTTAAATTCACTTTGCTGAAAGTTACTCCAACAGGAAACAAGATGGGGAAACAACTCTCTTTGTTACAGCTCTTGTAGGTGGCAATTTTCCCCATAACTTCTGCTAACACTCAGAGGTCTCCGAGCATCTGAAATTCTTTTCAGCTGCTTGCTGCAGAGCCTGCTTGTTGATTACTGGAGAGATTTTTCAATGGAGCTCTCTGAACCTCCCCCTTTGTAGTGTGAAATCTCAACGCTTTGATAAATACAAGTGCAGTTAAGCTGCATCTTCCTGCAAGGGGGAAATTCCATGGTATTCCATGGGTTCCTACCATGGACTTGCTTCTTCCAGGACTAGAAGAGCAAGGCATGCCCAGTTCTCCCACTGAATTCTGGATAAATGGCAGCATTGCCCAGACTTTCCAAAGAAAGGGACATCAGGGCTCTCCTTGACAAGCTTTTCATGTGAGTATGAAAGGGTTGGCAATACTCATGGCTGTCCTTGGGTTCAGAGCACAACTCTGGAATTTATGCATATGTAAATATTATTCTTCTTACTCAACTCCAACATCTGCAGATCATAAGTTACAGTAATGCAAAAAGCTATTTAAACATTTTTAAGGTACATATGTTTATTAATTATTATCTAAAATTTATCTTCCTTCAATATTTTGATCAACTTTATGTGGCAATATAAGGGGGCTTTTTTCAGTAGCTGCCAACACAGAGCATACAATAAGGGACATTTGAAAGGTAACAAGAAGGTATGAAGATGAATTGTACTCTATATAAATCAAAATAATTTTTTTCAAAGGTGACATCCAAAAAGTTATGGTAAAATGGACTGCTGGCTGGAAATGAACAATGAGTCTCTTGGAATATGAAAGGGAGTTGGCAGTGCTGTTAATTTCTCTTGGAAAAAATCATCTGTGGGCAAGTACTGCTATTTCGATGATGAGTCCTTATAAACCTGAGTAGTAAAAATCAAAGCCTCCTTTCCTTTACTTTTTCTAAGAAACTTGTGCATAAAGTCCTTAATTAAATATTTTGTAGCATCACGCTTAGCATTGACATAAACAATGATCACAGAAGTCGTCCAAACATTTAAAATTGCTGCTAACTCAAAGTTGGGATACATCCCCAGCAGGTTCTTCAGTCATTACCTGAAGCAATGGCTTCTGTAAAGTTAATTTTCATATGTCATAGAGAAGAAGAGCAGCTTGGTGGAAAATGGTTTTGAGCATTGATGCTGAATACATCGTGAAGGTTTGCTCAGCTGTTTTTATACAGCTGACAGCTTCCACTTCCAGATAGAAATTTTATTACTCTTCTAGTGGTCCCACATGACCTTTTCTCACCAGCTCCTGTGATGCAGAACTCCCCATCACACAAACTCCTGTGACTGACTGGGTAACTTAACAACACAGGCTTGACAGCTGAAAAGGAGGTGGAGGGCAGCTGTAAATGAGGGAAGGAAAAGCCACAGGTTCAGTGCAGGAATCTGTGTGGGATTAGTAGCTTTTAGCAAAATTCGAGGTTCCACCAGTATTTCTGTCACATCCATTCTAAGCATATTCTCATTTTCCTCTGGTTGGAACAGCAGCGGCAGCTCTTTTCCAAAGGCAACAACTCCGTGGTTCACACAGACATTTTCATATAATTGGTGTTAAAACAGTTCTAAGCAGATACAGTCTTAGTGTACTAATGACTGCAGATCTTAAAACTCTTCTAGATTAAGAAGCAATTTGTTCTTACACGCCTAAACACACAGGGGAGAAAACGGCAAAGTAGCAGATAAACACCAATATTTCTGAAATAAAACGCAATTTTTGTCTAATCTATCTGGACATTGAAGAAAAGGCTTCTAATACTTCAGGACTCAAAACACTTTGAAAAGTACACACATACACAACAACAACAACAACAAGCACAGAAACAGAGAAATATTTCACTTGTGTCATTTATGGAATTCAGCACATTTCAGAATTCAAGTGTTTCTTTAAAAACTGATTGGAACAAAACGTTTCCATGTGTAACTGGAGTATCCTACGTTGACTGACAGAAAATTTCAAGCACAGAATAAAATCTGGGAGAGAAGTATTCCTGCATTTTGGTTCCAGAAAGATGTCCAATTTTGGTTTGGTTGGAGCTCCTTGTAAATGCATATATTTCCTTCTTTCCACAGGGCCTGCTATTATATAAAGAGGGCATCTGAGCTGGGACTGAGATCCCAACACTAAACACAGAATCTGGCATGCAGTGGAATGCCAATCATCAATCAGTGCAGGAAATTACAGCCTGAATCACCCCTGGCTAGGGGGTACCTGGAGACCCGAAAAGCTAAAGGATTTTTTTGTTGTTGTTTTTGCAAGATTCAGTAGTTTATACCAACTACCCTAATGCAATGTTTGCACATCTTTGCTTCACAATATCTAAAGCAGAGAAGGAACTCCTCCATGCTGCCTGTTGCTTCTTCCTCTCATGTTTCTCCTTCAAAAATACCTTATCAAAACTTGGATACTGGATTCGAGCCAGGCAGATGCACATTAATTTCTTAATTCTTTCACATCCCAGGAACTAAGAAGCCAATGCCTTACTCTGTGCCTAAAGTATGCAAAAACTTTTCTTGACTGTAAGATGTAAACTTGAATTACACTGTTCACAGGCTTTTGGCTCCCTGTTCCATGAAGGCAGTGCTGCTCAGTTCAACCTCAAAGGAACAGAATCCCAGGATCAGTGAAGTAGATTTTAATTTTAAGACAGGGCACCCTTTAAAGAGTATTGCTGAACAGTGTAAAGGGCACAGTGGAGACTCCCACCCTCACCCTCCCACTCTGGAGCTCAGTGTCATTCCCCACAGCAAAAGCCAAAGCTCTCAGAATGCACCCATACCCACAAAATGAGGAGGGAAAATATTTCATAACCAACCCCTGTGCAAATTAGAAAGGCATGGAAAAAGGCAAAAGGCATCCTCAGTAGACCAGAAACCCTAATAAAACCACAGACACTGGAGCTAAATGCAATCTATATAATTATTAACCTAAGTAGGAAAAACAACTGCTTCACACATTATCCTTAGAAAAAAAAATTTATATATATGTATCTATTTTAACTGCAAGAAACATTTCCTCAGATGACTGTCTAGACTGCTGTGATAATTTGGGTTCATAAGCAAAAAACCCAGCCTGCTACTATTTACTGGAGTTCTGTCTGTGTACAGGCAGAAACAGTTTCTGTTCTTCAGATCTTTTGGGTGTGTTCAGCAAAACCAAAGGGCATTAGAAATTTACCTCTTGGGCTTATGCAAGAGGACAAAGCTGAGTATCTTTTAATCACAAAAATATAGAAGACAATTTATATATGCTCTCAATACAGGAATAATTTAATCCTATTTCTCATATAGCAATTTATTAGTCTGAGGTGGAATAAACCAGTTTACTTTTGACACTCCTTGATTTTTGATTCCTGGGTGCATTGTGCTCTTGACTGGCTTCAGTAAGCTACCACTGATAATACCTGGATTACTCTTTTCCATACATATTTTATTATAGCAACTATGGCTTTTAAGATACTGCATGTTTAATGTTAATGAAGACAGATATGGTTGAAAATTTAAAGCAGATCCAATTTACAGAATTTTAAGCCTTAAAATTCAATTCACTGTACTGGATCTCCATGCACAACAGACATAATGAAAAAAAACCAGAGTGTGCAAAGAACACAGGTGAAGAAAATGCAAAATAAAGAAAATTACTTCCAAATATCTGGCTTCTATCTAACCTTCAACCACAGAGCCACACAGAGTTTTGGGTTCTCCACACTCATCCTCCTGGCTCAACATGAGACAGTTTCATCAAACTCCTTTCTTATTAATCAAAACAAGTCTAAGGTGAATGACTACACTTTTTGAGAGAAAAGTAAGCAAAACAAAACAAAACAAAATCTTCACACTTCTTATTTTTTCAGACTCATTGTTTCACAAACAGCTCTTCAGGTGTTACTGAATAATATCTACTTTTTTCTATTTTTTGCTCCACCACTGCAATATTCAAAGAAATATCCAAACCCTTCCCTTCACCCTCTCTTAGACCTAATATGGAACCTCTGTGTACACAGACCACGCACCCAAAGGTAAAACAACAATTTCAGATGTTCACAACATTACAGAAATAAACTTCCAAGGTTCTTGATTATCTGGGGAAATCCTCAGGCCTCCTCTACACAGTACTGGCAAACTTCAGAGGAAATTCATCTGAATTGCTCTAATACATTTTACAATCACAAAAATTGAAAAATTTTATTCTTTCTTCCTTTTCCCCAGTACTTCACAACTGGGTTCTTTATCTTATTTCTGAATATTTCCAATTTTGCCTAGAACACCTGTATAAGCAATATGTAACATTAGCACTTGCTGAATTTGACAGAAACTTTTCCTGTTCGCATGAAGATTTCAGAGGTTTTTGCATTTTCTTTGTTAAAGACACTCCCAGTGGGCGTCTGAATTTTTTCTTATCTCTAACTTTCCTAGATATGCTGAAAATATATCAAGGCTTGTCTGTTTGTTTTCCTGGATATCTTACAACTTAATTAACTCAACAAAATTAGTAATCTTTTTCACTTTTCAGTAGATTTTTTTTTTTCTGAAACTCTAACAAAGCCATCATGGCCTTGCTCAGCTCTTGTATTTTCTCTCTTTCCAGGTAATAAGAAAAA
>VWZN01017466.1:9145-29637 GCA_013396955.1 Regulus satrapa | reverse complement strand
TTCTGGGCCAAATATATGAGTAGGCTTATATGTGAAACTGTCCCTGAAAAATACTTATCAAGAAGAAATAAAGCTTATGAGAGGGAGAAAAAAGCATTCTTTGCCTAAGTCATAGAATACAGAATACCACTTAAAACCCGTAAGCTGCTCCTTTTAAGACTGGCTACTAACCCCTGCTAGGAGTTTGAGTTCTGCACAAGTTAGTGTTGACATAGTTAACACATATCATGTGTTGTTCCTGTGAGTAAAAAATGGATCTTCCACATTCTTCTCTACCCTACAGAGGTCACCCAACTGGAAAATCCCTTCAGTATTATCAAATCAGCCTGAAGAATTTATTCCATGCAAAGAACTCCATGAAAAAACTGAATGTTAATTGATCCAGGATATAAATATTGGATATTTGGTATTCAATTTAAAACCATTTTGACAGTATTTCTTTGAACTAAGCATAATGAAAACAAAAACCACAAACATAAATTCATCCAAGCAAGTTTAATCGGAGGTATCACATGAGGAAAAGATGCAGTCTTTGATATCAAACAAGTTTTTCTTTCCAGATTATTGTGGTAATATATAGCCAAGAATAAATTAATTTACTTGAGTCCTATTTTATACAAAAATAGTTTACTAAAGTGACTGTACTGTTTTATTACATATTTAATCCTCTGAAAAAAATCCATAATAAAATAAAACAGCTAGTTTTCTAAACTTACATAGTACCACTGTTTGAACTAGTGTCAGGTGTGCATTTTTAATTACATAGATTTGCATTGGTCACATGTTAAGCATCAACAAGTAAAATCTAAATAAGGACTAAGCAGAAATATTATTTTAACTAAATTCCTGAAAAAACAGATTTTTAATCAACCTTGTTTATTTGCATAAAGAGCCTGTGACTGAGCTGAAAAGTATTCATTTTTCATTTAATTTCAATTATATATTTATAATATCCAGAGTGAAACCCCTTATTTTCTCATTAAACTACATCCATGGAGAAAATACAATATGTACATGTTCCCTGATTATGATATCTTACTAGAGTACCAGTACTTTACAAAAAGTGGCATAAGCCAGAAGACTTATCTCATTAAGACAATTCTTTTTTTTTTTTTTTCTTTACAATGTAAGCAAGATATTTAATCTGCATTTATGCAGACTACATCAAGTTTGGAGACTGGAGGTTCAAAGAACTGAAACTGCTAATGCTGTTTATATTTGCAAGCTAGCACAAGTATTAGAAAATGAAAAAGATTAATCAGATTCTGAAAACTGATTATCATTTTGGACTTTTGTAGGAGTACACACAAAGCAATTTCCTCAAAATATTTTTCTACAAAAAGACAAAACAAACAAATAAAAAACAAACCAAACAAACAAAACTCCCAAGACATAAAATACTCAGAGAAGTACAATACTAAGTATCTACAATGTGCCAGTTACTGCATAAAAGCGAGCCCTACATAGCAGATAATTTCAAACTAGAAGGTAGCTTCTTTGTCCATACTAAAACATTTACTGCAGAACGCTTTAGTAAAACTGGAAATCAAGAATGTTGCCAAGGGATGCTCAAGATAGTTGTTAGTGTCTCTCTTTAAGAAGAATGTTAAATAAAAATTGTGCATAGATCTTGACAGAAAGCTAAACACCTGTTACTCATTTAAAACTTGGGGAGCTGTATTCTTTTCTCCTTCAAACTGGAAACCTGTGGTACTTTGACTTCCAAGTGATAAACTTCAGTTATAGCTTAAAAACTCTCTGGTATTTCTTCATCTTGATTACCTACAGGCAAATACAGATCACAATTACAAAAACAGTGAAGAAGGAATAGTCAGATAGCTTGTTCTGCATCTTCCTTGCCAAAGGGCATGAGGAGAGATGATAAGAAGTTCCTGGGGTGATTAACCTCTGCACATACACACACCTCATGACATACCCAGCTTATTGTGTGCATTTGCTCTGTGTACCACTGAGCACTGGAGGCGTTTTGTTGTTTTAATTACTTAGGGTCAGCTCATTAAAATAGGATAGAATTAACTGAAAAAAAAATCTCTGTCCATCTCATCAACAGAATTCCAGAAGTAGAGGGTCTAGGAAAGGCTTTGAGAGAGATGGGGTACAAATGAAAAAGAAGGATATCCAATGATTGCACAACTTAATTAACTCAAGCTGTCTGCAGAAAAGCATCTCTGTAGCATTCCAGTGACAGAGCAAACATATTTATACTGAAGGTCATCTCTTAATCTTTCATTGAAAGAAAAAAAAGAGAAAAAATACATTCCAGTTTCATTCCTGAATTGATTGAGGATGACAAGGGATATATTGAACTAGTTGGGGAACACTTAGTGGTACCTTGACAATTGTCACATGCATTTTTAGTGGTACCTCCCATCTAGTCCGAATTCTAGAGAAGTGTCCTCACTTCCACGATGAATTTGGAGATCTGACAATAAACATTATCCAATTAGAGTCTCAGCATAGAGGGTACAGCAACTTCTTAGCCTTCAAAGGAACAGCCTTGGAAGTATTTTTCAATATTTCAAGAAGGCATGAGAGAAACAACTCAAAAACCAATTCCCTAAATGACACTGAGAGGAGGAAGGATAAACTCAGTATGCAACAAGTTTAGAAAAAGGTGACAGATAAATTAATTTCCTGGCTCAGCCAGAATTCTTAAGTCACCTCAGGAGAGCTGTAAATAATTTCTACAGTGCACTTCATCCAGAAAGAACTTGGTATACAGGAAAATAATCAGAAAGTTTGACTTTTTCAAGCTTCTTCTAGAAGTAGCTTTCATCAAAAAGGAAAGTTTCATTGACACAATTAACTAGATTATAACTGTAAGCAAATCAGTAGTAGACAGTTTTTCGGAGACACCAGGTTCAGATTCTGTCCTGCACAGGACTGCAGCTCTTTCAATGGTAGAAGTGCTGTGGCTGACACGTCAAAAAAATTGAAGCAAATCCTTTGATTACAAAATCAGAGATATCTCACTAGGGCCAGCGATAGCTCTTAAACCAAATCAAAAGATAATTTTATTTTCTTTTGGTCCATGAAGTGAATTAGAAAGGTAGAAGATGTCTGTCATTGTGAGGCAGAGTTATAGGAACAGCAGACCCTATTAAGACAAAAGAAATCTCCAGTTTCTATTTTAATGAAACTATTATTTAGGACCTCCCTCATATGGAAAGATACAAAGTGATTAAAGCAATCCTGCGTTTAGGCCATGGGGTAGAGCACAGAGGAAATCTAGTCTAGAAATTTAACTCTTTTTTTTTTTTTTTTTTTGTTAGTGGAAGAGGCCAGATAGCAGAACCCAGCTCATCAAACTTATTGCTCTTCCATGATATTACAGTTACATTACTGAGGCATCTCTTTTTAAATTTTTTTTTTAAATTTATTTTTTACCCCTTTTGGTCTTCTGGCTCTTTTGATATGTGTGCTTGTATTATCTGAAACCTGTCACAGTCTATCATGATAAAACTTTGAAGGAAATGTACAGAACCCTGTCTCTGTGCTGAGCTCCTGAGCAGAGAGTTGTAAAGGAATTCATCTCTTCAGCTGCAAAATTCACTTCCAGAAATCTGGATCCATCCAGAGAACTGGATGCTAATAACTCTGAAGAGGTCATTTATTTTAAGAACATGACCCATACTCTGATATTAAAAATTACTGAAATTTGACATTTCTCTCACACAAGTATCTCAGGAAAACTGAAATCCTGACAGATACTTGAATCTATGAGGCTCAGGCTCCAAATATGAGGGATGAAAAAACAAAATAAACATGTATTTTGATGGGCAAGAGCATCACATATGCTCAGCATGCATGTATGCACAGCATGAAGATACATGTGACTTTTTTTTTTGGTTTTTTAAATCTAGGTCTCTAAAACATGTATTAATTTATATTCAGATGTGCGCATTCCAGAAGCATGCAGAATTATACTTCTGGACATAGGCAAAGAATGGAATATGGTGCCATTTGACAACATTTTTAGAGCCTGGTTTTACTGAGCTGCTCTTTTAAAGAAGACTGGCTTGTGCACAGGAGAGAAGAAGAAAGAAACTGTGCTATCAGAATGCTGAGATCTGTTGACATTATATTTTATTACCTTGGAAATGCCCATGCTAAAATCTCCACTGACCATTCTGACTCCAGAAAACTGAATGGAACCAAATGATTCTTGCCAGCATTGCCCTAATTCCGACTGACTCCCTCACTGCTGCTGCACTTTGCAGTGCAAACACAAAACCCCTAAAGGGGCTCTTCCTATCTGACACAGACTCAACTTGGGAAGCAGAACCCAAGTTCTAACATGCTCTGAATCCCAAACTGTTTTGCAGTACCCATCTCATAATGACAACAAGGCACAGCTCCAAAAGATTTAGGAAAAGAAAGGGCAGGATAACAAACAGATTAGCCACACCTGTGTATATTTTGGGTTATCTTCAGAAGAGTGCAGCCTTAGGTGACATTTACTTACAAATCTGAAAGTGCAAATAAACAACTCTGAAACAAAGAACAGCTAAATCTAAATGCTAAAGATAAGAAAACACATTAAACAAATTAATCTATCTAATTTCATATTACTGCTGCTCAGTGCAAGACCATTTATTGTTTTTATAGATTTAATTTAGATCATGTTTTTGAATCCATGATGAAAACAAAATAGAATATATTAGATTTTGCTTGTTAATTAAATATTTTTAATTTCATTTCCAAAAGTAAAATGAAAACACTTATATTCTTCAATAATAAATGTTAAAATGATTGATGACTGTCCTTTTAAATTGTGTCAGTAGAAGCTAAAATTATATTGTGGAATACTTCTAAGGATTGTTTTTTGAGTTTCTCTCATTTAAAAAGCAAGTTATATCGACTGCTTTTCAATACATTCAGTATATGCAAGCAGCTCTTAAATTTACTGCACTTTCAGCTAGTGAAGCAACTGCATCTCCCTACAGAAATTAGACATAGGCTATTTCTAGCATTTATTCAGTTGTTTTTGGTTTTATTCCCTCTAAAATTAAAATCAATAAAGAGGTTCTATAGTATTAACAAAGATTCATTTGCCAGAATATTGCCAAACACATACCATTAATCCTGCCTTTGTCCTTAATATCTCAGAAAATAAAGTAACAATATTAAATTCCATTTATATTCTGAAAAAAAAATCTGCAAATAATTCCCAGAAATTACTTTTATACAAAAAAATTCCACTACACAATTAAAAAAAATTATTAAAAAAAAAAAATCAACAAACTACTAAGGCATCTTTGGTTAAGTTCTTCAAGAGTTCTATGTGATAGTCTGTATCCTTGCTTTAATATCGCCTTTTGGTTAAGATAAAAGAAAAAATAAAAATAAGAAAAAAAAAAAAGTGAAGATAGCTGTTTCTAATACCTGACAGGATTCTCTCTTGATGAAAAATTCTCTCTTCTCTTCTATTAGAGACATGTGAAATCAGTCATTTGATTTAGCCATCAAAATATCTGTACAGGTATGTGTGGAGTACTATATTTTGTTTCTTTTAAATTTTATCTGAATTTCCTTCCTTCTACTCAGGCCTAATCCCTACCAGATTTTCCTTACATCCATTCATTCCACCCATTCATTCTCCTGAAGTCTGCATCCACCTCTTCCTCCACTCCTGGACTGTGTTTAGATTGCTGTTCAACTGCAGGTCCTTCCCCACCTTTTTCCTGTTAGTGCAGCAGACAAAGCTCTGGCTGCCATTGATGCCCTTTTTCCCTCTCAGCCTAAATTAAACTTTGGCTTTCCTGTCAGCATCACTGAATAGTCAGTACATGTCTTAATATTCTTTTATAGCCTTTCCATTATGTTTTCTTTTTGTCACCAGCATTGCTGGAGTAATACAAATATATTTCTACAAAAGCATCACATATTCTGTTCTCCTATCTGTCCCCCAGTGTCTCCTCACAGACCTGAATTGCAACAGCTCACAAAATACTCAGAGAGAAATTTTTTGCCATTTATTCCATGTATGCTGGGGCAATCTAGAAAGCCACCTAAAATAATTGTTTTTCATTGTTTCCTCCAGAGAGTGCCTAGAGATACTCTACGTTTCTAAGCAGTAAATGAAGACTCAAATAAAACATATACATACACAGATATTAATGTGAAGATTGTATGCTAGATGTTTTCAAAGAAGTCTGCCCACAAATGGTTTTGGCACAATAACAAATCACAAAGGAAACAGTCTAGCTGTTCCCATGGATGGCCATTATATTACTAGGACATGGTGAGAAAATACTAATTTTCCTCCATATTATGTTATTTTCTGCTTATTAGAAGAAAAAAAAAGCCAAAAACAAAACAAAAAAACCCCAACAACAACAAAAAAACCAAAACAAAACAAAAAGGAAACTCACAACATCTTTCAAAATTTCTCAAGCTCTGTACAAAAGACAATTTTTTCACACTGAGGGGGCCAGAATGGGATATAGGATTCAGGGTGTGGGCTCACCAGTGCCAAGTGCAAGGAATGATCACTGCCCTGGTCCTGCTGGCCATACTGGTGCTGATTAAAAAATAGATATGTTTTTATAATATTAGTTTATATATGCATATTCTGATATAAATCAGAATATTTATATTCAGTATATACAAATCTGAACTTTATATTCAGTACTGAATATAAAGAAGGATAATTTCAAGTTTTTCCAGTCTTAACTTGTCTTAGTGAATTCACTAATTCACACAGACTTATGAAGTCGTGTGGTTGATAGCCAACAACTGTAAGATAATGCAGTATTTCTATTTTTCTGATGATAAACTCAAACTATTAAAACAGGTTAGGGATCTGTTCTTAAGACAACTGACTGAATCAGCAAAAAAAAAAAAAAAAAAAGTTACCACAATATTCACTATTTGTCATTGGGATCCCCTTCCCACATGTTGCACGTGTTTTGAAGTTCTATATTGTAAATTACTCATTAAGAAAACTTCCACAATCCCTTTCCTCCTTTTACATTTAGGCCTGTACCAAATGTATGGAAATTAGGCATATTTCCCCCTTCCTAAGCCAAAACATCTCTAATTTCTTAACTTTAAAAGCTTATACCATAACTAGAATTTGTTATGAGTAAGTGTCTTACTGACAGATTGTCTAAAGGAGTATTCAGGATTTTGGATTAATTAAGTACAGAAGAGTGTTTCATCAGCCTGACACTGTGCATATTAGTCCCATATCACCCACTGAGAAACAAATTACCTTCACGGACAAGTACCTCTTCAGTTTTGCTGCAGTACTTCAAGATATTTGAGGGTTTTTTTGCAAACTCCCAAGAGACACAACTGGGTAACAAGAGTGGATAAATTGGAAAGCTTTTTTTGCTGCTTGCTCACAAACTTATCAAACTTTACTTTTCAGGACTGCTACTGGTCTTATCAGGGCTCTCAGCACAGTAGTATCAGGCCTTTGAAACGTGAAGGAACAACAGCTCCAAGAGTAATGGTTGACACCTACAATGCCACTCTATTTTCCTTCATGCAGGAACATGCAAAAGCAGCCTTCTCCATATTCTCCTGTTACAACAAAACCAACTCAGCACTGCTATAGAGAAAGAAACTAGGAATTAATCACAAATATTAAAATTTTTAAAAATTACAACTTGAACATGTATCACTTCTGTCATGACCAGGTTCTCTTTGTGTAGTCAAATGCTTTGTGTGTTAATAAATAACTCTTGAGCAATACAGGGGCTATGGAGCTACAAACATTTCAAGCAATGGATGCAATCCAGACCAGGTTAGGAATAAGTCCAATTGCCAAAGAACTGATTCTATGAAAAGACCAGATTTGGCAAGAATTCTGTTTTTACAGTCTCTTCAATATATTACATTTCAGAATCTGCCCAGAATCTTCACTGAATCTGACATAAATGAAATAAAGTTTTAAAACTTGATGTCCTTTACTGATGGCAGGAGCTCAATAAAAGTTGTCTCAATTCACTGACTATGTTATAGAGAGGGCTTGTGCACAGATATTAGAGAGTACAGGTGCTTAGATGTGTGCCTACATACACATAGATATTTAGACTATTTTTCTTCTACTTGAAAATTTAATCAGATTCCTTAGCATTCAGGAACATCCAGAACTGCCTCCTATGTTGGTGAAAACATTTTGCTTTTTGTGTAAAAAATAAAATCTTGCTTTCACAATAATACTTTTCCCTCAAATAATAACAATGAAGAAAACTTAGTCACTCCATCCATAGGAAAATTGTGGTTTCACTTCTATCATATTCATTACTTCTACTTTGAAAGCTGCCATAACCATTAGTCGGGAATTTGTCTCGGGTGTGGTCTTTATGAGCAGCCTCAGAGAATTGACCATACTAACAAACAGTCATTTCTGTCAGAGGAATGAGTTATAATAGTATGTACTATTCCATCTTCTACAGTACTATTCAAACTTCAGATTCTGATCCTCATTCCCAAGTAACTAATTGTTATGAATAGCAACCTAGCTTGACAAGAATAAAATATGCTACTATTTTGGAAGAACAAAAAAATAAAACTGTTGAGTAAACAGAGAAGCCTTCACAGTCCTTCAGCAGTTTAATTAGTGAAGCTGTAGCCTTTCTTTCTGAATTTCTGTACTAATGCTGGAATAAATATTTGTTCTGTCTGTTCAACAATTGTGGGTTTTTTCCACTCATATCAAGTAGGGAACATACAGGGAACACTGTATTAAACACAGGAATAATAACCACAATTACACAGCTATTTCTCTTAGAGGACTTAGTACAAACAGCATATACTGAGATTTTTTTGAACCTTAACTAAAAGATAAATATTCTGTTGGCAATATAGGCACAAATTAAATTCCTGCCTGTAACATGTACCACTTACACTGAAGAAGCTACTCCTGAGCTACAGAAGCCAGAACTACGTAATACAGGGCTTCAGAGCCCTGGTAAAACAGGAGCATTTTCTAGAGTACAGTCCACTGGTGAACTTCAGCCCAAAGAGAGAACGTGCTGGTTTTAAAATATTGCAATAGGGACTAGAGAACAATTAGCTATTCATTATTCATTAGCACTTACATTTTTTTCAATTCAATTATTCTGGAATGATTGCTCTTTAAAATTTTGCTTTTATTTCTTGATTATATCTGAATATAATTCTGAGCTTTATTCCAAGTGTTCTATCTGTCCCTCTTGCCTGGCTGTTATCTTTTCAAGTGCATTTCCTTCAACAGTTATTTTGTTTACCATTAATTCACTCTCTCAATTCCCTGTTTTGAACATTGCATTACAATGTTTCACTAATCACATTTTCAATTTGAATAAACTTTTCTCTCTCACCTTCATGCCTTTGACATACCAAAGTGAATGAAAGGAAATCAGAATCATTGACCACTGCTACTGCTGTGGTCCAAATTTTTTGCTACGCTGTACTGCTACAGTGCTGCTTCTGTGACTAATGTGGCATCTCTCAGGGCTATGTCAGATATGTTTTCACAACATTAACAACTGTGATACTCATAAACTGTTAAGAGTTCTTGTACACATGGAACATGAGCAATGCTTCCTCAGAAAATGAAGATGTACCACTGCACACACACAATACCAGTGACCTACAATTAGCAGTCACTACAGCTAACCCGATTTTCCCTTATAACAAGGACATGAACTGAATCACGCAGTGAGCCTGTTGAACATGCAGAGAGTCTGAGCCCTGCCAGCCACTACAAACCTGATGTGGCTTAAGCTGTTTTCACTAACTTCTGGCTCTTTGATGACTGCCTCACCGATTCCCCATGGAGCTCTCACCCATGAGAGCTCTCACCCCAACTCTACTCACAAGAACATCCCCCTCTAATTCTTCATACAAGAAAAAAAAAATAATAGAGCAAACTCATTGCTGGTCATAGACTGAGGAAAAAAAAATGGGAGAACTTGAGTGAATGGAATATGTAGGTGTCTAGTGATGTTTAAGAATTCAAAGCAGCATGTCCCAGGGTCTGGAAATTATTATTCTAGTAATTTTCTCTCAACTGTGAGACAAAGAACATATGCCAAGCATAATATAAAATGTCTACAGCTCACTGCCCACGTGAGAAAGCTATTTGGGAGTTAAAGTTAGGGATGAATGATGTAAGTTTCACATATCTATCCATCTATATAAGAATTTCCAGATATCAATCCTCAATATGTCTCAGATTTTAATCTTTCTCTTGCATGGACATGGAATATTGAGTTGACTATAACATTTATTCCTGCTATACAGTTGGTGTATTTAATTCCCCTGGTCTGCTTTTTTGTTGTTGTTGTTTTGTTTTGGGTTTTATTGGGTTTTTTTTCTTTGTTTTTGTTTTTTTTTTTCATCTTGCATGCTGATTCCATATGTTCTAGTTACAGAAACACTCTTTTGATGAAGTACAAATCAAATAGATTAAGCATAAAATGGAAAATTTCAAAACAGCCTGTTCTGAGCTCTGAGTAAATATCCATTATAACATAAGTTGCATTCATTTTTATTAGTTTTCAGACCACAGAATATATCTCTGTTCATGGGTAAATTTTCAGAAATACAATACATTCAATAGATCATGTTCTCATTATAAATGTTTTATAATAAGCAGAGCTCTGCATCTCTGTCAGACAGCAAATTATATTTCATAAACTTTTTTTTCATTTTTTAAAACAAAATTGTGANTTTATAATAAGCAGAGCTCTGCATCTCTGTCAGACAGCAAATTATATTTCATAAACTTTTTTTTCATTTTTTAAAACAAAATTGTGACAGATGATAATAGAAAACTAATAAGTGTAATTACATTATTTTAACTCTCTGTTTAAATAAAAGTTCTGCTGAAAAAATAGGCTACAGACATCAGCAAGTAAACTACCAAACCAGCCTCATTACCAGAAGTAACAGAACATCCTTTGGTTTCCTGGCTGCCTAGCTCATTATTAATCTATTCATTATAAATCATTTTATGTATAGAGAGAAGAGAAAAATTTAGAAGCTCATTCCAGTTGTGCTCAATTAGCTCACAGATTACATGAAAGGCAAAATTGGAGGCAAAACAAATTATGTTGCTGTGCCCTACTGTGCTTTGTCAGCCACAGTTGAAACAGCACCAGCTCTACGTATCTACCCATTTTACATCCTCTGTGTCCACAGCAAAGAAAAGATGGTAAATTGTGGCACACATCAAATGATATTAAAAAAGAAAAAAGGAACAGCAAGTGTCTTACATAACTTTGAACAAAGCTTTCCAAAATGCTATTAAGCTTAACAGCTTCTCAGGTTCAAATTGTTGGTGTGATGGGAAAACAAACTTGCTTTTAGTACAAGGA
This sequence comes from Regulus satrapa, assembly GCA_013396955.1. Classification (NCBI taxonomy): domain Eukaryota; kingdom Metazoa; phylum Chordata; class Aves; order Passeriformes; family Regulidae; genus Regulus; species Regulus satrapa. The sequence continues at coordinate 18,301 of VWZN01017466.1, read as the reverse complement.
GAGGATTATTTATATCATGCCAGCCTTCTGGTATGTTTCTATGCCTACCAAAAAGCTGTGCTTTTTTTACACATGTTCTGGAAGCGGTTTGTAATTAAACCACATACACAATGAGAAGTACATCTCTGTTTTGCTGTGCATACAATAAGCACATATGATTAAACACCAGAGAGTAAGTTTATACATGCAAAGCATTCTTGGAATTAAAATAATAAACTTAATACGTCATTATCTGCATAGTAAGGGAACCCAGAGTAAATAAAGGTGACATTTTGTTTCTATAAACATGAAAGACTGTTACAATACATGATGTTCTCACAATTTAAAAACACATTTTAGAGCACTATAAAACAATTTTCATCAACTCACTTTGAAGACATTGTCATTAAGAGCTTAAGAATTATACTATTATCACAGCCAAATATTTAAACATCACAGATGAGAAATATCTATTTTAAGGATTCTTCTACAGTTGAAATCAGAAAATGGCATTTAAGCTGGTGATTTACTATTAAAATAATAGTGGGTCAAAAATTAGATTTCTGTATTTAACTAGTACATCACATTTATTGAAATCTTTCCTCTCTTCATCTCCCAGAATTAGCTTTTTCAGAATTCAGTATAGTAAAAGGGCATTAGAAAATGGAATAGTTCCATAAAAATAAATAGTACTCACTGGTCTTTTTCTCTTTAGGAGCAACTGATTAAAATCACAGTTAATATTTAAGCAATCATAAGTGACTATTTTTCTTTTTTTTTTTTTTTTTAATCTGAATGTTGTCTCGCTCTCTAGGTCCTATATTGAAACATCTCAGGAAAGGAAACATGGCAGTCAACAAGAATTTTGGTTGAGTAAGGGTACTGGGTCTTCACCAAAAGTTCAGACAGGACAATTTCCTATAGCTGCAGGTGCTCAAAACAGAGCTATTTCAAGAAACTACAAACATCTACTGCATTTAGTCTTTTTCATAGGGAAAGGTCTTACAACCAAAGTGCAAAACACAGAAATCTAATTTTTTCCCATATTAACTTCAGGATTTTTTATAAATCTCAAGAACTAATATTTTAATTTAAAATACAGTATTTTAGGATGAAGTGGACTAGAGGAAAAGGTTAGACACTTCTTTATACAGAACCTGCAGACTGTTAAGCAGTAGCTCTTTCTCAGTGAGGCATTTTCACAGGAAGTGGCAGAAAGCATAAAAATAGTTTTTTTATTTTCTTGACCACTTTCTCTTCTGCTGTAATTTTAAAATAAGTTAGCATATTGCCGTTAATATAAGAAAGGAATAATCAATCCACTTGAATAATTTGATCTACGTGAGTTATCCAAAAGCTTCATTAAACAAGGATCCCATAAAGGCTGTCTTACTTCTCAAAAACTGAACAAGTATCTTTCTGGATGAACTTCATTCTAAGTATCTCTTTTTTTCACTGTTTTCTTGCTCTCCTCTTCCAAATGAAAGACTTCTCCCTCCAACTAAAACAAAATGAATGTCTCATCTCCCGTATCTGGTGTCACCAAAGTATAAAAATTGCATAAAATGCTGCAATACACAGCAGACTCTATATTGCCTGAAATGCAATACAAGTAATGAAAAATAACCAAGTGTGATGAAAAGAAACTGAAAGATGGGTATAGAATTGATATTTTTTCAGTAGCATGGAGACTATTAAACTCTTCCAAAGACAAATTCATACTCTTCTCTCCCCTTTACAAGATAAGAATTGAGAAAGACTAAATGCAACAGCACAGCACAAATGGGGGAATAGAGATTACTTTTAAAAGCTGAAGCTGCCCCCAAATGGAAAGAATCCAAGAAACTTGCAAGGTCAAAAGTAAAAATAAACCAAGGCAATTAGGAAAAAAAAAAAAAAAGCATCCAATTTTGTCTCAAATCTAATCGCTGGTGAAAGTAGTTACAAATAAATCAACAGTGAGGAAGAAGGAAGCTAAACTGAGGACTACCCAGGAAAGACCAGAAAAGACTCAGGATGAAAAAACTCAACTAATAACTGCTACCCATAACCTCTTTCTCAAAATACCTCTTTCTTGACATCCGCAGACTGAAAAGTAGCAAACATTGTGCACATCTTAAAAACTGGGTCACAGGAACTCAAGGAAACCATAAAATTGTGACACATAACTTCTGCATTTGCCATATTATTGGACTGTTAAAAATATATAGAATTAACACAATGGTAAATATTTGGTTTTACTTTATAGCAGCCTGGGCAGTGCTGTGCTTTGCACTTGTGGATGAGTCACTAGTGCTTTGGCTGTTGCTGAGAAATGCCTACAGAGCTGCAGGGCTTTCCCTCTGTCCTCCAGTATGTTGGCTGGAGGTGGAGAGAAGATTGTAAGGGCATGCACACAGTAGGGACAGTGGACCTCAGCTGCCCACAGAAATATCCCATAGCCCACAATACCATGCTCAGCATGACAAGCTCAAGGTCAGGAAGAGGAAGGAGAGTTGTTGGCATCTCTTTTCCCAAGCAATCACAACGTGTGCAGAGGCCCTGCATCCCTGGAAGTGGCTACACACCTGCCTGTTGGTGGGGAGCAGAGAATGAACGCCTCACTTTTCGGCGCTTCACTTACTAAACTCTTTTAAAATCACAATTCACGAGCTTTCTCCTTTTTGCCCTTCCAATTCCTTCCCTCACTCTGCTGGATAGGATGAGCAGCTCTGTGGGTCGAAGCTGCTTTTGGGGTTAAACCACATGACCACTATAAATATGAAATATAGATGTAGTAAAAGTAATCAAAGGATGTGACATGTTTATATTTAAACAAACAGAAGATAAAAGTACCAATACCAAAAAAGCCCTCAGAAGAAGCTTGGAGCAAGGATTTTAAAAAAAAAAATCATTTAAAAGCATGTAAGTTTCCAGTTATATTTACTGTTTCCCAACTGAGGCACTATCCTTGCATCATTACAATCAATTGAAGCTTTATTACTAGATTCCCGCAATGTGAGAGCCAGCAAAAAGCCCTGCAATCAGCAAAATGAAGGTTAACAGGACTTTTAGAAAGCTGCTTAATGCAATTCCTTAATTGCTCAATATTCAGCTGAATTTCAGATGCAGTTTCCAAGAGCAGCAGTCCTTAACATTTCTCCTTTTTTTTTTTCCTGACAAAGGCCAGCCAGTAACAGGGTTCAGTCCATGCTTGAAAGATCAAATTATTTATACAAAGAAAAAAAGGAGAAAAAAGAAGAAAAATATCAGCTAAGGAAATAATTAAGCAAGTCAGTGACTACATTTAGATTTTATTTTCTTGAAATAGGCTCCAGTATGCTTTAAATTAACTCTACTCATGATCAGGCATCATTCCAATAATACAATGATATTATGACATTGTAATAACTTTAATTCTTCAAGGTAGAGCATCATAAACAAATTAGAAAGTAAACATGTCATTGTGTTCAAAAAGGCAACCCAAAATTTCAGTCAGAGATGTGATAAAAAAAAAAAAAAATTCTAGGTTGACATTCTTTTAATTGCATAAATTACCAGATTTTTCATCACTATAAGAAAGTTTGGAAAATATACATTTATGCCCACTCCTCCTTTCAACTCTTTGGTGTCTACTAGTTTTGCAATTAAAAATTGAAGTAATTTTCCTCTGCAATGAAAACATCTACATGGTAAACTCCTTGCCTACCATTGGTTCACGGTTTTTGCAGGTGTTAATAACTAATTGTAAAATTCTGGAAATAATTTATGTTTCAAAGCTGAGAACTTTTGAAATACATTTGCATAAAACAATAGAATGTGATTTCATCTGAAACCCAAACACAATCCACACAAACAACACTTGAGTCCTTTATCCTAAAATTAAAAGTGCCTTATACTTCAACACTATGAACTGTAATATCTATTGTGACCTTCCATTCAGATAGCAATTTTTTTTTTCTTTGATGCATAAATGAATTATTCAAAGCCACAAATACTGATATTATAAAGCATTTTAATTGTTCTGGATATTTTCTAGATATTGTAAGCTTTATGGTTTTTACACTATATGTTTCAATTATTTTATTTCTCTTTTCAAGGAAAAGTGTAGAACTGGATCACTGAAATTACAAAGCAGATCTGCTATGTGAATATTTTCTGAGAAGGTATTTAAATTTCTTAGCCTCTTACTGTAAATCATATTTGTACATATATCAGAATAATTTCTATTCCAAGAAAATAGTATTTGTACATATATCAGAATAATTTCTATTCCAAGCTTCTAGATCCTTCTCTATCTTGCTGATATCACAACTGTTCCGACACTGATTTTCAGTCTACTGCCAGCTCCTATGTCCTTCACATTTTATTTTAAATGGCAACTAATACCAAACTCATTTATTTTTAATTTTTAGAATTATATTCTCCTTGAGTCATAGGTTGCATGGCTTTGGGCTTTTTTTTTATTGCCTTTTATAATGTGTGATAGTGACATTCACAACCATAAATATCCTGTTCAGATAAGAAGTCCACATGATTTTGTGTTCTTAAAGACTTAAAATGTTAGGCTGATAATTTATTTTTGTGAGTCTGAGTGCTGAAGGGTTGGAAGTGCTGAATCTCAGTGTCAAGGCTATTTCATATACAATTACAGTACATCAGTTATGCATGAACATGATTTTTAATTTTCCCTGACAAGGCAAACAAGAGCAAACAACAGTAAAATGTGATAAGCTGTAGGAATATGAAGAATGGGAGGAGAAAAAAACATTTTACTGTATACTCTTCTGAAAATATAGCTTATTCTTAGTATTTCATACTGATGAAAGCTAGAACAGCTTCAAATGGAAACCAAAGGAATTGACCAAAGATATGAAAGAACTCCTACACCCTAGTACAATCAGAACATCTTGAAAAGGTCCCTGATTGTGAGAGGGATATAGCATCTGAGGTATCACCACTCCCTCATTTCTGTGATGACTACTCTCTTGGCCCACCAATCAACGAAAAGGGGTTGTTTAGTTGGTTTGCTTGTTTCTTTTTAGAGAAAAGGTTCCATGTTCTTTTAAATTGTGAAATTATATTCACAATATTGTTTCAACTATTTGGTCCTCTGCTCCTTTGAAAATATGAAATTAGACCATTATATATTTCAGCGTAATATTCAGGTATGCATGGATTTAATTGCTGCTTAGCATTCTTTAGTGAAAATACTTCTAACACTAAAAATTGTGACTTTTTTTAGCCCTGGTTATGGTACACAAAACTTTATGCAAACATACTGCCTCTTCACAGGTTATAACAGAGCACATATGATAGGCCACATTTCTAAAGGCCTGATATAAAGTCACAAAGATTCCTGTTGCTTCAGGTGCTAAAAGCATGGTTTCACTTTTTCTTCTAATATTTTTTGGTGGTTGGCCCAACAATGATACACAATTAATCCAAAACAGTGCCTTCACTAGAAAAACAAACCCAAACTCATACAGATTAAAGCCCTAAATGTACGTGAAGTCATCATTTTGCTCCTCTAATAATGCTGCCATTTTAAAGATTGTTTTCCAGTGATTCCTGAAGAAGTAAAATTTCTCTGAGTTTAAAACAGTCTTACAAACTAAAAGGTAGATTTTAAGCCTCTTGTTGAAATTTGCAGTTGGCAACTTCGCTCTTCAGGGCAATGAAAAGTCCTGATAGCAAGATTACCAAGAAACGGTACACTAGGCAAACTTTGTGAGCTTAGATCAAGACCAAAAAAACAACAGTTTCCTAAAAACCCTTTAACTTAATTTCCATATCTGAGTATTCATCTCTGGGCTTCATTCTCCTAAAAATATACACACCAGAGTACGTGTGTAGTGTGTCTGCATGCACATGAACTAGAAAAAATGGAAAACAAAGAAACAAAACATCTCATCCTACTTCTCTAGGTAGAAAACATGAAAACAAACCTGATAAATTATAATGGTAACACCTAATTGCATTACCTTTCTGCAAGGCTGCCAGATTACACACTATGAATGTATAACAGAAATTAGCAAAACATAATAAATGAGAATGTAAGATTATTGATCCTACTTGTGTGACAGAAAAGTCAATCAGCCACAAGAAGCATGGCATTTGGAGACATCAGAAACATTTTGTCAGAAAGTGAGAAAATATAACTTCTTATTTATAGTTATAAACTTTGCCACAAAGGACTTGTTTTATCTTATTCCCAAAGAGAAAATAGACCATTTCTTCTTAGCATGTTTATTATGAGTACAATCCCAAATTCTCTCCAATCTCTTTAAAGACAAAGTTACATGGCTGAAATGTTAGTCAGGATCACATTCTTGACTGGTTTTGAATATTAGGCACAGTACCAGCTCACTGTACTTTTTTTGAATAATTAGCTCAGGAAATTTCACCTGATCCATTAGATATGTAGTTCACTAATCTGAGAAGCACTATTCCCATACATGTTACAGTCAGTTTTAGATATTCAATATCACCAATAAAGATATTCAGAATTTCTCTCCTTCCCTGCAAAATATACAACATTCAGAAAATAAGTATTTTTATTGATATTAAAATAAGAAATTAGTGTAAGTATTTTTACTTAGCTTGATCATCTCACCTGCTTAGCTTCATCATTTCAAAATAAAGACTAAAAGCGTTCCATTTTATCATGGTTTATAGCCCTTGTTAAACTAGAGAAGTTTCCACAAAATTGTCTTTTAATGCAAGAATTCAGGAACAATTTATTTTGAAACTTGTCATTGCACACAAACTCACAGTGGATTTTACCCAGTAGGATTTTATTTAATTTAAAAAAAAACCAAACAAAAACAAACAAACAAAAAACCCCCAAAAAACAAACAAACAAAAAACCCAAAACAAACAAAAAACCTCCACCACATAACTAGAGTATTACCCGCCTGATTCTTTCATACATTATGTGGCACACTGATTAATACTACTTTAGCTATAAAACTGGAGAAAATACCTCCTTTTCTTTTTCTCCCAATTCTTTCCATAGCATTCTCCCTTTGACTTTGAGTGTCATGTTTTCAGCTCAGAAAATTCAATTGTACTCCTGTTCAATAGGATAGAAGTTGAAAATAAACTAGAGTAGAGCTATGGCTATAGGAAACAGCATCTTTGTATTTCCTGGAAATTTGCAATCATGTGTCTTATAACTGAGGAAAGATGGGCAGGATTAACCATAAAAAGTATTTTTTAACAGCAACATTTTAAAGTGATTGTAGGAATTGCTGACACATTACAAATAATTTACAGGTCTTACTATTCCTTTTTTTAAAACCTTAATATAGTGTCACTACTACTTTATTATCTTTATATGGAGAGATACTATTATATGATTCTACTGTAATGCAAGGTCATGGTTAACATTTCTACTTCTCATCATCTCAGCAACTTAATCACAATGAGAAAACCAAGCCATACCTACTTAAAGACAAACAAATCTGTGATCCAGATTGCCCCATATCTGTGAGTATATACCCAAAACCAATGCTCCATGAATAACATCTATGTAATGACATCGAGAACATAACACACAACATTTGCAAAGGCTTTAAAAGTAAATTTGTTGACTGGGAAAACAAAAGATTTACTTGATGTCGACATGAGCTCTTCTAAAAGAAAGAGCAAATCTTGGAACTGAATGCTAAAAAATCCCACTCAACCAGTCACTCAACTTCTCAACCAGTCTCCTCAAAACTGTAAAGGAGTCACTTATCAATCATCATTGTAATGCCTGCCAGCCTGTCACTGCACATCCTTTAAAGCTGATACTTCCAAAGCTTTATCAAGCACAGCTTTAGAAGTAGGAATACTTAAAAATCTATTCCCTTCATTCTGAATTCACAACTTTTTTCTGTGTAGTTTCGGTAGAACTTCACTTTAGTCATTATAAAATATCAAGTACTAGTGATCTGTGTAGAATAGCACTAATTCATTAACTTACTCTCCTCAGTAAAGAGTTCATGTCGTTAATTCTCTCTGGTCTTGTCACTGAAGTTAGTCATGAATAGCTGTAAAGCCCGTGGCACTACAAACCAGTTTGTAGTGAGGAAAGAGAGCTTATCAGATTATTAATATCTCAAAGTAAGGGAAAACATGTTTGAATATGAATAATATAGATTTTGGGTATTCTTTTAAAAAAAAAATCACAAAAAAACTACCCTTATTTGAAAGTTTCATGTTCTGCACACTAATAAACATGTATAGGGTGTCTTCAAAATACTTAAGCTGTAACTGTCCTCTAAAGTTGTATATAATTAGATATTAAAAATAATATTAAGAAGATGTCTTAACTCAGCAAAAAAACCAACAGGTTACTTTACTCATGTACAGTTATAAAAAGTAAGCGAAGGTGCAGGAGTTACATTAAGTGACTGCAATTTTATCTCCTTTTCTTTTTCTGCCACTATTTAGGTTTCTCTGCTGCAAAGGAAAAACAACACCAAAGAAGGCAACATATTCCAAAGGAGATATTCAGTGAACTGAGATCTGTACAAAACAAATGCTTTGAGGTATAGCAGATGTCAGTTTAAAGAACTTAAACATACTTTCACTGTGAGGATGATTCTAGGAGTAGAAGAAGTCATAGGTGAATAATTTGTGAAAATTTATGTGGAAAACTGTAGGTATGACAGCCCAGAGAAATTGGAACAAAAATTGCGACCATAGTGACATTGTGCTGGTAGAAACTGAAAACTGAGACATACATAATGCTAACAGAAGGACAGCAGTGCACTGCACAGCCAGGTCATTGAGTATTTTCAAATCCTGCAGATTCAGTGGGGCTGGCTCTTGTTCATTCTCATAGTTAGAAAGCGAAAAAAATAATACATACCCATTTCAGTTAATCTTTAAGAACTCTTATGCTGAGAAGCATAGCACAAGTTGAAGCTAGGTAATAATGTTGAGATATTTTAGAGACGAATTAACTTGAAATTTGGAAAAATTGTCTTTCAAAGTATTAGAACAAAAGCCTCCTCCCTCTCCTTCACTTCATCCCCAACTAAATTCCTCATGCAATTGGAGAATGTAATTAAAACTTTCATAAAGTTGATGCAACATAATCTTACTTAGTTTTTATTAGCTATATTTTGTTATAATAGGCACTTGAAGCTGATGGTTACTACAATATTATAAATACATTTTTATTATATATGTATATATATATTATAT
>VWZN01017465.1:896-23734 GCA_013396955.1 Regulus satrapa | reverse complement strand
AAAACCAGAAATAAATTCTGGTTTTGGGTTAGCTCTGCTATTGGAGATAAACCCAAACATCATGATGCTTCTCTAAATAGTTGTCATCCTTCAGGTCTCAGTCCCATTTTCAAGCAAAATAATAAGGAAATAAATTAAGTCTTTTAGTCCCCGTCACTGGCATCCTTAGGATGAAAGGACTATGTCCTGCTATAAAGTATGCAGCTCCTTCTAGGTCATACTATGACATAAAATTGGTGAGCCTTCACAAGCAAAGAGAAAACACAATACAGATTACTGTACTACAACAAACTATATAGATTATTAAAATGAAATCTATCACTAAGAGAAGGATATGCTGAAAATTAATCCAAACCAAATTCTAACAAATACATCCAGACAACAAACACAAGTGTTGCCACACCACTCCTTCAGCTACTTCTGCAATCTTTGTGTATTTTTGTACTTCGAACACACTAAACTAATGTTATGGCTTATATATAATCTGTTTCTCTTTATTGCTGTTGAGCTAACAGATGGAGGGGGGGAAAGGGAAAATAAGTATAAGGCTAACAGTAGGTTACTTATGAATATAGAACACGCAAAGTGTTCCTCTACAAAAACATTTATACCTCATTACCTACAAATAATGTTGCTCTTGTTCCTCCACTAATCACAGATTATAAAGATTTCCACCAGAATGCAATTTGGTCTGAATAATCTTACCATAATTGTAGCCATCCTATAGCCTCTGCATCCAACACTTTTTTACTTATTAGAAAATATATGGTACCTACTAGACAAAAACAGAGAGAAGGAAAACAGATAATTCTTCTAACCTGAACAAATAATATACAAGATGTTGGAAGATGTTTTATGCTGAAAATCTTGGCACAGGTAAAATGTCTAAAAATTCTTTCAGATAATAACAGGTCATCCTTGATCCATATAATAATGATAACTAGATATAACTGAAAAATATTGATGGCAGCCCCAAACTTCTGTCCAGGAGAGATAACATACTATGTTTTATAGAGTGAGAGTAAATAAAGATTTAAGAAGATAGTGAGGTGTTTTACTAGGCTAACTTCAGAACTTATCAGAGACCTCTATTCCTGCATATCCCAATTTACCATTTTCCAGGACACTGTGACAAAATAGCAAGACAGAATCATGGCTCAGCTGCAACAGTAAGATCAATTAAACTCTGTTCAGAAAGAATAAGGGAGTACAACCCCAGCACATACATTAGAATTGCTTCAAATGTGTTTTCTTCAGGGCTGGGAAAAGTAAGGCAGAAAGAAAATATACTCTCAAATATTGCTTTTCTAAGTTAATAGCTGGATACAGTTTTAAACAGTGAGGCTAATTTTTACATTAGCATTTGTTTCAGGTTCTCAATTCAAGAACACATTTTTAAAGAAGCAGTAACTGTTCAGGTTATTTCTAAGTGAAAGAGGGCTTTCAAATAGCTTTTGTCATAAAAAAAAAACCCCACAAAGTGATATTTTGTGAGCCCACAGGCTGTAGGCAGCTAGTTCTTAACATATATCCTATTCCCCTGGGAATTCAGGGGCTCAGGAGGAAAAGTAGAGAACCTGAAATAGTTTAGGTCTTTTGCCTGAAGACAGTTCCTGAGCAGGGAGGTCACTAACTGCTTTTCACCAAGTGTCTAAGAGGACACATTGCATTCTGTTCTGTTGGTGGTATCATTATACACGATGGGATTTCCCATCTCAACACGCACAGCACTATAACTATTTATATGGTCATACTGTAACACTTAACTGAATAATGCATATTCATATTCTGACAGAATATGCTTGAAAATACAACAGTTTATGCATACCCTACAATTTCTGGCAATACGGAGAACATATTTTGGCAAGAAAGCATTCTCTTCCAGTTTCATTTATATTAGCAAAGATCATAAAACATCCTGCTCATTAAAATCTGAATCACTTCCACTGGGAGTGCACTTTTCTGAAAGTATTTTCCTACAGCTGGTGGCAAGACAGATCTGCTGGCTAACCAGAGCACTAATAGGATATTATGAAACCCACAATGCAGCATGAAGACAGTTGCATAATCAGAGCAACAATGACTAGCTCTGCTAAAAAATGTTGAGGGCTTAAGCACAATTGAGTAGCATGTAACAAACAAAAGAAGCCATTCTTGTCAGTCTGAGATTCTGAACTAGACTTTTATACATCACATTATTACTTTCATTGCAAGGAGGTGAAGAATAGATCAGTGAGAAAGGCAGTGGTATACAAAATGGGACCATAAAACACAAGTATAAAAATACCATCATTAACTGCAGCACAGAACTCCAGTGTGGACTACCAGCCCTTAGCTCTCAGTGTTCCTCCAGCATTTCACAAAGCCCTGCCGCATCCGATAGATGCCTGAGGTACCTCTGCTTCTGAGCCAGGAGTGCACTGACTGACCTTACTTGCCCTGGCTAGCCTCACCTAGGACCTCCTATCTACAACCCGACTGATTTCAGCCCATGGCCACATGTGTCTGCCCCAGCACTGGTAGGAGTGTTGGTCTCTGGCTGGATTGAAGTGATGCCTCTGCCTGGCCATAACTCTCACAGATCCTGGCCCTACCCTGCAGGCTGGCATCCTGACCTGACCTGGTACAGCACTAGCACCACTGGGATTTCAGGAAATTACATGGTTTCAGGTTTATCTGTTACCTCAGGCCAGTGCAGCTGCCTCGGACATGCTGATGACCCAAACTAAGGCTGATGTTAGAGGGATGATTTGACAGATCATCGCAGGTCCTCTCCAGGTGGGACCTTCACACAGATTTCTCTCAGGCAACTCCTGCTGAGCCTCGCCTCAGCAATTTGGATTTGTTGATTAATATCCTATGTAGAGAATTTGGCCTTTTCCTCCAAAGGCTCCTCTAAGTAGTTTGTGCTGCAAGATGGATTACATTGTAAATTGGCAAGACATTAGTAAGTAGTTATTAGGAAGGGGGTTTGTGTGCAGTTAAGATAATGAATAGCAATGAATTACACCTGTGCTGGGTGGTCACCAAGGGCCAAAGCCAGAGCTGAGTGAAGCAGTGGCTCAGGAATCACTCATCACATCCCAGTGAAAATGCTACTGCAAGGACTTGCAGTGGAGCCTCCCTCTGTCATCTGGCTTGGGACCAACTGCTCAATAGATATGACTACCCATTAAAGAATTTCTGTGTATTAAGATCCCAGTAAATACATTAGTCTTTCTAATAAAATTTCTGAATTACTCTTTTTGAAAGAACTGCATGAAGAAAAAGGTAAATATTTTGATTTTGTTTGATTATTATAATTGAACATTGGAGCAACATGGATTTGCTTACATTTGCACTTCCATATATTCACTACACCTATCCATAAATACTATTGATATATTCACGGCCTATCCAATACTTTGGCTATTTCAGCTATTTTAGATAAAAAGCATGAAAGTAGGCACAAATTAGAATTTTTGTCCTGTTATCCAGGAACAGGACACCAGAAGCATGCATTGTGACCCTATTTGCAGCAAAATTTCAGGCTGTTCTGTCTCATTGGTATCCATCCCTGCACACCCCAAAAACCTTACACCAAGGTGCAAATTCTCCACAATTTCAACTTAAAACAGCACTGGAAAATTCAAAGTTCTGCCTCTAATCTCTCAATTAAACCCCACTGCTCACACTTAATGGCAAGATATAATACGTAGTGTTTTTTAAGTCTTGCTTATTTGTGTAGAAGGACAACTAATGGCCTCAGATATGAGGGGAAAAGCCTGACATTTTCATGCTACATTGAGGCTTTTATTATTAAAAATCCTCACAAATCAGCATCAAATAGAAAACTTTATTCATTATCTATTATTGTGATTTATAAAGAGAGAGAGAGTTCCTTAAAAAGTACAACAGGAAATCACATTATCTAAAACCTTATTGAAGGCATATGAACATTCTGAAGAATTTTTCAAGTCTCTGATGAAATGTAGGCTTTCTTGGAAGAAGATTTAGGGTTCTGTTGAAAGTGTTTCTATGAGCAAATTACTATAGACATACATTAATAAACCAGATAGGCTGAGAGATAAAAGCTAATGCTGTATTTTTCAACTGGATACAATCTGAAGTTAAAAGACTCTTTTTACATCATACTGATGCAAAATTACATTGTAAATCTACAAATAAATAATGGAGCTGTAGAAGTAAGGAGTGTGGAACAGAAAATTGATTGGGTGCATTCTTGTAAATAATTTGGTGATTCTGTGGTTGGTTTTGTCATGTGGAATGATGGAATTGGGTAATCAAATTTAGCAGTATGTTGTGGCTTGTGACAACAATGTATAATCCTTTAACAAGTTCCCTCTTGAAACACATTTACCTCTCCTTGGAGAAGACAATTTTGTTTTCACTGTTCTGAGAGTTGGAAATATTATTTCCTGCCAGCAATGAACCACTGTGTACCTATAATTGTGTATATGGTTTGTATTAACCTTGTCCTTTGAACTTCTTCATTCCTGCTGTTTAGCCTCATAAGAGGATACATAATCAGCAATCAAAAATCTTTTTACTGAACAAGTCAAACTTGTTTAAATTGTTCAGCTGTATTGCTCTGGTGAAGTTGCACCTTCAGAATATAAATCTCCAAATCACCTTCCCTGGCTCTTCAAATGAGCTGGCACAACCATATATCAGTTTATTTCCTCTCCTGGTTCTGTCAAAATTCTATTAAAGCCTTCTCCTGCTGGAGGGTTTTTGACAAAATGGCTTAGATAATACATAATCATCATATACACAGATCTGAATCTCTATCAACTGCAGTCAAAATGGCTTGTATAACAACAGATTTTGGATTTTTTTTTTCCTAGAAAGTAAAATCTCCACCCTCCTTATATTTTCTGCTAGCTTTTCTTTACATCCCTTCCATCTTCAAGTCACCTTTCAAAAAGAATTTCAGCTGAACTTTCATCCTAACTTGTACAGTATCACTAGCCCTCCTCACTGGTGGTAAATTTGCAGTTTTATGCACCTGGTAAAGAGTGGCTAGTCCCTTGATCTGTCTTAATGTTTGTACTTCACAGCTGTTTTCTTTGGGGGTTTTTTTCCATTTCCCTTAGCTATTTTTCTACAGCACAACCTTCTAATTCAATTGAGCAGGTATTCATTAAGTATTGAGATCATACCACATTGCCAGTGAAGAGCAGCCTCAATCATACATGTTCTCTTTGTACTTGGCAGAAAAAGTACTACAAGTTTTAATGTTCTTTGGAAAGTGTTTTACCTTTTGAATTGCTTTATTCTCAGACTTGGATAAATGGGCTGAGTTTTCAGTAAGTGATCCACTTTCTGTTCTTAACAAGCTCTTTGCCGACTCTTAATTTCATTTTCCCTAGATCTGTAGCACTCTCCTTCATTATCCCTTGCACCTCCATCCCACTCCTTCTGCTTGGGATGAAAGTCAGTTTTAGAACTTTGAAGTAAGTGCATGCCTCTTAAACATCAAATTTCTTAAGATGTTCAATCAACATGACCTCATTAAATAATTCTCTTAAATTTCTCAGTTTGCTTTTTTAAATAAATCAACTGAAATGAAGGCTAAGTTGAACCAATATGCAACCTCTTAATTTAACAGCCTTGGATTTTTTTTCAATTATTTTTTCAGTACTTACACAAAAGCAGACATTACAGGTTTTTGGTACAGTAATTATTTAGTAAAAACAGTCAGACTGCTATCACATCCAGTAATAACTGAACTTGATGCTGACCTCCACACATTAGCTGAGAAAATTACAAGCCCAAAGTGACCAGACTTTTTCAGTAAAAAAGTAAAATTCTTTTAAGCTATCAACTTAATTATGCAGTAGAGAGACAGAAAGAGTAAAGAATCATATCAGTTATGACATGCTACACTTACAAGAAGATATTGCAAAAGATTTTTTGATAAAGATAGAATGAAACTAAAAGTCTAAAAAAGAAAGTAAATATTTAAAACTAAAAGTAATGATTACGTCAAAGTATATTCATAGTAAAATTACTTATACAGGAAGAATTCTTACCTAATTTATCTCAATTGGCAACTAAATTTCAAGAAAGCAATCATATATGACTGGATCATCTTCTCTTTACATAAAATAATATTAAACAATAATCCATTACAGAAGCTGTTTCTTCAAGTAATTTTCTATTTTGTGTTGAATACTATCATTTTCAATAAGGTTTCCATTCTAGTTATAAGAAGCCCTCATTTCATACATTGATACCATTAGCAGAAACATTTCTTACAGCATCTTTCCAACAGCCTCTGTTCATAATAAAACCTAGTCCTTGGAATACATAGGGTGTCCATTACATCCTATATATGGATTTCCTTTAAAAATAAAAGAAAAAAAAATCAAAAACTTAAAATCCAACTCTACACAAAAACCCAAGGGAGTTCAAACCAAGTCTGTTCCACTCATACCATGAATTTTTACAGCACTATTCCATCCAACAATGATATTACAACACGATCTCTTCTCCCTTATTAACACAAAACAACCAGAACTTGTGTTCTGGACAATTATTATCCCTTATTCCTAAAAATGTCTTGTTTCCACAAGCTCTGGAACTGTCAGATACTGTTTGGAAGACACTGATGATACCAGTCAAACATGACTCCCACTAAAAGGTGGGGAGATTTCATCATAAATATACTGGAATAAGTAGTGGAATGAGCATCTTTGCTCATTTACAGTTATTTTATCTATCTAAATAGCTTTGCATCCTATTTGCAGTGTTAGGACCAGAAGGTCCCAGATATCACTCAGGTCTCCATTTCAAAAAACTCTTATCTCGGTAAACTGTCCCAGGTCTGTGACAGTTCTAATTGTTGTTGCAGAAGGGAAAATCATGACACATTTTCTTCTGCCTTTATTGCTTGCCTCAGTTTCTGTTTTGACAGCTCCTCCTCCGCTGTTTCCAGTACATCTGTCTCTTCCTCTACTCTCAGTTTTGTCTCCAACTTTGTCATCATGGCCATATATTTCCACATACTACACTCCCAGTCGAGAAATCTGTATCTTATGATCTCTTCTATTGTAGACAGATACAAATACTTGAGAGGTAGTCTAAACTTCACTCCATTTGCATTCTTATCCAAAAAACACCAGCAGCACTTCAGTTGCATTTTAGGCCTTCATCATCTCTTTAAACATAAAGCTTTCATCAGATATAATAAAAAGTATGTCCCACAGTTTTGGTGTCCAAAAATTTAAGACAACCTTCAACAAATAAAGCATCCAAAACAAATTCCTTCATCTGCTGCCTGCTCTCATTTTTGGCATCTCGGTTTAAGCCAAGGTTTTTTTTCCTGCCTACAAGGGTAACTTAGCACCAAAATATTCCAAGGCGTCTTACACAAATTCCTGTCAGCATGCTGAGAATGTAAATACTCATTTTGTTCCAGTTCAAGATATACAAGATCCCATTAAATTCCTATTTTTTAAGGATTAGATATTTAAAAGTCATATTTCTAATACTGATCATACTAATTTAGGTAGAATAAAGTTTTGGCAGACAATGGATCAATCTGTTTAACTATCTAAGCACATGGTATCCTAATCTGTTAGAATATAGAGTGTTAAAATACTCATAAATATTCTACTTTTCTACAGAAAATAAATTCTGTAGCACTAGCTCTGTATTTTCTAGACAGAAATATGGGGAAAAGCAAATAATCTGTAGATTTAAAAAGTCCTTGGGACAGTCCTGTTGCCTGCACAGTACCAGGCACCAGTGCTTTAGGATTTGATAATTTTTTAGGGATGTAATTTTACAGGTATAGTAAGTTGACCCTGCCTGATCCGGGCACCCAACAAACAACTCTGTCACAACATCCCTCTGTTGTCTGTACTCATCTATAAGGAAAGGTAAGAAAAGGTAGAGAGAAGAGCAACAAATTGATGAAAATTCAGTAATGAGTCTAAATGATCCAAGTCCCTTCCCAATGCTTTCTTCCCAACTTCACATCACAACATATCTGATGTGATAAATTACAAACTAAACTGAACATCAAGTCAAGATTATAGTAAAAATTCTTCTTAAATTAAACATATTATCAATCAAAGTAAAAATACCATAGCTTTAGCCAATCTACTTAATTGTGTTAGCTATTTCATGACAGTTTCATGTTTATGAAATAGCTCCAGTTTTCAAAATTCTGATGAACATGAGTCAATATAACCACATTAAAGGATGTCAAATTAAGTTGCTAAAGGATTGTAGCTATACTTGTAAGTTAACCTGAAAACTTTAGAGTCAATTTAGAAAAAAATGTCTCCGAAAGCTATTTTTAAAAAGAAAAAAACTATTTCAGCTTTTAGTATCTTGCAGCCTTTTATCTACCTACCCAACTTGTTTCTATCCTGGTAATTTAATGAAATTGATCTTGTATAGTTCATAGCAATATTCATTAAATTTGCAATTTTTTCTATAACCATGCAAGAAGCAAGTTGAATTTTTCCACATAAAGATGGATAAAGAAAACATAAAATCATTTGGTTTAAGAAAAGTAAAGTAATTTTAAGCAAAAGCAGACTCAAGCAATGGAATCCACGAAAATTAAGTACAGCTGAGAAAAATGTAAAAAAAATTAGCTGCACATACCTTTAAAATAGTACCAGAAGATTTCCAGTGAGTTTTAAAGCCTCCTTTTTCACCTTGTTTCAAGAATTTTACATAGTCTGAAACACACTGTCAGCCTTCCATGCCACTCTTTTACACTCAAACTCCCATCATTATGTACTACCTTTTAATTAATATGCTGTGATTTTAACATTTCTTCTGTCGTTGTATGGTAACAGGAGTTACATCTCCATGAATTATCAAGGGTAAATTAGGATGGTCAAGTGTAGGACAACGGAATAGGAGAAAATTTTGCTAAATTAAGCAGATTTTACTTGAAAAATACCCAACATCCCTTTAAAATAATATATCCTATTACTCTGGCCTGGTGTTGGCTTGAATGTCACAACTGATCTTATATATTCATTTTCTAGCTTGATCCTAGAATCTTTATAAGGCTATTAATATTTGGCAGTTAAACTCCAAGGCTTGATGTCTTCAATTAGCTCCCTCCTGCCACAACTTTTCTGAGACTGAGGTACCATTAAGAAAATAGCTATATTCAGCTGATGCTAATAGAGGAGCAGAAAGAATAAGGATCATTAAAAGCTTCTAAGCAGCAAAATGCAGTTTTCAAGCTTATATTTGGTCCTACTTCTGATTATTTTCAACAAAACAATGACCACAATTTTATGGAATGTAGTGGCAAAATTTCAGAAAAAAACCCAAGTAATGGACAAATGTATATAGATAAATAAAAATGCCAAGAGCTGATAAGAAAGAGTATAAGACAGCATTTATTAAACATCCTTTTTAGTACTTTAAAAGCTAAACCAAAGGTACCTGTGGACAAACTGCTTCAAGAAACTAGAGGAATTATAAGGATAGTAATATCACACACTGCTGTTTTCCTCTTGAATTTAAATCCTATTAATTACGATCTCTTGAGTTTTTCCTACTCTCTTGACTACACTATTCATAATGATGGAAAAAAGTAAAAGCTAAATGGATGTGAGAGTCACTTCAAAATCAGAATGCTTTCATTTTGTACAAATAAAACATTACGCAAAAGAGAAAGTCAAATAAGAATCAATTCTAATAAATTGCCAAAAAACAAGAATTTGGAACAGGCTGAGTAATGATCTCACCCTTCTCTCTCTTGTCTTCCTCTAATTGTTCACTGAATTCATTTCCTAGGACAATTCAGTTTCCTCAAAAGAGATCTACTATCATGAAACTACTATCATCAAACAGCCTACTATCATGAATCTCTTTTTCAGAGCTCTAATATACATACCTTTAAATTATGAGGAATAAGGTTATAATCTTTTGGATGATTGCTGGGAACCTTAATTAACATATGTATAAACATGCACTTTTCCTTTTTTAATAAAGAGTGGAAAAAATTGAGAAGTACATAGTCACACTGCTTTGCCCGTGAATCACTTGTACGTTGCTAAAGCAAGTATTTCACAACGCTTTTAGTGAGTTTATCAATGAGTTTGTGAACTGCTGGTCCTCAATATGTTTTTAGGACACTTTGCTGATACTACTTAGATGGTCAAAAAGCCCTGGTTATCATAAGGAATGAAGCACTGAATTCCTTAATTAGATCAAATGCATGCATGTAACATTTGCACTTTGCTCAACCATAATAATGCTTTGTGAAAGATGGAATAGCTGTGTAATTAATGTGGCAAATGTATGAATAAAATCTAAACCCCAGGACATAAAAAGAAAACCCCAAACTTACTTTTTAAGGAAGTGAAAAGTGAGTGCCAAAGGAAGGAGCAGATTTCTATGTTCAAACATCTGCAGTGTTATTAAAGCCCCAACAGCTGTTAGCTTTAAACCCATAGAGACAAACTCATGATATCTGCATAGCTATATGTTTCTGTTGATAATCTGACAGACCCTGAGAGCCTGCTGTAGCTTGACTCATACATACATGAAATAAATTCTTCAGATATTAGGATTTCCTTGGCTTCAAATGGTTGCCTTGGACACAGAGACACAGACTTAAAAATAGAGCAGTCTCTACATGTGGATTAGACAGTCAGCATTCCTTGAGCCAGACAAATGAAGATAAATCATAACTAAGAAAGGCTGGGAAGAAGGTTCCTTGCTGTTTCATCTGATTGCTAAATTAAATCAATTGGGGTTGAGAGAATACTGCAATCACAGGTAGCTGCAACAGTATTTTTCTAATGGCAAAGTATTCCATCATCTTTAGATTAGTTCAGTTAATAAAGGTATTCCACAGTTAACATTTATTTCATTTTAGTTTCATCAGCTTATCAAGATCAGTTACTGCATGAGGAGACCATTGAAGAGAAAAAATTGAGTAATCTCTAGGGAGATTTTAATAGTTTGTCATGCAGCTCTCCCCCACTCCTATTCCCAAACATCAAATTAGCTTTTAAAGCATAGCAGCTAAAACTTGTATCCTTTCATGAGAGTAATTAGTCACTATTGTGGATATAAAGAAAGGAAAATGTACACATCCATTTTTTGTCCCTCTGTATAGAGTAAAAAAAAAAATTAAACCAGTCGTGAGACCTCATATTTATTTTTCATGTCTTGGTCACTTTCATCCTGTAATAAATAATCCCATATAGGTAGGCTAAAATTTTGTCACAGAGTTCATCACATATTTGTCTGACTTCCAACACCTGACGATAGTCAATGTCCATATTACAAATGTGTCCTTGATCTATTATTCACTTCCTAAAGAATGTCAGTTTTGCTTGGATTAAAAGAATAGTTAAACCCTTATTCGCAGCATTGTGAATAAATGAAGAGGGGGAAAAGACTTACTATAAAAACAATATGTGAATTGCTTTCCCATACTACACTTATAGCCAAGTTGATGGGGTAGAGACTCAACAAACAGACTTTAAACTGTATGGAAAATTAGCTGGGCTCACATGGGGTGTCATCAGTGATGTACAAGTGGAAGCCAGTTACTATTGCCATTCCTCAGTGATCAATCTCTCAATCTGGTATTTTTTCACATATTCATTAATTACCTCAATGCTTGATGTGGCAGTCTCGTAAAGGGTGCATCATACTTGTGCATGCAGCACATCATATGTGCTGGGAATAATCAACATGCAGAAGGCCTGGGTTGCTATTTAGAAACACCTTGAAAAGCTGGAGTAGTGAACTGACTGAAAATTCACAGAACTCAACATAAACAAATGTACAGTTCTGCAGCTGAAAGGAAATAAATGCACACAATGGTTTTACAGGAAAGGACTCAAGGGCTAATGAACAAGGTGAGCATGAATCAGCAGTACACTGCTCTGGGGACATGGGACTATCACACAATGAGGTACATTAACTAAATGAATCAAAGGTTGAAGGACATGGTTGTTCCCCTCTGTTTAGCCCTTGAGAGACCTCCTTTAGAGTCTTGTGCCAATTTGGGGACTCTTGGTACAAGACACATACTAAAGCAACTCTATCAGAGGATCATCACGATCATCAGGAGACAGAAAGAATTAAATATTTTTTTAAAAACCCATAAAACTTGATTTATTCAGCCTAAAGTGACGCCTTAGAGGAACTCCTCAGCTATCTTAATGGGAGGTCATATAAAGCATACGGATCTATACTATCCTCAGAGGCAGGACAAGAGGCAATGGATACAAGACAGAGCACAGGAATTTCCAGTTAGATATATATTATGTTCTCTTAAACCATGGCAGTGGCCAAACAAACCAGAACAGGCTGCCTGGAGTGGCCCTGGGATCTCCATTCTTTCAGATGCTCAGAACTGCCCTGGTTGAGGCCCTGAGCAATCCGATCTAACTGAAGCTGTTTTGAGCAGAGGTCTGGACTAGATGATTGGATTTCCACAATCCTCTTGCAACCTAAATTACTTCATGATTTTAAGTATAAATTAGAATTATTTTCCCCTACTTTTTTCCTAGCAATAGCTCCTTTTTTTTTTTCTTTTGTTCTTTTTTTCCTGGTAAATTAGAAAGGAAAACAATACCAACAACTTTTTAAATAACAAATATTTGGACTTAATTACCACTTTTTCACATCCAAGATAAGTCTATGTTTAGCTGATTCACACATTCCTAGTCAATTAAGGATTGAAAACATGAACTTCATTCATACTAAAGACATACATAAAAACACATTCATGCATTTCTTGAATCAGATTTCCAACAAAATGGACAGAGTGGTAGAAGATAAACAAGATTATGATTCTGACTCTGCAACTGAAACAACCTCTATGCCAGACTGGAATACCACATAAGTGTCCACATCTTCTGACTCAAGTCATTCTCCTTTTGACTTCAAAGAAACTGTTTAAATCTAAAGAAATTACTAGACATACACTCTGCTCTGTGCATGATTTTTAAAGATTGCCCATATTTAGTCTACCACCCAGAAAACTCAGTACTGAAAGACTGAGAAAAAAACTGAGAAAGGCTGCCTGTGGAAAGGATCACTCCTGCTCTTCCAATCACACTTTAAAGACTTTCATTTAATAAAAAATAAATTGAGCAGATAAATATGGCAAACCTGAATTTCATTAGTCTTTTTCAACCAACTCACTGATGAGTAAAAATCGTCCCCCCCACCCATGTTCTCCTTCACACGTGATTTTGGTAATTGCATGTATAATGAATGAGAGACTTCTGCTGCTAATATTTTTAACATGACCACACAAGGGTGTCTGAACTCATGAGAATATTCTGTCATACACCTTAAGCAATGCTTTACCACCCGAATTACTTGCAATCTGGGTTTAATTTTGACTGTTTTGGAATTTTCTTAGTTAATCCTGAGATACCTTGATTTCCACTCTATTTGCACATTTTTAAAAATAAATAAATAAATAAAAAGAAAACCCAAACAAACAAAAATAATCAGTAGTTTTTGAGAGCATAAAAACCTTAGATTGATTAACTTCTGTGAACTTTGGAAAATTTTAAGATTCATCCATCAGTGATTATAATGTACTTCACACAGAGGAAAACACCATTACTTAGAATACATTGACATTTGCAGTGTTGAAATGTTACAACTGTAAGGGTTGACATTTATACGAGTAGCCCTCAAATTTTGAATTTCAGTACAATTTGTATACTAGGGTAGTAGTAGGCCTTTAATATTAATCATATTTATTAGGAAGAGATTATATGAAGGGTAAAATTCACTATAGTTCTGTTGTACACACTCTTAGAAATGTCCCATTTGCTAAAGGACTGGTAAGCATGACAGAATGACAACAGAAAAAAGGCACAAAACCACGTACAGAATGAGTTGTGGAAGGGTAGTCAACTGTGCAACGGTCCTCTGGCAGGGAGAAATAAATGTTATAAAGATGGTGCAAGTTAGGATAGGATAAGCTACAGGTAAAGGAAAGTAAAGGCAGAAACCAGATTTCACAAGGGAAATGAAAGTAAGAAATAATTAAAGAACTAAAAAGATGCAAACTAAAGAAGCAAAGATGTATTATTTTATGGAGATGGGGAAAAAAAGCAGAGGAGCACAGAGAAGACCCCTTACTTTGTAATATGTATCAGTAATTAATTTCAGTATCTACATTCCCTCTTTCCACATGGTATTCTGATTATAGCTGCTCCTATGTTAAATAATTCACATTTAGCCATGTAATGTCAGCAGCTTGAAGCAGAAACTCTTAAAAAAAGACCAGGGAGACAGAGACAGTGCCTGGACTTTATTTTCACACTCTGCCAATGGCTGACTGTGTGAATTAAATCCCAGAAAGTAACTATTTCTCCCTTCCAGATTCCCGTTTCCCTTTTGTCATTGTGTAAAGATCATCTCTTCCCCTGTTCATTTACTTTATCAAGCACACTGCATCTGGAAATCTAGATTTCAACACTCAAGAAATATGAAAGTAAGCAATTCTAGTTCTACCTCATTATGTGCTTCTTCACCAGCACAGCAAAACACAGAGGTGCTAATCTCTGCCTTTATCTGAATAACCAAAATGGAACATTCTGGTCAGTCAATCATCAGAAGCAGAAAAAAAAAATATTTTAGGTGTAAGACTAAAGAAGAATACATGAAAAGGACTAGCTTACATTGCTTTTTACAGCACCATGCAATCAGCTCAGTGAATTAGAGGATAACTTCTGCATTTATTGCCCTGCATAAAGAAATTGTGTCTTCCAGCATGGTTCTAAGGTTATATCCAAACCTGTACATTAGTCTGAATTACAATCTAGCTTTCCCATAAAACTTTCAGTTACTAATTGTTGAAAGATTTCTCCTTCCCACTAACCAACTTAACTATGTTTACTGCCATTATATGCTTAATAGTCACTCTCAGGCACAAAATTATCACCTCCAGGCAACGAAATCTCAGGCAGGGACTGCAGTCCAAGTGTAGGAAAGCACTGAGAAAAGCAAGTCAGTGCTCACCACTAGCAAAGACCTAGCCAATTAATATACAGTTTTTACTAACAAATATAGAAGGATAAAGAGGATCAGAACAGCTACTGTGAGCTACTAAGTAGTTGCACCTTTATAATCTTTGTAAGAGAATGATTTAGAATGGTCTATCTTGTCACGAAGCCAACTGAGAATTTAAGAGCCCAAATATCCTTTAGCTTGTAGACACATCTAGAAATCCTGCAACAATGGAAACACTTTCTTTTCTTTATAGCACACCTTTTATTCCCTCCATCATGAAGCATTACCTGTATTATGTCTAGGACAACAACCAATATTTTTTCCATCAATGACTTCTCTCAGTCAGCAGGGAGACCGCCACTCCTGATTGACACAAAATGATTGTACTGTGTCCTGCATATCTGACATAAGAACAGCCTCAATGTTTCCACTTAGCATTTCCTTGCTAAGGAAAAGGTCTAGCAAAAATTTTAAGGACACAGTCTGTAGAGGGAATAATGGGCAGCACCAAATTCTTTATTATAACACAAAAGATGGGAGATGTAGGTACGGAGTGATTCTGTCTTTCCCTTCCAACATCCACAGGAAAATGAACAAATCCTCTTAGCAGGTACTCTTGGAGTCTCTTACCTTAACAGAATTATAGACTAATAGGGGTAGAAAAGACCATGTTGCCATAATCCATTAAAAGTTGAAATTGAGCCATGGGCTTGCATAGTTGAATTATATCAGAAAAAGACATTCAAGATGCAAAGCCATCTGAGAACTCTAGAAAAGATTTCAATATTCCATATTAAGAGCAAAAATCTCTCTCTCTCCTTTTCATTATTATTAAGGTTATTTTTAAAAATTAATCTTACTATTATATTTTCAATTATTAAACTGTTCTTATCTCAACCCACGAGTTTCAGATTCTCCTCCCCATCTCAGACTAACAGGGTCAGAGGGAATGAGAGAGCAGTTGCATGGCCCTAATTTTGTGACAGGGCTTTAAAGAACAGAATGAAAGAGAGAGGAAAGGCAGAGGGAAAGGGAGAGGGAAAGGGAGAGGGGAGACAAGAGAAGGGAAAGCAAGGCAAATGAACAACAAGCCAAGGGGTCAGCAACTTTGCCACACTATTGTCCCCTAGAGAAAACAAAAACCCCAAAGCAACATCATCATACTTACTTCAAAGGCTTTCTTGGAGTATACACAATTTTTGAGAGGTGAAAATGAGCTGAGTAAACTACAGGTGATAAGAAAAATAAAACTGATTTGCAGAGAATCTGTTGGAAGAATAAGCAGAAAAGAAGCAGTATTTCATACTGTACTTCCTACTTTCAGGCTCTACCTCTCTGCCTTTAAGCTATGGATTGGATAGGTGTGTCAGTTTTTGTTATCTAAAAGAAAATACAGAACCAAACAACGGCATCTTGAGTAGAGACATTTCTACACAGAAAAAAAAAAAGTATTGTCAATGAAGTATTGATTATAAAAGTTAATTTCTGCATATGTATACTATAAGAAATAGAGGAATGCATTTGAACAGATTTTGACCATTCATGTGAATGACATTAAAAATTGCAGACTGATTTCATAATGCACTAATTTTAAATCAACGAGTGAGCAGGGATTTGATTTACATGCCAAAAAGCTGTAGAGCCTTACTTCCAACAACTGAATTCTCCTAACATGACGGAGAATTTCCCATATGTCATATGCCTTCAAGCAAATCACACTGAACCTCCACCTAAGATTTTATCTTCTTTCCTCAAGGAGTGCTCTTGCTTAAATGTATCAGAATAGTTAGGGGAAAATAAAGATTTTTGTTAACCTTTGCATTCCCATCAGGAAAAATGTTTCATAAATTATATGAGATTATCTATTATAATAGATTATGATGTCTTATTTGGAGTGTATAAAACTGTCTCCCTTCAAAATATGAGCATGGTTACTTTCCTCATACAGTTTTCTAATCACTCTAATGTGAATTATTCATCCTACATTTAGAAAATACAGGTTATGTTCCTTTTCTGTCTTCCTATCTGTATCTGAATATCTGCAGCAATCACTGAAGAGGGATTCACAATATTCATGGAAATAACTGCAGAGTGAGGAAAAAAAACCCCAAATCAACCTAGCTACCAACCACTAAATACCTAGTTTGGGTAGGATTCAATAGTGAACTCCTGAGCTCCAGTCCTGGCTCTTTTCTAGGCCGGGCAAAAATCATGATCTGTATTCTCCTATATTCCATAGGAAAGGCCTCTAATTATTTAATTACTCAATTTATCTCAGGTTCAAGAAATTCTCCTGGCTCATGAGTAGAAAACTGCTATAAAAAAGACTGTTAGAAACTCCCAGGTTTCAGTCCGTCATGTCACTTTACAGCTTTTCCAAAGAAAAGAAAAAACAAAAGCAAATTGCCCATTCTCTTCAACCAGCTCCCACCACCCAGCCATCCTTCTGCTCAAGAGGCTGCCACACTTTTTGCAGGCTCATCTCTTGTTGACTCTGAGTGAGTTTCATATAACTTTCTTTTGCCCAGTTTATTTGTTTTTTTCAAACTTGTCCTGAAAAAGATAAAGTCAAACAACATGTAGGCAATTCATCCTTCAAAAACTATTTGTCAGGTAATATACACATGGATTCTCTGTTAAAAGCCTCTGAATTTCCACCGGAAAGTGAGATCCCTAGCTATTTCCAATACCTCCTCTATACAGACATACAAAAGTTAGGTAGTAAAACTAAGATTAACACAAGTATTTTAACAAAGATGGAACTACACTTGTGCTTAACACAACACCAGTGCAAGCTGCTTTTTAAATCTCAAAGCTACTTTCACTGGCAAATTAGAAATCTAGGACAAGCTGATTAAGAAATCTAAATACTTTCTTTAAACAGCAACAGAATCTAAAAACCTACCTAAATAATGCCTCATTGTAGAAGATCTTGCACCTTTTTTCTACAGGCAGAAGATCATTAAATAGCAGAAAGTCATAGTGGTGTTCAGTTGCACACAGAAGCAACACCACCTGGAAGCCCCTATTTTCCAGCTCTCCTGAGAGAGCCGGTAACATTTGTAGCTGGTGCAAATTTACAGTAAGAAAACAGGCTCTTAAGAATACAGTAAAGAGAGAAATGTAAGGAAAGTCCAGATTTTCACTTAGCTATAATATTTAGCTCATATAAAAATATATGCTCAATGTGCTACCAGACACTTATCTATCTTGTCCTAGGGTCCATCAGGCATGGCATCACAAGCCATTTGAGGATGGTTGTCACACTCTACTCTGCACTGGGGCAGCCTCAGCTCAAATCCTGTGTGCAGTTTGGAGCATCACAATATAAGAAAAATATTAAACTGTTAGAGAGTATCCGAAGCAGGAACACAAGGATGTTGAATGGAAGCCATATGAGTAGTGTCTGGGGTCACTTGGTCTGTTCAGCCTGAAAGAGACTGAGAGGAGACCTCATTGCAGTCCATAGCTTCCTCATGAGGGGAAGCTCAGGAGCAGACATTGATCTCTTCTCTCTGGTGACCAGTGACACAGGACCCGAGGCAATAACATGAAAGTGGGAAGGTTGGATATTAGGAAAAGTTTCTTTACCCAGAGTGTGCTTGGGCACTGGAACAGGCTCCTCAGGGCAGTGATCACAGCACCAATCTTACAGAATTCCAAAAGCATGTTCCAACCTCAAGGCCCTCCTGCTGGATCCCTACAGGCAGCTGCTTGTACTACAATAGCAGGAAGGAGAAAACTCCTGTACCAGACAGAGAGCCTCTGATCAGACAGAGAGACTTGTGTATGTTGAAGGAGGAACTATTTTTGCAAAACCATGGTAGACTATCAAGAAATGCAGGACTTTTTTGTCATGCCTGAGTAACACTGGAAAAAAAAAACAAACAAAAACCAAAAAAAAAGCCCAAAAAAACCCCAAAAAACCCAGAAGCATAATTTTGACTTTTCAACTCGCTCCTCCTTGATGCTGCATTACAGCAAGATCACTAGCAGCACAGAACATTGCTCTTTTACACCAGCTGCAGTAGCTCAAATGTAAGCGCTCCAGAAAATTTGGCCCACATTCACACTAAAACATGTACAACGCAGGTGGAATCAGAGGCTTAAGCTACTAAACCCATTTTTTCTCTGCAGAGCATGTGCAAACAGACTTGCAGGCAGATTTTCTCAGAAACAACAGAAGGCACTTCTGACACAGGAAATGCACTGTTCTTCCCCCCTCTAAAGCCTTAAAATTTATTGTCATTTCTAACTAGAATGAGATAGCAAAGCTTGCGGAAAGGTAAAAGGTTGCTTGATTTTTAAAGTTAAAAAAAATGTTCCCTATATTTGCTTCAGAGTCAAACCACTGTCTTGAACTGCCTTTGGCAAAGTTTTATTATATTTATCTGCTGTTCTTTATAATGTTAATTTGAAATACACTATTTATAAATGGTGGATTTATAAATGGTATAAATTACATAGATGTTTAATAAGATTATAACATCAACCCCAAATATTTAAACCCTTATAATCATTATACATAACCTATATACCCTTATACCATTATACTTATACCCTTATATCATCACTTTTATTTTAGTTTTATAGTCCAAGATAGTGCCACAGGAACAAATTACTAGATAAAGCTAAAATTGCCTACAGTTTCCCATATAAAACTGACCCTGTCCTCCATCTTATTCAATGCTCAGTTCGAACAAAACAAGATTTACCCTATGGACAAGTTTTAAATTCTGAATGAAAATGGAAGCTGAACCTTCTAAGACTCCAGTAGAAACACAAGAGTCAAAAAGCAATTTCAAATCCAGTTTCTGACTTTAGCTTCCATGTGATACTTGGCATAAATCAGATAATTTATTTAGGAGCTGACAGATTTTTGGCATGTTCCTCAATTTAATTTACTTATGATTTTGATTGCTAGTTTGCTTGCCATTTTATTCAAGGTATTTTACAAAATTCCTTTTAACTCTAGACCTATAAAGAGTTTAAAATTTGAGACATTCTATTATATTGCCATGCCTATATTTGTACAGGCTGAAATATATTAGCAACAGAACACAAAAAAAAAACCAATCTCAAGATGGTGAGATATCTAGAAAGAAGCCACATTCCTGAACACTACTATGTCAACAAAATCTTCACATCTGAGCTAAACCAAAGAATTTACACAAGTTTACCATTCAGTGTATCAGCTATCATTATGTAGAATAACCACACCATACCAGTTTAGCCAGATGTTTTGAAATTGAGAAGAAACTCTCAACTAATTCTTTTAATCTGCCTTTTTGCAATTAGCTAACCTAGCTGCACCACAATCTGTAAAAAGCTTTGTGGGCTGGTCCATCTAGGCAGCTCTCAAAATACAGGTCCAATTTTTTCTTTTAAAGATATTCTCACAGACTTCCTATATTTGTTTTCACTTTCCTTTCCTTTATGCCATTTTTACAGTACTATCCAGATGGCAAAGAAATGCTCAGGCCTATTTACATAAATACCGTTTCAGACACCAGAGAGTTAGAGAACACATTGCAGGAAAAACAATGAAGATAAACAGATTTCAGGTGAGTGCAATCAAACAATCTTGCAGTCTTCTTTCTTTCTTTTTTTTCCTAATATACTCTGCAGAAGAATGACATAGTAAATTATAATATTATTCAAAATAAAAACTCCTAGTATCTAACCTTTTAATCTGGAAACAATAAAGAGTACTTTAGGTAAAAGGAAATATGAAAGCAGCAGGCTAGAACAGATCACCATATTTCCATTTACACTGATGAATTCAACCATTTACATCAGGTGAGAAACTGGGTCCCCTGTGGAATATCAGACTGCAATATCAGGCACAGGCAGATCCTTTGCTACTGTATACATCTCCTATTTATTTGGCCCCATCCAGCCCAGAAGAAATTCCCCAATTTACAGGTGTTTCGCTTTTCACTCTCCACACAGCACAAATTCAAAGAAAAGACAGAAGGCATAGAGGAGCCAATATGCTCTAGTGCCAAAATCAACTTTGGGTAATTTTGGGTCTTGTAATTAGACTCTCAGTGTGGAATATTTTAGGAGAACATGGCTCAAAATTATGCCTAGCATAGTTCTATTCACTAGAGATTAATTTAGCTCTTTTATTGTTTATGCTGTTTCACACATTGCATATAGGTATCAGAATAAGTCAGAAACAGAGACAAAATCATTGACTGCATTTAACTCAATCACTAGTATGCCCTAATTGAATCACAAGCAAAAATGATTGCATGAACTGAATTTATCCAAATTTGATAGTCTGATTTCAAATCAGCATTGAGCCTACATTATTCTGACCAAACAATATAGCTTGATAGCTCATCTCAGTGTCTAATGAAGTAACATTTGCATAATGCATGAATCCAATTTAGGAAAACTGAAACTGCTTTGCCTTAAAGACAGCCAGATGTTTAGTGAGCATGTGCTCAAGGGACAATTTCATCCAGAGTAATGAAGACCAAGACTGAGACAGATAAGTAATACAGGAGGAAAATTTTTATTTCCATTTGCAGTGGGGAAGACCAGCAAGCATTTTGGTGATCCCAATTCTTCAGTTTCTAGGAGCAGTAAAATTAAGAAATTCACACTCTTAGACAAACAAACAAAATAAAAAGCCTTTTTGATTCCAATATAATAATATCTATTAATTGAAAGACTAGGATTGTACCTTTCTACAATTCACAACTTTTACCAGTTTGTAATTTGACCTCAATCTACAGGCCTTCTAGGTAATGAAAAACACATGCTGTGCACACTGCAGCAAATATACCTCAAGGAAATCTCTACCTGCAAAGCCACTTGAAAGCATAGAGATTTCAGAGTCTGACATATGGAGTGTGTGCAAGAGGATGACAGTTATTTCTTTGTCTCAGTTAGCCAACACACTTTACCAAATGTGAACTATCAGCCAAAGATCACCATCCCTGGAGTTCACTAGCTACTGTTTTTGAGATGGATTTTGAAAGGCAAGGTCTGAAAACAGAGGTAACTTATTGTTTAGACAATGCAGGTGGAAAAAGCCATAAAATCTTGTGCACACCTTTCCTTTTTCTTATCTGAGAGAGTCGTTGCAAACTTCTAGCCTGTTTAGATAAACATATTCTGGGTAAAACCTAGATTCATTACTCAACATACACCAAAGATAAAGGTTAGTACATACAACTGAAGCAGAAAAAATATGCAACACACAGGAAAAGATGACAAGCAGTTACCACCTGCAGAGATTACCAGGAATACAAGTCCAGAGCCACAATACCCGCATCACTTTTGAGACTGTGCTTTTCCGTATTCAACAGGATAAGGAAATTTAGATTCAAGGATTCTTCTTTTGAAGGATTTAGTAATCTCTCTTGAGGAGAAGGACCAAGAGGTCTGAATTAGCATGGCTGTCTCATGAAATGTTCTCAAAATAGTATCTAACCATTTTTGGCCTTCCTCCTCTCCTGCAGTTCCCTGTGCTGTATCACATTCGTTCTGTTTCTTGCATACAGTCTTCACAGGAACTTTTGGCATCATAGAAGAATAGTAATACAGAAGCAGATTACATGGCAATGTGATCATCACTGTTTCTCTGTCAACATGATGGAGAGTCTGCAAGATCAAGTGCTTTTTCCACTTTTCTTTCTAACAGTTAGCCTAACCTCCTTCCTTCAAACATTGTTATTTGAAATCTGAAATCAAAACAGGTACAACAATCCTATTAATGTGACTTTTTTTTTTGTTTAGGCCAGAATTCCTAAGGAAGAATATTTACCAAAATCATACCAGATTTCTTCTGTTACGCCAAGAAACAAACAGATTTCATCTAAATTTCTAATTTCACCTTATTT
>VWZN01017463.1:14955-35183 GCA_013396955.1 Regulus satrapa | reverse complement strand
GGGGGGGGGATGGGCAGAATCAACAAAAGGTATTTACCTCACTGTTTAAATTGTCACTCAAATTAGATCAGCTACAGAAGAGTACAACACTCCAATAAATGGGTAGATTTAGTCTTCACAGCATCACAGAATGGGTCAGGTTGGAAGGCACCACAGTGGGTCATCTGGTCCAACCCCCCTGTTCAAGCAGGGTCATCCTTTAGTGCACATGGTGCAGGACTGCATCCTCACAGCTCTTGAATACCTCCAGTGAGGGAACTCCACAATCTCTCTGGGCAGTCTGTTCCAGTGCTCAGCCACTCACACAGTAAAGATGTTCTTCCTCAGATATTCAGGTGGAATTCCTTGTGCAGTATTTTCTGCCCACTTCCTCTTGTCCTATTGCTTGGCACTGCTGAGAAGAGCCTGGCTCCGTCCTCTTGACACCCTGCCTTCAGATACTTGTATACATTGATGAGGTCTCCTCTCAGCCATCTCCTCTGGAGGCTGAACAGGCCCAGCTCTCCCAGCCTTTCCTCATAAGAGAGTTGTTGTCCTTTCATCAACTTATGCTGCTTTTCACTGGACCCACTCCAGAAGATCTCCTGTACTGAGGAGCCCAGAACTGGACTTCAGACATGGCCTCACTGGAGCTGAGTAGAGGATCAGGATCAAGTCCCCTGACCCACAGGCAATGCTCTTCCTAATGCACCCCAGGACACCACTGGCCTCCTTGGCCACAAGGGCACTGCTGGCTCATGGAGAGCTTGTTGTTCACAAGGATGCCCAGGTCCTTTCTGCAGAGCTGCCTTCCAGGAGGCCAGCCCTCAACCTGTGCAGGTCACTGGGGTTATTCTTCTCCAGGTGCAGGACTCTGCATTTGCCTTTGTTGAATTTCAGTTCTTGTAAACAATCAGATAAGTGTCAAGTTGTAATTTCCCTTTCAAATACCTATATTTCAAATATCCTGCATTTTCCGGGATTAAGGTCACAAGGTCTCTATGTAGTAATGTAGAAAGTAAGGAAACCTAAATGCACATTAAGTCAGTGCACATAGAAAACTTGCTGGACTCTATTTATAAACCCTCTGTTTATTGACCCTGTCATGGCAGGGACCCTGAGTCAGCCTTTTGTGTTGAGCACTGATGAACAACCCTATCCTCTGTAGCTGGTAATCCCCTCCTGTCTCCCCAGGGTCCTCATCTCCCTCCCTGCTCACCCCTCTTTAAAATCCCTTTTATTACTTTGAGCCTTGCAAGCAGAATATCTGGGAAGGACAGGCTAGTTGTAAGCACAGTAACAATCAGACACAGGACAATCTATATTCAATTTCTGCTTTCTTTGCTTCTACGTTCTGTGGAGTTCGGAAAAAAAAAAATCTCTTTCAATGAAAAAGTAAAGGCTGCCTGAACAAGCAAGTGAATGCAGTGACTGTGGCATTTGTGTTGCAGCCATTTTCATACAAACAGTTTCAGATAACTTTGCAGTATCAGCCTCAATGTGTACTTTGTTTAGAAAAGATTCCCCTAATCATCAAAGCACTACATAAAAACAATCATAGCAATTAGGACATGCCAAACAAAAGAGACAGCTGTGAAGATTTTTTTTTTTTGTCCATTTCTCTGAACATCCTTCCTATGATTCACTTGAGTTGAGTTCAATCTTCTAGTCTTTAACTTCAGGCTCTTTCAAACAGACACAGCCCTTGCATATCTATCCAACTGCTAACACTGCTCCACTGTCTTCAGAGCACTAGCAGAGCCTTGCTCCTCATTCATCCAGTCCTCACCCAAACATACATGCTGTTTTCACCCCATCCCCAGGGCACTGAAAGTCTCTAAGAGTCAAACTGCCCCATCCAAAGAGTGAATTCTGCAGAGGTATTTGACAAGAAATAAGTTAGCATACTACAGCAGGGCCAAAAGAAGTTCAACATTCAAACATTTATGTTCTAACATAAACATAGATAAAAAATTTTATGTCTCTGTGAGTTGCTTCCTTCTCTCCTCACTTATTTGAGACACTTTTTACATCACAAATAATGTAAATGAAATTTAGATCACTATTCCACTACTCTATCCAGTATCACTGATCCTGTCATTTAAGTGCTCAGATTTAATAGCTTTTAAGTCATAAGATGCTAGAAGATAAAAGAGGGGTTTTTTTAATTGAACTTTTGTTTACAGTGTGCCATATTATTTTTCTGATACACTGTCAAATTTATTATCATGAAGCTAAAAAATACAGTTTACTCCACCTTAAAAGGATAGCTTGGAAGATCTATTAAGGCATACCCTAGAAGCAGGTACAGTACAAGAACACAAGGCAAGAACTGGAGCCATTTAAGAATAAGCAAAGTAGTCCTTTAAGAATAAGCTGTGCTGCATAATAGTTGTACCACTGTTGCCCTGGGGGAAAAAGTGAAAAACATCACCAGTTTCCCCTAAGTAAATTTTAGGATAAATTGTAAAAAAAAAAAAAACTAAGTTCACCCTGCTACAATTTAAAATAAGCTTTTCCATTCAAAAATTATTTCAAAGTACATGAAAATATTAACAACTTGATCCTTTACTTTTCTCTGAGTTAGTCTGTTTTATTTTCACTTCTAACATAATGGAAGGGACATGAAAAAAATTAACATAGTATTAGGCATTTCTTTAGCACAATCAGCAGTGTTTCAGATGAAGTGGAACATTTTTTAGATATATCTAGTGAACTTTATATCCTCAAATATTAGATTGCCCAACTTAAAAATTTTGAAAGGAAATCACTTTCTGTGCTTTGTGAAGACCTTAAACCCTCTGATGTAAAAGCCAGTCACCCCTTTAATGTAACCATTTATCATGCACCTTTAACATATACATTATTGAAAGGGTAGGCATTTAGCTGCTTTTTGATGTCAATTTTGTGAGATATTGTAATTTGACTGATGCCTTCTCTTTCCTACACTGGTATAAGGCTCTGCAGCTGTGTTCTTGGGAGTGCCTGGTTTGAAATTTAAGTGGCAGCAACCAAACTGTCAGGAGCAATACACACCTGCAGGGCACACTCAGACCAATCTGCATATTTGCTCGAGCAAAGACAGCAAGCACAGTGTCCAAAATGAAAATAAGCAGACTGGTTAGACAGGTGACAGTTCCAATGCTTTCTAAACATCTCTACTTCATGACAGTTTGCCAAGCAAAGTAGCTTACAGCTCATGGAGGATTTACCAGAGATTATAGTGACTACAGCCAACAAGCAATACCCTTTGCAGAGCTCACATCCAACTTGATTAAGCCTGCATGTAGTCCTGTCACTTGCTATAAGCATTTGTGTTTATTTCAAGTTGTTAAGCAGAAACCACAATTCCTTAATGATAGCCTTTCCCATATGCAATGGCTGTAGCAGTTACAGCAATGTCACTCAGTTCCTAACAAGAAGAAAAATAATTCACACAAGGGAGGTGGTAATCCTCAATAAAAACTTTCCTGAAATGTTGCATGTTTTACTCTGCAAGGCTGAGAACACATTCATGAATGTCCCATTTTTATAATGGCTGAATTGTCTTCAGGTTCTGCCTCTTGAAGTGTATGAGTAGCTTCTAGATTAGTGCCACCCTTCTCCTCAGAAAGACTGTGACAGCAAGTGAAGAAGGAGGAAGTCTAATGCTGGCAGATGAATGCAAGTGCTGTGTACATCTGTCTGAGATTCAGCAGAGATAGTGGAGAACTTTTGACATTTGTGTAAGTACACTGCTGTATGCATCCACATGTGCAAGATGGTTGCCCACCAACCCATTAAATTTATCTCCTTGTGTGTGCACACGTAAGACCTGTGTGTTTATATACAGAGCTGAGCTGCCACACATTCAGTAAACTAATTCATTTTAGTATTTTTGGGTTTTGATCCATTTCATTATCTCTACAACCTCTGCAGTATTATGAAGAAAGCTGTGAGAATATATCAAAACGAAACCTGTCTTCTTCACAGAGATGCAACGGCTCATTTTGAATATTATTTTTGCTTGCTTATTACTTATCTTCACCACTTCTCAGGGACTTTCCATATCTTAATATTCCTAATCTGTTTTAAGAATCAAAAAGAGGATATCAGGTCCCTCTGATAAAAGCATGCCCAGATCCATCACCTTTATGAGGGCTATATCTCCACTAGCTAGCAAAGTAGCCTCAAAAGATTTAAATAATGTACTTTGAAACACAACTGTACAATTTGTCATAATAATGATAAAATTAGCAATAAGCACCTGAAAAGAACTTCACAAACAGAAGTTCCGTACTACAGGTAAGATTCACGTCAGCTAATTTCAGACACTGAAAATCAAGTGTTTAACTTAAATTAGATGGTTCATCTCCCCTTAATTGCACATACTGCCAGAGAGAGAATCACTCTACACTTATACAAACAACCCAGAAAAAATGAAATAACTGCCCTCAAGAAGTATTTATCTCTGCCATCTGGATAGAGTAGGAGCTCAGACTAGACAACCTTTTAACTGGCTTTAATGAGGTAAGATGAATTCCACTCTGACTGGAACTTCATAGAATCACAGCATCATTAAGGTTGGAAAAGACCTTAATGATCATTGAGTCCAACCTTTGACCAAACACCACCATATCAACTAAACCATAGCACTAAGTGCCACACCTGAGTTCCTTGAATAAATGGTTCCTTGAACAATTCCAGAGACATATACACTGTTTAACCATCCTTTCAGTGAAGAAATACTTCCTGATGGCTATCCTGAACTTCCCCTGGTACAGTTTGAGACTCTGTCCTTTTGTCCTGTTGCTGGTTGCCTGGGAGAAGAGGCCGACTCCCACCTGGCTACAGCCTCCTTTCATGTAATAGTAAATAGTTCTCAGTTTTCAGCATTCCTAAACTGATAAATATAATTAATAGGATTCCAATTCTCAATAAATACAAAAATTACAAGACAGAATTAAAAACTTCTGTTCAAGCAGTTTTTTTTCTGTGCTTCTCATTCTTTGCTGATTCTGAACTTCACAGATCTATGGTGCAGTAAAAAAAAAAAAATAAATCTAGGACTCTCTTGAACTTTCTTAATATTTTCCATTGGTCCCAAGCTATTTTCAGGCAGGAAAAAGCAGTCCTAAAGAGCCTCTTGCCTGTGCTCCACATATTTTATTCATACTGATCATTAATCACACACACTTAGTCCTGACTTAACAGCAACATTCAGCTATCAGGACCTAATATTAGTGAATGCAGACAGATTTCCTTAAAGAAATACAGTATTTAAAGACAATAATCCTTTATAGACTGGACTCTTTTGGTACTCAGAAAAGACAGAGAAAGCTGACATGGACTGGCTGTAAAGATTGTGAGTGGATTTTTACTGACCACATTTCTACTGCCAAAAGTCATTTATGGGTGGGGCAGAAGGAGCCTCAATTTTAATCTTTAGAGCCATGAATGTGAGCAATTCTCTCCGCAGAATTTATGAGCTGTTTTACTTATCAGTATTTCCTCAGAGTTTTCATGCAGTCAGATTGATTATCCTTTCCTTATACTGTTTGTGCATGCTCCAGTTTGGCTATACTGCGCATACAATGGACATGAACTGTACCATACAAGGAAATTAAAGGCAGAGACATGCCAAGAGGTGTTCTTAAATTTTTGTTCAAAAACACAACAGGGTATCACTTATAAGAAATATCTAAATGCCCAAATGCTTCAGCTACAGGGATAACCTAAATACTTGGGAATTTTTAGTTAACAAGATTCTGTAGATCATCTAAACAGACAGAATTTTTTAAAAAATAGTAAATGGACAGAGTTTTATTTCTTTCTGTAACAAGCCTAGCTTTTGTAAAACAATTCGTTCTGAAGGTTTTCAGTGCATAAAGAAGTAGAAGTTCTTTTTTTTTCTGTCTCTTTAAGTGCATAATTCCTCTAAATAAAAATCTCATATTAAATCATTATCAGAAAATACCAGTCAGCTGAGAGAAAGCATCACAGGATACAAACATAGCCCAATGTTCCCAAAAATGAGACACAAAAGCATGGCTTGAAAATCTTACTTTTTTTTTGAAAATGTTAGAGGTTGTAAATTGTATAAATACAACGAATAGGATGATGTTCTTACCCCAGTGAGCAAAGATAAAAACTCCCACTGATTTAAAGACAGCAAGTCCTAATTCCAGAGGATTATTTTGTCATGTGTCTAGAATGTTTCACGAACAATGGACATCTCTTAGAAGACATCACAGAGATGGTGAAGCAGGGAGCTGCAGAAGCATACAAATATAGGGTAAGAGAATCT
Source organism: Regulus satrapa (assembly GCA_013396955.1). Lineage (NCBI taxonomy): Eukaryota > Metazoa > Chordata > Aves > Passeriformes > Regulidae > Regulus > Regulus satrapa. The sequence continues at coordinate 28,918 of VWZN01017463.1, read as the reverse complement.
AGTCTGTTTGGAAACTGACTCCCAATAAGTTAAGGAATTTATTTACCATCTCAACATCAGTCTCCTCGGCATTGCAGAGGCAGATTCACACCCCAGAGGAACTGGAGTGGGTAATGCAGCCTGAGAGAAGAACAGTGGAGGGGCAGAGTAAAGCACCACCTGCCAGACCCTGGCCTGGCACTGGGAATGTGGGGTGCTGAGCTGCTGCTGAATGCTGCAGGTGCACTGACTGAAACACATGGTGTAAGCTGCAAAGGCAATCAGTGTTTCTGCTGGGTTTGCCTGTTTCAGTATTGAACATATCAGTTAATGCTACAATTAATGCCAAGCAAAAATATATGTTCTACATCTCACTTTTTTGCACATTACTGTAAGCAGTAATTCTATACTTTTGTTCAAAATTCTATCCTTTCTTTACCAAAAAGATAACACATATACTATGTGATGTATATGTAGATATATGACCACAGGTCATATATGCATCTCTAAACTACCTTCCACATTAGTAAAAAAAATATTATTCACTACACTTTAAACTTTTGAAAATAGATAAATGTTAACAGGTATCTGTATATGAGCACAAATACCCATCTCAGTATTTAATATGAATCACAGACTAAATAAGTATAGTGGTTTCATTCTACATAGGATTCACTGATGCTGCAACATTGCTAAGGCTACATTTATTATCTTTGTGCTAAAAATTTAAATCTCATGGTGAGTATAGAGGACCTGTGCTAATCTATTCAATGAATTGCTGGTTTAGCATTGTGGGTCATACTCAAGTTGTATCCCGTTACTCAAAAATATTGAGGCAAACAAATGCTTGTCGTATTGAAACACATTTGAAAGTATCCTAAAAGCAGCTGAAGAACAAAATTAATCATATGAGCACAAAAATTATTAGTCAAAAATCACTGTATAGTAATATTGCCTTACACAGTCCTTAAGTATTCAATTGGAATTATATCAAATATTAGTTGAAATATCACCATTCCTAAAGTGTAAATAAGAAAAAGAAAAGGTAGATCTAGAAGACTGCTCTTGCACTTGGGATTTCTTATTTTTGTATCTAAGGCTCTACTTGAATATTTCTCTTTAAATGTTTCAGCACTAAAACAAACAAACAAACAAACAAAAACAAAAAACCAAAAAAACCAAAACCCAAATTGTTATATAATCACACCGTTAGTGATAAGTCCATATTGATCTTACCAAGGAGCTCAGGAACAACTAATAAATTACAGTTTGCCTCATAGTGGATCTCTGTGAAGCAATACCCCAGCCTTCTCCAAAATAATCCAAAATGTTTCGTTGATTTGAAATGGTGGCAATATTCATACACTGTAAAAAGCCTCTACTCCAGGCTAGAAACCTCCACTTCAGGTTAACTACTGCATCCACGCAGAATTTTATCAAAAATGGACTAAGTTAAAAATACAAGCTTACAATATGGCAGGAACCTATATTCACCTAGGCCTTCCAAAAGACCAATACTTGGATATGACACTGATTTATGGCTTGGTGAAGATACGTAATATTTATCTGTAATTAATTAGAAAAAAATAACTTGTTTATATTGAAATTATCTTGTGAATCTTGTGTTACTCTGTGCAAAGGCTGCTGAGACCTTTAAAAACAACTATGTATCTGAACGAAAATTATTTTTAAAATACTGACTTTATTGTCATACAAAATAAATTTTTAATGGGAAGTGAAGTTTTTTCCCTTAGATTGAAATGTGACTACTATCACTCTGTCACATTTATATAAGTATTTAAAAATGAAATCTTGCAACTTTCCTATAATAAATTAGACTATTAATTATCCAGGAAAAAAAGGACAATATTTTCCATAGATGCAAATATGTCCATAATCCCCTTGCTTTTAGGAGGTCTGAGTCATCCAGTACCTATTTTGATGATCTGAATCTCCTGTATCTTATTATTTTTCTTTTGCCAAATCACATTTAAATAATTTTTTTGAATGACACTATTCAGTTCAACACACTGGTACTCAATATGTTGAGATTTGCATTCTCCCTTTTCTGAAACTTTGCTTAATCAGCTCCCCTCAGTACTCTACATCTCTCTACCACATCCACAAATAAGGCTGAATAATTCAGAAAAAATCCTGCACTGACTTGGTGGGACCCTGGGAAGAAAGCCTTGTTTTCATTTCCACACATTTTTCTTTTATTCCCCACTCCCTTGTGCTAATAGCTTATCTTATAAGCCAAAACTCTTTAAGGCTGTGACTGACATAGCTGTCACAGATGGGGAGGGTTGCTTTGCTCTCGTTCATCGGTAACACAAACACCAACCCATTCCCAACACCCAGCTGCAGAAACCTTGTTCTTGCATAAGAGAAGTCTGGATGTGAAAGTTCTGCAAATTAGACTGTATTAAATCCCCACCCCACATCTGGAGATGGCATCACCTATGAAGAGAGCTATGGCTTGACACTGTCAACCATTACAATAGTTTCTTTGTGGAGCAACCTATTTCTTAGGTTTCAGCTAATAATACAGAACCATAGCAATCTTCAGAGTGATACTGCAGCAAGGTAAAGGAAACAGCAAAGATGCTGTATTCTCTCCTTATTTTTGTCAGGACCACAAGGTTATAAAGGAAAAAAAATTTGCATGTTGTATATAAAATGCCTTCCATTTTTGTCTTCTTATTCAAGCAGAAAAAAAAGAATGGATGCATTATTAGCCTGATGGACAGGAAGCTGAAAACATCAGTAAAAGATTAAGTTTAAAAACAAAAAACCAAAAAAACCCAAAAAACAAGTAATTTTTCTCTGATAAAAAAGTAAATTAAATAACACTTTTAAAAGTAGCTAATTAGATTATTTCTTCAGTATTAAAAAAAAAAATAAAAATCAATAGTTAGCCAAGAAACTACTTCACTCTAAAAAATCCATTCATTATTACCATTTCACATATGAGCTGATTTCAAGGAGGTACTTGATAGTAACCAGAAATGAAACTAGATTGTGAATTCCCATGGGAATTGCTCAGCCTTACTCCCTCTCAGAAGCATTTCAAAAGAAAATCTGAACCTGCAGCTCTCAAGCTTTCAGATTTGTGCTGCTCCTTCATGAGAAACAGATTCCTTCAGCTTTTCCTTCCAGCACTCTGTCTGGCTGGTGAGCTGGCCAGCAATGACGACAGCAGGCAGACTGCTCAGCTGAGGAAATTTCTAAACTCCTTTTGAACTTTTATTTGTTATTTTACATTCTTATTTAATGCCTATTTATTTCCACTAAAAAAAAAAAGAGCCTGAAAAACAAAAACCATACCAAAACAAAAATACTCCCAAAAAATAAAAGAAACCAACTTGTTTACTGCATAGATGTATTGCCAGGAAATCTCATTGTTGTAGCAGTGAGTAAAAATCCTGCACCCTGACTTATGTCTTACTCACCCCTAAATTACGTATGAGCCATGCAGGCTTTCCTGATTAATGAAAGTGGTCAAATGCTTTACAACATCTGCTAGGAAGTCATCTTTCTGTGCATGACCATGCCTTTACTAAGCTGCGATGGTTTTACTCATGCCCTGTAATTCAAATTCTGATGCACAACAGGAAGTTTTCACTGTCACACCTTTTGGAACTTAACACAACATCAACAAGATCCAAAGCCAGGTGTTAAAACTGTCATAGAGAGATAATTTGAAATGGCAAACACAAGAGAGAGCTCAACAACTATTTTTGTGCTAATTTGTTTTTAAATTTGCTGCAAGTGAAGCGTTTCACCTGAACAAAATATTTTCATCAACTGTTGAGAGATATAGTGAAGGATGAAATGCTTTCTGCTGAATTAAGATCAGAAGAGCAGAGCAGCAAAGGAGGGTTTACAAGGAATATATATAATTAAAAAGATAAGTCAGACCAAATGTCATGCTGAAAGTAGGTTAGGACAATACTAATATTATACTTGGTCAAATTCTCTCATGTTTTATGCAGAGTTAGTACATTTAGTGGCTGGCACCTTCTCAGTTTATATATCTAGAAATATTATGATCCAGCTCTAACCACTTCAAAATTATGCTTCCCTTTGATTTGCTTATTTTCCAAGTTATTTCAGCTTGGTTTACACAGAACATACACAAGAGCCATCAGAAATCTGCACATCTTACATGAGGGAATTATCCCTTCACATTCACCAGACAAAACACTCTGCATTCCTTCTGTGAATTTTAAAGAAGTTATGCTATCTTTCAGCCAACATCCTCTTGCCAGTAAAAACAAAAAGGAGGGTTGTAACCTTAAAAACATCATGGGCAAGTGAAGATTCACACAAAATAGTCCTCTGCTAGGTTTGGGAATAGATATATGCTTCCTCCTCTTCCAGCTTAATCCCCAAACACCCTCACTTGTCAAAAGGCTATTGTTAAGGCATGGGCTTCCTCCAAGACCACATCCTGTGAATCAGGTCAGAGTGAAACACAGAGCTGATTTCAATGAACTACTCTTTTCATGCCCTGTATGTAAGTGCAACAAAAACTGTGTGACTCAAAAAATAGTCCAGTATACCAGAGAAAAAGGGAGAGTGGACCTAGACCAGAATGAACACTTAGTAAAAAAAAAAAAAATTAGCTGTTCTCATTTGTAATTCAGGTCATTAGTAGTTACTAAAGTTTCTGCTACAAAGAATCTAGGCAGTGTATTCAAAGGCAGAAATTAGGACCCAAAAATCTATTTCTCTTCTAAACAGGCCTGCTTCACAAATACTTCAATTTTCCATGTTGTATTTAACAAGTCAGCAGCCTACCAAGAGCATTACACACAGGACCATTGATGAGTGTTATGCTGCTTCACAAAGGGCACAAAATATACTGCATCTTTAATAAGCTGTACTAGTCTGTGCTAGTTGGATACATCAAAATCAAGAGAATATGTCTCCTCGAGTAAAATTCCACCTCCATCTCATAGCTGGGCCCATACTTATGCTAACTATTGACATTAAAATGATGACAAAGCCAAAACTGTCCTTCTGAGGCAAGCAGGAAAAATAACTCATTACTAGGATGTTTCATTCTCAACTGATCCCTTAGAAAAGACAAAGGATAGGCTTTGTGGTTATGATGTGGAGATTGGGACTTGAGATATATATGACTTGAAATTCCTAGTCCTGCCACAATATCCCAGCCTGGGTGTGGGAAAGTCATCCATTTTCCCTTTAGTCTCTCCCTTCCCTCTGCACTATGGGGATTATGTTTTTCCCTTTCTCCCACAGTCTGTGTAATATAGCCATATGTTCTACAGGGCTGGACTGAGTTTTGCACACTTGCACACTACCTGTTATAGTAGGATATCAATCTAGTAAAAATGTTTAGGGTTAAGGAATGGTTGAAATAAACAGAAAAATCCACAGAAAGAACATTGTTTTTATTTGAGAGAAGAAAGTTTTTTCAGTGCAACCAGACCCCTTGATCTTAGTGGCACCCTCACTCTGATGGGTACTTTGGGATGCTCCTGTCTTCTAGGGACCCCCTATAAAATGCAGCTAGAAGAAATATTCATTGCAATGCTCCTGAAGGGATTTAAATCAAGGATTTTTACCCTCATAAGACCTCTATGTTCCTTGCTGTAGAGTAAAGAACTGATTCCTCAAGAGTCACTCCAGTGTCTCACAGGCTCTTGAGGCATGAGGCTGCTCCAATACTGATATGCCAGGGAAATGAGTGTTTCCAAACAGGCCACTAGCTTTCTGGGCTCTGAGAACACCCTACCGCTCACTGCTTTTGGGAAACTTAACAGGAACTGCAATATTTCCCTGCAATGCCTCTGGAAACACCCATACTGCACAATGGCACTTTTTTCCTAAAGAAGTAAATCTGCCTCCAAGGAGAGTCCTTACATATCTACATCTCTGTGGGCCATGGTGCTGGCAGCTCAGGTTCCCAGGGAAGCATGGTTTCATTACCAGGCACCTGAAGTCAGCTGAACCAAGGAATGACAAAAGAGAATTAGAAGATCACCAAGGTTGTTACTGATTCCTTTGCACAAGGAAGGATCACTGCTAATAATGCTATGACTGGCAAGCGTATACATTAGGTTTTCTAGTGATGGAGCTACTATATTTTTCACAGGCAATGTTCCTCTATTTAACTACCGTTATGGCTGGAAAGTTTTACTAAAGCCTAACTAAAACCTCCTGGGGTATCATATAAGCCCATTATTTTTATCTGAAGATGGAGAACTCTTATCTCCATTTGTGGTTATGAAGAACAGATTATCCCAGGGGGCTGCAAGAGTGTTGTACCAAGCAAATGTTGCTGGGCTGCTTCAATTCTGCTGGTGCGTTCACAGTGCTTCATCCTACAGACACTCCCATTTTTGAGGAAAGGATTTTTTTATTGGATAGTTGTTTGGTCAGAAAATCCCCAAGCAGCTTCCCCAGGCACAAATGCAATACAAAAGAGTAAGTGCGATTGTTTTCTGATTATGTGTCATCAGCTCACAAGGCACCAATTAACATTGAATAAATTGAGTTCTATGTTCTTATAAGAGAAATAACATGAAAGCATAGAAATTTAGAAAAAAGGTCTTAAGCTCAGGTTGGTGAATACCCTCTTATCCATGATCCATATTACAAATTACAGATGAGAAACATCATTCAACCTGGATTCAATACAACTCATTTACAAATACAAAAGATTTAAGAGTTGATATTGTCTTACCTTACATATATCTCAACTCTATGAAAATGTGCTTGATAGAAATGATTAGACAATAAACAAGTAACAGTGTAACAGTGAAATTTAGTCCATGCTCATACAGAATGAAGATCTTAAATCAGTTCTAATATACAGTAGACAGATGGTACTGGATAAATAAAGCATATTAAAGACACTTTTATCTGTTTGATAAAGAAATAATTCAGAGCACTAGACAAGAAGCTGAAGTTGCTGACAATCTGAACTCCTGCCAGCTGTCCTGGCTTCACTGTGGCTGTGTGAATTTTAAACACACATAGTCCCAGGTGTCCATAGTGCTGACTGAAATTTCTGGCAGCTAGTTCAATGCTTTTGAAACACTGCTGGCTTCCCATCACTAGCGGTCACTATGGGGAGAAGATAGGCGGTTTCTGGCTGCTTCTGCTGCCCTTTCTATTGCCTTGGCTGTAGTGCTGTAAATGAAACACTCGGCACAATGAGCAGCCTCTTTTCTTGCCAACCCACAAAGCAGATACCTCCAGGGCACTAGTGCTGAGAAAAGGAAGGGTATGACAAAATGGGGAAAGAAACTCATTTATTTATGTTCCCTAGATTCAGTGTGTCAAGAAACTCAGTGGAACTTGGCCCTCAGAGACCAGAAAAAACGTATCCAAGAAATTGAAAAGTCAAAGAGATGTGGATTGTAACAGATGCTTTGCTTTGGAGAGATTTGGGGAATAGCGGGAAAGGGTCACACGAAACCTAAGTAAGTGGTGTGGAAGGGTTAGCTGAGGAAAGACAGAGATATGGAAGTCATTTATGGCATACATCTGGTATTTCAATGTGCACAGCACTTCGTTGACGTGAACAGGAGCTCCACCCATGTATGAAAAACAAAAATATTTGTCTTGAGATCTGTCTGTATAAAAGAGGCTAGCTGTGGTCCAAGTTTGGTGTCTTGTGACAGGCAGGATTTACCACATCACTGATCAACTACTTAAAATTGATGAGGGAAAAATGAGAGGTTTCTATGCACATCTTAATGACATAGTGCAAAAGGGCTGGCTGAATGACACTACAAGCCCACAGAGTAAAACTGAGATGCACTGGTAGGTACAATGCCAAATGAAATGGACCTTAAGAGTCACTTTAACAGCTCTAGCACATGCTTTTGTCTAATCAGATCAGAGTATTTAGTTTGCTTTTGTGACATTGATTTTCATTTTGATAACTTTAACTTTCACTGAGTACAAGTAAGTGTTTTGGACCCCATTTTCTGGGGATCATGTTGGACATGCTCCCCAGGTAGCACAATCTATTCTGCTCTGTCCTGCTGATTACTGGGGACTCTTTCCCCTGCTTAATTTTTCAGATTTCTGTGCTCTAGAGGAGAAGTTAGTTGTGTCCCTTTACTCAGGTGGATCCATAATATTCTTTGTCATTTCTTCCAGAAGACCCTGCAGAAGGTCAATTTCCTGAGCTCCCCTAAGATTTTCCTGAATAAAAATTGAATAGTTTAATGAACTTAGTGGGGCTGGACCCTGTAAGAGAGGTCACAAACAACTGTCTATTCATCCTCTGGATACCAGTATTTCCATGCTACTAGGATCTTACTACAAACCCTCAAAACTGAGGTATCTAGAATAAAGTTTTGGGTTTACATATGTGTACTGGATCAGCTGGGGAGGCTGACTAGCACTTTCTGATAATGAATAGTGATATGAAAAATGCTGCAGGCAAGACAGGAAGACTTGGTTAGGGGATACAGAGAAAAAGAAGACATATTCAGTAGCCTGTAAAGATGTCTGCCAACAGGAAGGAAGACGCAGATAAAGCAGACAGCAGCAGACAGATAGCATGAACAAAGAGAAACTGAAAACAAACAAACAAAAAAAAACCTCAAAAGAAATAAGATAATACGACAGTGAAGGAATTAATTAACTCAGGAAAGAAGGCTAAAATCTTATCATCCAAGTCATACAACTAAAACACTACAATTAATATATCAGATTAATCTCAGAGAAAATTCCCTTTGGAAGCATAAATGATGATACAGAGCTCTTGAAAGAAGGAAGTCTAGTGATGGGAGGAAAACTTAGGGAACATAAAGCAGAGCACTGCAAGGAGCAGCCCCACAAAGCCAGACCAGAGGACCGATGTGTCTAGCAGGGGTTGCTGACTCCCAGCAGCTGCACAGCTTTGTGCTGGAGAGAATTCATGGCAATGCACTTCGTGACTACACCATCAAATATGTGAGAGCAGCTCAAATCAATCACACTTTCAGGTGACCTGGAATAAAACACTATTGCTATTGGCATTTTGCTACAGGTCAATATTGCAGACCAACTAAAGGGAGATCCTGTAGTCCAATTCCCCTGCTAAAGCAGATTCACCTAGAACAGGTTGAACAGGATTGCATCTAGACAGATTTTGAATGTCCCCAGAGAACAAGGCTCTACAGCATCTCTGGATAGCTTGTTCCAGTGCTCTGTCACCCTCAAAGCAAAAAATTCTTTTTCTGAAATTTAATGGAAACTCCTGTGCTTCAGCTTGTGCCCTTTGATCCTTGCCCTGTTTCTAGGCACAACTGAACAGTCTGGCCCCAGCCTCTCAACACCCACCCTTAAAATAATATTGTGCCAAGTTATGATTTAGTGACCAAATAAGTTGGTTTTGCAAATAAATTCTTTCTTTATTCCTACAGTTTTAAGTCATTGTTTAATTTACCTTTTACAATATCAATGGATTTTTTTTCACTTTGTTACTATTTAGTGACTCATTCTAAAAAAACCCCAACATTCTCATTCTGCAAAATGCTCATTCTACAAAAAGCATCTTACCATGATCTGATGATTAATTTTGCAAGCAGTATAAAAGGGTTGGCAAAGAAATGCAAATACTACTGTACCCACAGTTAGAAAAATGTTAGAATAGATAGTGTTTTCAGAAATGGTTTTGCATAAAAAAAAGCTCTGTGGTCCAGCTGAACAGCAAAACTGCATCTGCTTCAAAGATAGCCAGCATTTCACCTCATGAATCCAGCAGCTGGATTCTGTTCCTGTGTACATATATAGGAATAAACTTTTGTCTATATGATACTCAGGGAAAAAGAATGTGCTCTGCATACTTGTGTTCAAATATTTTGCATGGCTATTCATATCATAAAGTGTTCATGCAGTCAGCCTAAACATTACTGGGTTTAGCAAGAAAGCAGATGGACCTGTTGTATCAGACTTAGGTACCAAGGCACAAATTATGAAAATCTTTAACAAAAGTGCACTTGAATAAACTTGAATAATTAAAATAATTAGCAACTTATTATTTGCTTTTCTATGCTTAACTAAGTTATTTGCAATTAAGAAGAAAGGCAAATATAATCACATCAAACTCTACCACAGTTTTTTTTATGACAATATCACTTTTATTAAACCTCTAACTTCAACATGTCCCCAAAAAAAAGAAAACAACCAAGACTACACGTGCAAGTGCAACAAAATTGTGTGAGATGAGAGAAACAGCAAAGGAAAAGAGAGCTGATGTTTGCCGCTGCATTCCCAAACAGCCTTGGCCTTGTGAGAAAGCCAACTCGAGTGAGAAAAGCTTCAAACAATCAGGCTTGGTGAGAGTGAAGTTCATAGAGGAAACAGCTGGGTGGCAATGACCTACAATATTGACATGCATAACCCAAATTTATTTTTGAATTCTTAGCACTCAATAGATAGCAACAGGATATCACAGTGACTACGCGTGTCAATCTAAGTGCCTTGCAGACAGGATGAGAAAACTTTTGACCCGCAGTGCAGCAAATGTAAAACACCAAAGCAAGCAATGCAAAAGGCACTGCTTTCAGCAGACAAGAGCCAAAGTCAACTAGATTATGAATTCATATGTTCCACTGTCTTTTGCACAGAGAGATCCATATTTTTCCCTCAAAAATCAGTGCTGCCTTATACGTAATGATGTGCATATAACATAGGCACACAAGAAATATGTTAGTCTGATTTTACTCTCAGTTGGAAACCCTGACTAGGTATTCACTACATTTTGATTGAAAAACCTTTTCTCTGACCATTTTTATTGTTACACAGCAATGTACAGCATTGCATACAAGAGTCACAGATATCACATAGATTAATGTGTTTGCTAACTAAAGGCTTATTGGAATGAAAACTCAAAAATGGTCATGACACAACCTGTAGTGCAGAACTTGCTCAGCAAACCTGAAGAGACATTAAGATTTTCATCAGATCTGTGTTTAGAGCTATTGTTTAAATAACCATACTTCTGAGGCAACCCAGGTGACATGAATCTCCATCACTGATGAAGAAAACAGCATTAATATTTTCAAGGCTGATTCTTTGAACCTTAGCAGTAATAAAAGCATTATAATAATGTCATCTTCATATATACACATCCAGCTTACAGTCCAAAAAAATGTGCCATGAAAAAAATTGAGTTAGGCCTGCCACTAAGCTTTACTAGGAATGTCAGACTTATAATACAAAAATACAGGGGTAACAGAGAAAGGCTGCAGAAATTAGTAACTTTTTTAAATGTTCAGCAGTTCTGGAAATCCAGGTGGCTGGGGAAGTTTTCAGACCATCATGTGCACAGTCTGGTCTTACTCTTTATGGATCATCTTTTAAAATTGCTCAGCAGCTTCAGCATTGAGAACATATATAGAGAAGGATGTCATGGCAGGTAGGCTGTTTTGGGGAGGTTGGTTTGCTTTTTGCTCTTTAAAAAAAACAAAAAAAAACCCCAAAAAACCAAAAAACAGTCTCTGAGATGACAGGTATTATCAAACCAACAAAATGGCAAATTTGTTTCACAGTTTTGTCCATCCAGGCTGTTACTTTAGTCTCTAGAAGTTCAGCAGAGCTCAGGACCAGATGCCTTGGAAGGCTATGACTCCCAGTTGGTCTCACACTAATTACTGATTGCTTCCAAGTGGCTTAAGTTCTGAAGACAAGACGCTTTATATCTTTCTCCACACTTTTATAAATAAACAAGTAACACTTCTCAGCAGCCAATGTAATCTTTTCCTTTTTTCATGGAAAATAGTATTTGCAAATCTAATTTACCTTTCATGGAATATCCATTAAGAAACACCATTCAAAAACAAAAAAGGCATATTTTCTATTAAAAATAAGTAAACAAGCAGGAACTGCATTGTGTTGAATACTTTTTATCTTCAAAGTTATATTATCTTCATACTCATGGTATAGAAACCAGCTGTTCATCACTTTTGGTAATCAAGAGATGAACAGTTTGCTCCTTTCTTTGCATTTCTGTATAGGATGTCTGACACCACCAATGCATCATCTCTGGGAGACAGGGAGAAGTGACACAGAAAACTCCAAGGGAAAAGTTAAGTGGCATGACCAAAATCTCATTTGTAAATATGTGGCAAGTTTTAAAAGGAAACCAAATGTTCAGGATCCCAACCCTATGCTTTAACCACAAAACCAACTTTATTCTCTATAACTGAATTAACCTAGAAACTAAAAACAAAGAAAAAACAAGCACCTATAATACGTGCATATTGCCACTGTAAAGACTCTAATGACATTGAAGTGTTCTCAAACTAAGATACAATTAAAAATATATGTTTAATTCCAGGATGGTAATCAGTTCCACAAATCAAGAGTACTAGAAAAGTGAGAGGAAGTAGCCTCACAGCTTGCTGAAGCTGTGTAAACCACACATGCAGCCATAATGTAGTGACTGAAAGAACTACAGAAATATATGCTGCTGACAAGAAGGGACCCAATACTCATGTACAAATCACAAAAAATGTTTTAAAGTACAACAGAAACCTAGCTGAAAATCAAACAGATTTGTTTTTTTAAGTTAACTAGGGTTCCAAAATAATCAGTTTACAAAAGTAAAAAATCCTAAGCAATCTAAAAAATACTGTGGCATCCTACTTCAGATTTTTTTTTTTTTAAATTAAAATGAATTTGGGCTAGATAGGGGCTAGGAAGAAGCTATTTTGCAGAAGAGAAAAGCACAAGTACTTTTCACTGAGAAGCTGTTTTTCTGGTTGAGCAGTTCTGCAGCAAGAATAGCCAGATCATTTGAAAATTGAAAAGAAAATCAATTGCATGTTTTTATTTTAAAAGAGCCTCCCTGTGGGAATAGGTGTGGGCGTGAGATCTCTTTTAAAATTTCATAATATAACATAAAGCTGCCAAGATTTTTTTTTTTAATACTCTGTTTACTGGGTGCCAGAATGACTTTTCTCTCCTTATGATTCTACTGATCCTTATCAGAATTAATCTGTGAAGTGAATAACACTAACATTTTAAAACAGAGTATTTATTCAAACAGCAGCACCGAGCAAAACAAATTTTCAAGACTGCTATGGGAGTTTAGTGATGACAGCAAAAATCCATTTACTCATTTACCCCCAAGTTCTGCATGCAGAAAGTTTGTATCAAAGTTATTTTTCAAAGCAAATAAACTTTTTTTTAAAAAATTTTTTCCACAGGTAAAGTTTACAACTAACCTTGCTATCTTCGATCTCCTGGGTTTTTCCTTGAAGCGTTTTCCTCTCTCCAAAATCACAGGTTGACTTTAATGTAAGCTGACAAGAAAGCATCGAGCTCTCTGCCCCAGTAAGCTCCAAAGATTTTGGTGAGTACTTCTGTGAGCCGGCGGGGCCAAGGTTGGGTATCGGGAGGGCAGTGTGGACAGGCTTTGACCCTACAGCTGGCTGTCTCAGCTTGGAGGCAACCCCAAGCACAGGCATGGCTTCTATAAAAGTATCTTCTTTCTGCCAAAGAAAATGCTCCTGACCTCAGTCTGGTAGACTCCAGCTTCAGCAATTTCAGAACAAATGCTTTAAACAAAAGTAGCAGTCATATTTTCAAAAAGTCTTAAAACAATAATATTACGAGTTTCACAAGGAGGCAAAATTTTTCCTTCATCTCTCCCCTTTCCCTCGCAGCCACTCACACGCGCTGCTCAGTGAGTCAGTGGCTCTGTAAGACTAAACGCTCCTTTGGGGCGTGAACTTTTCTTGAAGGTAACTGCCACAGAGCTGCCTGTCTGGGATTAAAGAACTCATAAATTCAGTTTCTCTTCTTCCTACAGCATTCCAGGTCCGTGCATTAAGTGAATGAAGGATGGAAGAAAAGGAGAGAGAGAAGAGAGGAAACCTCCCTGTACTGCAACTGTCAAAACAGCTCAGAGACCACAACGCTGGAAGCAGAGACCTCTTCCTGACTACATAAATAACCAGCCCACATCTTAAAAAAAAACCAAACCTTTTTTTTTTTTTCCTCTGTT
>VWZN01017455.1:197647-219185 GCA_013396955.1 Regulus satrapa | reverse complement strand
TGGGTCACCGTGTCCTCTGCCACCGGTGCAGAGAGGGGCTGTGCCCCAAACCAGGGGGCTGTGCCCTAAATCAGGGGAGCTGTGCCTCAAACCAGGGCTGTGCCTCAAACCCGGGCTGTGCCCCAAACCAGGGCTGTGCCCTAAATCAGGGAGCTGTGCCTCAAACCAGGGGACTGTCCCAGCCCTGGGCTGTGCCCCAAACCAGGGCTGTGTCCCAAACCAGGGCTGTGCCCCAAACCAGGGGGCTGTGCCTCAAACCAGCGGACTGTCCTAGCCCTGGGCTGTGCCCCAAACCAGGGCTGTGTCCCAACCAGGGGTTTCAGAGCTCTGTGGATGTGCCACTTGGGGACATGGGTTAGCAGTGGCCTTGGCAGTGCTGGCGAATGGCTGGGTTTGATAACCTTAGAGGGCTTTTCCAGCCCCAAGCGTCCCCTGATTCTATCTCGTGCCTCGCCACGGGCAGGTTTGAGAAGATGATCAGCGGGATGTACATGGGGGAGCTGGTCAGGCTCATCCTGGTGAAGATGGCCAAGGAAGGGCTGCTGTTTGGGGGAAGGCTCACGCCCGATCTGCTCACCACCGGCCACTTTGAGACCAGATTCGTCTCTGCCATCGAGAAGTGAGTAGGATCCAGGGGGGTTTCCTGGCTCCCTGCCCAACTCCCGACATCCCTGGAGCAAACCCGGACTTCCCCCCACAACGGCCAAAATGGGGTTCCCGGGCACAAACCCCTCGCTGTCCTTGCAGGGAGAAGGAAGGGCTGCAGAAAGCCCACGAGATCCTGAGCAAGCTGGGCCTGGAGCCGTCGCACGAGGACTGCCTGGCCACGCTGCGCATCTGCCAGATCGTGTCGACGCGCTCGGCCAGCCTGTGCGGGGCCACGCTGGCCGCCGTGCTGCGCCGCATCCGCGACAACAAGGGCGGCGAGCGGCTGCGCTCCACCGTGGGCGTGGACGGCTCCGTCTACAAGAAACACCCGCAGTGAGTGCGGCGACGGGGATGGGGGACGGGGCAGGGNGGCTGGGACTGCTGGGGATCAGGATCCCAGAGTGCTAGTGACAGGGACAGGAGGCTGGGAACAGGGACAGGGGTCTGGGGGGGCTGGGGACAGGGACACAGAGAGGGATCTGCTGCTACCAGCAGTGCGTACAGCTTGGCGCAAGAGAAGCGCCTCCAAACATCCCCCGGGGGTATTTGGATATCATCCAAAATGCCATCCTCGTTGGGATGCCGGGGGGGTCCCCAGAGGGTCACGCTCAGGTCCCCTCTCCTCCTCCTCCTCCTCAGCTTTGCCCGTCGCATGCACAAGACCGTGCGGAAGCTGCTGCCCGACTGCGAGATCCGCTTCATCCGCTCCGAGGACGGCAGCGGCAAAGGGGCGGCCATGGTGACAGCCGTGGCCTACAGGCTGGCCGCGCAGCACAAGGCCCGGCAGAAGATCCTGGAGCCCCTCAAGCTGAGCCACGAGCAGCTGCTGGAGGTGAAGGAAAGGATGAGGATAGAGATGGAGAAAGGGCTGGGCAAGGAGACGCACGAGGAGGCGACGGTGAAAATGCTGCCCACCTACGTGTGCTCCACTCCTGATGGAACAGGTGATGTGTCCTCGTGTAAAACCGCTGTGCGTGAGCCCATGGATGTCCTGCATCCTTGGGAGAGGCTGGATCACTCTTTGTGGTGTGGCACAAAGCTCCAGTTTGACACTGGGCAGAGCGCTGAGCCTCCGGGACGTTCTGCGCCTGACTTAGCACAAAGCCTGGCTCTGCGTGACCACAAATCCTGCCACAGGATTCTCTCCACCCTCGTCCTGGGTTGTGCTCCTGGCTCTTCCCGTGGCTTGGGCGAGTGCCTGATCTTGGCTTGAAGCTTGTGCAGGTCCCGTGCAGGGCCAGCAGCTGAACTTCAGCGAACTTTGTGGGTCCCTTCCAACTCAGGTTTATGATTCGAAGCCTCATCGTCACCCCAAGTCTGGAGCAAACCTCTCCATCCTTTTCCTACCTGCACCCCTGTTCCTGCCTGCATCCCCAGCCACGGCTCTGTTTCCATCCCTCTCCCTGGAAGAGGGCAGACTGTTTTCTGCTCTGTGTCACATCCTGGATGCTGCGTGCTGGGATCTCTCCTGATGATCCTCTCTTGGGTTGCAGAAAAGGGAGATTTCCTCGCCCTGGACCTGGGAGGAACCAACTTCCGCGTGCTGCTGGTGCGCGTCAGGAACGGGATGCGGCGCGGGGTGGAGATGCACAACAAGATCTACTCCATCCCCGTGGAGATCATGCAGGGGACAGGAGAGGAGGTCAGCATGGGCAGAGGGGCGTCTTCCCTGGGCTGCCCATGGAGTTGGTTTTGCCTTTCCAGGGAGACAAAAGCAGGAGTGAGGAGGGCTGGTGCTCTCCTGTCCTTGGAGCAGCGAGTTCTGCCCAGGGCTCTCTGGAGTTTGGGAAGCTGGAGACTGGTTTTTAGGTTAGAAACGGTGTTATTCCCAGACATGACTGAAGCTTCCCAAATCCCACACCCTCCACAAGGGCAGATAAGCATCACACCCATTTCCCAGGTAGGGAAACCACAACACAAGCAGCGAGAGACGTCTCCGGAGACACGTTTGGAAAGAGTTTTGCAAAGCCCTCCAGGCAGTGCTTGGGGACTGGGAGTGTCTCCAGCAGACTGGGCTGGAGGGCTGTGGGGATCCCTTGCAGAGGGACCGGATTCCCTGCTAGCCCCCGCCCCTCCTGGGACCTGTGAGGTGGGGACAGTGCAGGGACTTGGCCAGGGAAGAGGGTGAAATGGAGCTTTCTGGGGTTGCTCACCTCCCACAGTGCAGCTGAGCCACGTCCTGCTCCGTTCTAAGTGCTGGGAGTGATCTGAACATCCCAGCAGGCCTGGCAATGGGTCGGAATCCCCAGCAGTTTGGGCAGGCTGGCTTCCAGCTGGGCTCTGGCTGTGGTGGTAACTTTTCCCTTTGGCTTTTCTCGTCCAGCTCTTTGACCACATTGTCCACTGCATTTCTGACTTCCTGGAGTACATGGGAATGAAGGGGGTATCGCTGCCACTGGGGTTCACCTTCTCCTTCCCTTGCCAGCAGAACAACCTGGATGAGGTAACCCTACCCCTCCTGGCGGGTACCTGGCTGTGCCTCCCACCTGGCATCGAGGGGGGACTCACTGGGAGGGGTTTTCTCCCCACAACAGGGAATTCTCCTGAAGTGGACGAAAGGTTTCAAGGCGACGGGCTGCGAGGGAGAGGACGTGGTGGGCCTGCTGAAGGAGGCCATTCACAGGAGAGAGGTGAGCAGCCACGGGGCTGGGAGAAGCCACTGGCTGCTCCCACATCCTGGCTCCCTTTAGCATCATTAATTGGCCTGTAAAACAAATTACTGGGCTGAGCTCAGGGTAATGAGTGTCGGAATTTTCACAGCCGCCCTTACTCATCACTTGAGGTTGGATTTTCAGACCCTGGAGCTACAGGCTGGCCCTTGGCCAGGGCTGGAGCAGACTTGTCTGGCCCTGAGCTCAGGAGACACTGGCTCGTTTCCTCGGCACAGACCACCCCGAGCTCCTGCCCAGGGGCTGCTCCTGGCAGGGCTGACCCAGCCCCCCGGCAGTTGGAGGTGTCTGAGGTCTGAGCTCAACTGCAGACAGGTGGGAAGTCCGTGGGTGCCTCCGTGTCTGTGGAGGACAAGGGAGAACAGTTTTAAACTAAAAGAGGAGAGATTTAGGTTGAATGTTAGGAAGAAATTCCTCCCTGTGAGGGTGCTGAAGCCCTGGCACAGGGTGCCCTGAGAAGCTGTGGCTGCCCCTGGATGCCTGGAAGAGTCCCAGGCCAGGCTGGGCAGGGCTTGGAGCAGCCTGGGACAGTGGGAGGTGTCCCTGCCCACGGCAGGGGGGTGGGATGGGAATTAAGGACCTTTCCAACCCAGACCATTCCATGATTCTGTGCCCCTGTGAGTGCCACACTCACCAGGCAGACAGGTCCTTTCCCATGGGAGCAGCCTTAGCAGAAATTCCAAGTCCCTCAGGAATAACTCGTGCAATCCATCCCCCTGCAGGAATTCGACCTGGACGTGGTGGCAGTGGTCAACGACACAGTTGGCACCATGATGACCTGTGGGTACGAGGATCCCTACTGTGAAGTTGGGCTGATCATCGGTGAGAACTGACAGCTCCTCTCGGAGCTCCTGCTCCCTGGTCCCACACCTGCCCCGCGGGGCGGGGGAGGCGTCCCAGGGCTCTGAGCCTGTTCCTCTCCACAGGCACGGGCTGCAACGCCTGCTACATGGAGGAGATGAGGAACGTGGAGCTGGTGGAAGGGGACGAGGGCAGGATGTGTGTCAACATGGAGTGGGGGGCCTTTGGGGACAGCGGGTGCCTGGATGACTTCCGGACGGAGTTTGACGTGGCGGTGGATGAGCTGTCCCTCAACCCCGGGAAGCAGAGGTGGGTGGTGGCTCTGGGGGGCTGGAAGGGACCCCGGTGAGGCTGAGGCTCCGGGAGCAGTTCTGCCCCACCAGCCCCGTTGCTGGATCCAGGGGATGATGAGCAGGACGCCGATGTGTCCCTCGTGCCCTGCCCGTGCTGCTGGGCTTGCTGAGGGGATTGGCACCGGGCAGAGCCGGAATCCCCAGGCAGTCCCAGAGTCTCTCCCTGTCCTGACGTCCAGCCTTGTCCTTGGCAGGTATGAGAAGATGATCAGTGGGATGTACCTGGGCGAAATCGTCCGCAACATCCTGATAGACTTCACCAAGAAAGGGCTGCTCTTCCGGGGACGGATCTCGGAGAGGCTGAAGACCAGAGGGATCTTTGAGACCAAGTTCCTGTCCCAGATAGAGAGGTGAGATCCAACGGGGAGCGAGCATCAGCTGCCAGTCAGAGCAGGGATGGAATTTGGGGGAAGTGCCCCCAGGGCTGGTGGGAGATGTTGCACGTGCTTGGTCGGGAGCCAGGGTGATGCAGGATGGTGCCACACGGATCAGCAGAGCCCACGTGGTCCTGGCAGCGCCAGCATGCAGAGACCAGGAGGCTGGCTGGGGCTGGCAGCACAGATGGCTCTTTATCCTCCTCTGGGCAGAGAGGGGCCGTGGGTTACAGGGGGGGGTCACACTCCGCTGGCTTTGTCCTGAAATAGCCTCCCTGGTCAGGATGGGCCACATCCAGCTCTGTAGGGTCACCCCGGGCACTGCCACCCAAACCTCGAGTCCCTGGGCTCTGCAGGACGCAGCTCAGCAAGGGGAACCCACAGGTCCCAGCCCCTCCATCTCCTTAACGTGCCCCCGTGTGCTCCGCAGCGACTGCCTGGCCCTGCTGCAGGTGCGCTCCATCCTGCAGCACCTGGGGCTGGAGTCCACGTGCGACGACAGCATCATCGTGAAGGAGGTGTGCACGGTGGTGGCGCGGCGCGCGGCGCAGCTCTGCGGCGCCGGCATGGCCGCCGTGGTGGACAAGATCCGCGAGAACCGCGGCCTGGACTTCCTCAAGATCACCGTCGGCGTGGACGGCACGCTCTACAAGCTGCACCCTCAGTGAGTGCCTCTGGCCCTGCTCCGAGGCGGCCGCCCCGGGGGCACCTGCCCACCTTGGGAAGGGTCCGGGGGATAATGGGGGAGGATTTCAGGGGTTTCAGGGGCTCCAGGGTTGCCAGGAGCTCACTGAGGCCCAGCAGGAGCTCCCTTAAGGACAGGGGCACCGCAGCAGCAGCAGCAGCAGGGGCTCCTCCAATCCCACTGGACCTGATCCAGACCAGGTTGAGCCAGGGCTCCCAGTCACAGCATGAGGCAGCTCTACCCAGCACTGAAGGGTCATGAAGGTTCATGGCCACACAAAAAACTTGCCCATGCCAGAGCTGGGTGGCTGGTGCTGCTCAGACAGGGACGAAAGCACTGGACTGAATTTAAATAGGGCTCAGGAACCCATTGGGCAAAGGGAGGCACTGAAGACTCCTCCAAGGTGGGGCTGGGCAGGGCTGTCGAGGCTCCTTAGTGCTCGCAGGGCTTGGTGGGACTCAAGAAGGGGCTGGGTTTAGTCCTGAGGGAAGGCACAGCACGGCTGTGTTGCAACTGTGGGCTTGGGACGGAGTGTAGAGACTTGGGCTAAGCTTCATCCTGGCAGTTCTGTCTCCTTCCCTCCCTCCCTCCCTCCCCGTGGGGTCTGCGCTGCCCTTTGAGGCTCCTCGCAAGGCAGATTAGCGGCTGGGACTGACCCCTTCACCCCGTGGCCGGTTAATTCAGCACCTCTCCCTCCTTCCCCTTGCCCCGCAGCTTCTCCAACGTCTTGCAGGAGACGGTGAAGCAGCTGTCCCCCAAGTGTGAAGTGACCTTCCTGCAGTCGGAGGACGGCAGCGGCAAAGGCGCCGCGCTCATCACGGCTGTGGCCTGCCGCATCCGCGAGGCCGGCCAGCGGTAGAGGGGAAGAAGCAGGTTTGCCCAGGAGCTTGGTTTCAGCAGAACAGGATGTTTCCTCACCCAATCCCTCCTCCCCTCTCTCTGCACACACTCACACCCCCACGCAACCCCCCCTTCCCCTCGTAGCTTTACTTGTTCTCCGAGGCACGGCGGTGGGGACCGGAGACGCCGTGGGCTCTGTACAAAGCGTTGTCGTAGGAGTTTTTCCTTGCATGCCATAAAACCGCCTGTCGAGTAAAGCTCACAGTGTCTTTTGGCTTCTCCCTGCATTCCCAGGTGGAGCTGGAGCTGTCCCACCCTCCGCAGCCTCCGTCACAGCCCAGCTCTCCTCGCACCGCTCCGAACCACTGGCCCTGCCCTAACAGCAATAGGGATAACACTCAGATCATTGAGACACTGCATTGTCACTTTAACAGTACCTGTTTATGTGTGTCGGAGTCGTAGCTGTCCGTGCCGTAGAAGCAAACCTCTTTTAAGATTGGGCTAAAGACCTCCACTAGTCTTTTACCCTGATCAAGGCTGTATTATTTCCATGAAAGTCATGGTAACTCTTAAAGCACAGGGTGCAGATCTCCACGGTGGCTGCACTGGAGGTACCGGGTATCTCCCTCGGTGAGCAATACCAGAGAACCTGCTGGAGCCAGGCCCCCTGGGCGGGCTCCGGCAGAGCACGTGCCTGGAAATAATTGGGGACTCAGGGTCTAATCCCATCTCCCGACCTCTCACCCGCACCCCCGAGTAGTTTGTAGGAAAGTGGCGTGGACGTAGGGTCGTGTTTCACCCCGGACACCACCACCCCTTCCCCGGTGCATGTGCGGGCACGAGGAGCCGCTGCCACAGGTCGCCGTCTCCCCTGCCAAGCCCCAAACTCGTGGCTGTGTGTCTGCCCTTGGTTGTGGAGGGTCTGGTTTGCTTTGTGTCTGTGAAATAGTTCTGCGGCTGCAGCCTTTAGGTGGCACCTGGATTTATACACTGTATATTTATGTTTTCAGAGATCTGATGTCTTTTTATGTACATAGTCTCGGGGGGGAGGGAGGGGGGGAAGTGTTGTATCACTTAATTTTAACGTCACCTTTTCATGTCGATGAAGAACGGTACAGAGTAATTATTTTCTTTTTTTTTTTNTTTTTTTTTTTTTTTTTTCCTGTCATGTAATTCTTTTTTTTTTTTTTAATTTAAGATTTTCTTGGGGTAGACTGGAAAAAGAGCCCCAAATACCTGAGGACTGTTGTACAAGAGGTTTGGGCATTCTGACTTTATCGCCAGGACTAAAGGGAAAGCGGGAAGCCAGGGACGAGCAGGAGCAGCGGGGCCCTGCGGTGATGCTGCTGAGCTCGGGCTGGGTTTAACCCCAGCAGAGGTTTTAGTGACATTATTTCATTGTGACAGCAGCTGGGGTCACTCCACCCCCACGTGGCATCCTCAGGACTGCCTGGGAGTGTCCCCAGGGAGCCCCGAGCCCCAGCATCACTCATGTGCCACGGCAGGGATCCATTTTTGCCAACAGAAATCTCCTGGAGGAATTTAAAAGCTGCAGGTCTCTGCCTCAGTGAGCAGAGGCAGAGGGTGTGTGTGTGTGTGGGGGGGGGGGTTTCTGTAAATATTTAGCAGAAGTTAATGAAATTCCAGTGATGTACAAAAGAAAATAATAACTAATAATCCCCACAAACAGCCCTTCAGATTGGAGGATAGAGTTTTTGTCTATTTTTATGTATATTTTTATACTGCTTGGGGTAACCTCATTACCAAAAGTCTCTCTTCTGTGTTGGGGTTGAAGTTCAGTAGCACAATTTTAAAGCAAAATTACTCTTTTGGGCATTTTAAATGCTTATTTTTTTATAAGCCTCAAGACAATTATAACGAGTAAAACCTGTGTATAGAAAAATGATGTTAAGAAACCAAGTTTAGTGGAAGTTTTAGAAGCTGTCAAATAAATCTTTGAAGGATGATACAGAAATCCTCTAATCTGGTACCAAGCAGTTTTGTGTGATTTTTTTTTTTTTTCCTCAGAAAACCAGCATTTTGCCTACTGAAAAATTGAAACAGAAATCTTTTTAGCTGCTGCACTGTGCAGAGTTGCATTAGTGGCTGTTTTTACTCTTAGCCAGCAGTACCCCTTCTGAAATCCATAGCGTTTCCATCAGTTAGTGAGTGAAATTTTACGCAACAGTAGTTTTGGGGGCAGAATGGGAAGGACTGGGATCTGAGCAGCCCTGCTTTTGACTCGGGCTCTGCTGGAGCAGGGCACTGAGAGGGAAATTGGGGAGCTGAGTGGCTGGCCCGGAGCAGGGTCACCCCAGTGGGGTGAGGGAGGGGCTGTAGCTCCACAGTGAAAAGGATCACCCTGAGCTTGCAGGGTGGTGTTGGATTTTTGGCTGGCCTCGGTCAGAGGGATCCCACCTGGGGGATCCAAGGCTCCCCTAATGCTGGAAAACTTCTGCTCAGACCCAGAATCGAGCAGGGCCCGGAATGTTCCCAGATAAAAGCAGTACTTGAAGCGTTTCTGAGACACACCTGTGTTACCTGTGGCTGCAGGAGGGCTTTGGGGAGCCCCTGGAGCAGGCTGTGCTCCCTGGGGGACGAGCGCTGGCCGTGGGTGGGATGGACAGGCTGACCGGAACCTCACGCCAAAATGTCGCCAGGGGATGTTCTGTGAATGTGTTTCAAATGAAGAAGGGAAGATTAAATCCTAACTCTTGATATGAAGGGAAGATCAAACTGTAGATGACCTGTAGGGATGGACAGACAGACGGCTCAGCCATGATGGGCCCAGTCTGTGTCTTCCCTGCAGCAAGCAGCGCTGCTCTGTGGATTTTGGATGGTTTTTGTTTTGCTTGGTTGTTCCCATCTGGATGCATTTTCTTTGCGCTCCCGGGGTGCTGGAATGTTCTCTGGCCACACAGGCAGCAGGGGAACAGAGTCTCTGCCCTTCCCTCCCTGGCAAATCTCTCCTCATTGGTACTTTGGACAGGATTTTATTGGGTTTTTAATATACATATGTAGATATCTATAAACACAATCAGCAAATTACTGAACCTTGCCAGCAGAATTTGCCTCTTCCCTTCCTGGAGTCCAAGGCTGGGAGGGAGAAGCTCATGCCCAGGGGCCCGAGGGTATCAGTGGGGCACAGATCTCTGGCCTGGCAGCAGCTCGGGTGCAGTTTGACCCGAGATAACTCGCTGCCTGCTCTCCCTTATCAGGCAATCCAAACCCATCTGGCTGACAGGGAGATAAGGGGGTGAAAGGCCCAAGTGCATGGGAGGGGAGAAGTGTAAAATGGTGGCAAAATGAACCGGGCAGGGGTTGTGAAGTACAAGGTACAACAAAATAACCTGGGAGATGGGGAGCCCTTGGCCCAGTGCCCTCCCCTCCAGATCAGGAAAACCCTGCCTTGCTTTGGGCAGACCATTCACTTGCTCTGGTAGAAAAACCGGGCACTGAAGGCAAAAAGAGGCAATTCCTGCTCTCAAGGTAATTTGGAGAGAGGAAAATTCTTCCCCTTGTGACGTCCCTGACCAGTCTGAAATCTTTCTGGCCCCAAGCAAAGAAAATGCATCTGGATGTGGGCTCTGGCTCCGTGCGGGCAGGGGAGTCATAAAGCCAAAGACTGTGTGGCTGCTGGCAGAAACGAGTGCTGTAGATTCACCTGATGTTGTTCTTTCGTGTTTACAATATTTATTTTTAGCAATTGACTGCAATGATATTATATATAGGCTTCCTTATTTTTGTACTTTTCATACCGTTTTCCTGAGTGTGGTGTTGTACTGCTCAGCTCCCCTCGGCCACCACTGCTGCTCCTAGTCAGTGACAATAAACGAGAGAAAAACAACCACCACCCATTGCTGGCCTCGGTGTCCTGTGTTCAGCTTCTGTGCTCCCCTCTCAGCAATCCCTGAGAGGGGCACCTGTGCCCATCCCATCCCAAATCCCTGATCCTGGCCCCTGGGAAGAGGGGGGGCTGTTCCCTGGCACTGACAGTGCCCTCACAGCCAGGAGGGCACAGGGAGACCCAGGGATCAGGGGAAAATCCCACCCAGGTGAGTTTCCTGCTCCACGTCCCCCATGCTGGTGATACTGGGTGGGTCCCAGCACGGGGGAGCCCTGGGATCCAGAGGGCAGAGCAGGATCAGGCTCTGGCAGGGTGCAAAGCCCCAGCTCAGACTTTGATGTGCTGCTTTAGAAAAGCACCTGGATGTGAGGTACCTGATCCCTCTGCCTTTAACCAGCAGCCCCTGCTGCTTTCCACACTACCAATTTCCACTGGATCTATTTTAACGAGTGGGTAACTTCTAATTAAAACCAGAGTTAAGTATCTAAGTACAATTCAGTTGATAAATAGATCAATCTGATGCCGTAGCAGCTGAAAATGCTTCTGCTGTCTGCTGCCAAAGCTGTGACACAACACAAGATCACCCTGAGGTGCTGAATGCACAGGGTGAATCCAACACAAAAGCTATTCCCAGCAGGAAAGGACAAACACGGGCAAGTATTACACTTGAAATCATTTATTGACACATTGCCATTTTTTCCTATTTTGCCCGAGATATTTTTACCCTTGTTATAAAGTACAAATGGTTTTATATTTTTCTGACATTAAAAAAATAGGCTAACGAGGCAAAAATTCCCAGTTTGAATCAAAAATCCTGCTGTAAGAATTCCAAAACTGTAAGAGACATAAAACATAAAACCTAACAAAGACTGAACAGAGTGTACCACGACACAACTCATCCATCAAACCAAGTGGAGAGGAATCTCTTGTTCCCAGCTCTGCCTTTGGATCCTGTGACCTTGCTGAACTGATGTGAAGGTGGTGTTACACATGCAACTCAGAAGGCACTCAAAAGTCACAAGTTCCTGAGCTAACACGGGATGTATTCCCAAGGTAATGGCTGAAACAAGCCACAGAAAATGTTTAAAAACTGGTATTTGGTTTGTGTGAGCAGAGTCAGCACTCAGCAGAACTCCTGCTGAGAGCTGCTGCTGACAGGACTCAAGTGATGGTGAGGACATTGGAGTATTTGCTGTACATGGGGAAAAAAAAAAATTAATTTATGAACATCCTTACTAGTAAATTAATCTGCTAAAAGATAGAGAATTATTGGCTGCAGTGTTAGAGCAAGACCAAGAAGGAAATGTGTGTGTGTGAGCTGAAAAAAAGGCTTAGACCCAGCAGGTGGGAAAGGCTGTGCAGTTAAATGACCGAAGTTGAGAGGCCACATTCACAGAGATTATTTGGCCCTAATGGAAAAGGACCAGGGAAAAAAAAAGCAAAATATGGATCCGATATTTACAGAACAGTTATTTATAAAAACCCAAGAAATAATACAACCAAAACCCACACTAACAAAACCCACACAACCTACAACGTGTGCTCAGAGTCCAACAGGTAATTTCCTAAGTTGTGATCCACACAAATTCCCTATATTTCCAATTTGGCTCAGTTTTCACCCAGGAAAGCCCAAGTGCAACACTTCTCAAACACGGAATGGCCACTGCCTGATGATGCAGAAGAGAAATACAATCAAAAACGTTAAAAAATGGTAACTGGTTTTGGCCTACCTAAGGTCTGATCTTTTCAGAGCTGCATAGGAGAGCAGTAAGGCCGGGGCTGCTGCTGCTGCTGCTGCTACAGGGTAAGGCCTGGCTGTGTGAGCTCTGGAGCAGCATCCAGGGTGGAACAGGGGCTCCAGGGAGCTCTCAGGCTTCTGAATGGTCCAGCTGGGCCTCGCTGTCTGCCCTCTTCTCTGGTGACGTGTACAGGAAGTTGCAGCAGATGTAGAGGGGGAACGTCAGGAGTCTGCTGTCCAAATTCATCACGATCTGCTCCTGGAGCACACATGGGACATTTGTGTGGTGAGGGGGGGAGCAGGAAGCACAAGCCCGACACGACAGTCGTTCTGCACATCCTGATGGCTACGGATTCAAATCAGGATGGAAAAAACCCCAGCAAAGACAGTTCACCTCCACCTCACGTTTGTAACACTGACACGTTCCCCGAGTGCCACCCCAGAGCTCCCAGCCCTCTGCAGCACGGGAACAGCCACAGAAAATGCTGGAGCAAATTTCCCCTCCAACCTACTGGGGAGAAAGGGACAGTTTCCAGTTGTGGGAGATTTCACCAACCAGGAATTCCACCAATGGTTTATACCTGAGAGCAAATTTCAGTTGGTGGGGAGGAATTTTTTTGGTTCCACTCTAGGAACTGGTTCTGGGGTAGCAAAATTGGAACTTCAACCTCGTGAAGATGCAAAACAACTGAAACTTCACCCTCCAGTGAGGATGGCACTGACAAAGAAAGGTTTTCTGTGTTCTACCACCTTTGTATCACTGCTGGCTGGGATTTGAGAAACTTGACTAACAAGTCCCACACATGCCTCACTAAATCCTGCCGTCAGCAATGGGTGGAAAAGGCCACCTTGCTCTAAGAAAACTGCACTCCTCTCTGGGGCTTTCAGGGACTTAATAGAGTAATAAATCAAACCCGTAAACAACATGCAGACATTCTTTAAGTCCTCTGCTTACGAGAGTCTTCAAATTCCGAATTTGCCTCTAAATGAGGAGTCTGAGGACAGATTATGCAGAGGGTGATGTCAGCAGTGCTGGAAGGCTGGGAGAGCAGCTGAACACGACACTGGCAGCAGACAGCAGCACCACAGGCACTCATTTCACTAATATGAGAACTAATTTCATATTATCAACGCTAATGAAACCTGCACTACCCTACTCTAGATCCACTTCACAAATTAGCTTAATTACCCACCACCTCTAACAGGAATGCCTGAGATTCCACATAAGCAACGACACCAAGAACAGAAACTCCCCTTCAAAAGCGCCGGTGACTTCTTAGAGCATTTTTTTTTCACGCCTTGAACTCCAACGTTGAAGTTCAAGAGCTGAGAAGCCCTGAGACACACCTGGTCCTTCTCCAAGGTCAGGATCTGGTAGCCCGTTGTCCTGCTGCAGATCATCTTCCCGCTGCAATCGAACGAGGCCAGGCGTAACCTGGGGGCACAACAGCGAAACCATCTCAGCCTCCCACGTTTGCTCAGAGCCAGGAGCCTCTCCCCAGGAGGGAGGGCGTAGGAACCCACAAACAGAGAAGAACAACATTTCTCTCTTTGTCCCGATTGCCAGAAAAACACTAGCTTTGACTCATCATTTATAGAAAGGTTTCCAAATATCCCAGGATCTAAGAAATAGCCCAGTGTGTCACTGGAGTGAGAAATGTAGATTTTAGGGTGTTTTGTAAATGGAGTCAAGATGGAAGAAAAAGGGTGTGGTTCCTAGCAGTTCTTTCTCCTTCTCTGTGACTCTGCAGTTTTGGTAGCACAAGAAGTGATTGGTCAGAAATCTGTCACAGTTTTAGTTACGCAGGTGGACACGAACAGTTAATTAGTTAAGATATAAAAATAATTTACTCTTCTATCGTGAATGGGGTGAAAATGAACATCAAGATAAAAGAGCTGCGTATTTCGGGACCATTCTGAGCCCTTCTGATGGTGGGTGAACCCGAGCAGTACAATCAGAAAAAACCTGCCAGGTTTTTCGATAACTTATTACCAAATAAGAGAAACAAGAGCCTTTGGAATCTTCTTCCTGACACTGAACTGAGATAAACTCCCTTCCGGCCAAGGAGCCGGAACCCCACAGCAGGACAAACATTTCCTAACGTGGGCGGGGGGGAGCGAAGCCGGTGGGGCTGGCGGGGCGATGCAGGCACCTGAAGGCGATGCAGCGGCGCGGCTGCAGGCTGACGGAGCCGCTGCACGGCTGGTTCAGCGTGTTGCGCTTGAAGATGATGTAGCGGTTGGTGTAGGTCACCAGCAGGTCCAGGCCGAAGTTGAAGCCAGTCCAGCGCCAGCAGTACTGCAGGGGACACAGAAGGGACACAGAGGGGACACTGGATGTTTGGGACATGGACTGAGACCTCTGCAGTTGGGTCTTGATGCTTGCAGTTTATTATCGGGTGTGGGTGACAGAGCTCTGCTCAGAGCAGACTCAGAGGAGCAACAGGACAAAGGGGTGAGGCATGGGCAAAAGGGACCAGGGACAAGGGTACAATCTAGGAGGGTCCAAGAATTAAGAGAGCTCTCTTTTATAATCGCTTATATAACCTTCTCTACGTTGAATATTCTATTCCTTCACCAACCAATCTTTGTGATAATACAGTGACATTTACGGGCAGCCTATAGGAATCACTCTATTACCATGTGTTACAATCTAAATCCAATCTCCCGTTGGAGAAGGAGGAGGAAGGGTCTCAGCATTGTCCTATCACGGGGAAGAATGGATTTTGGCTCGCCAGACCTTTTGGTTTCTTTGGATTATTCAAACAGCGCTTTCATTTGGATTTCCTCCCTTGCCTCCCTGGCTAGGCAGTCATATCCATAATTCCTTTCTGTTTCTCCTTTCCCAACACCGAGGGGTCGGGCCTGGGGGGTTCAGGGATCCGAGAACTCGGCGGGGACAAGCTGGGCGCTGTGGGGAGCAGCCCAGTGCCAGCTGCCCCCCGGACAGACAGACAGCACCCCCTGCCACAGCAGGGCGTGTCAAATGCTCTGCGCTGGCCAACGGGGCTGATCTGGGAGCCCCAGCCATGCCCAAAGCACTCCTCGGGGTCAGCGGCCTTGGGTTATGTGACTGCAATGGGAAAAAGATTAATGTTCTCTGCTTATTTCACAAGAGCTGTTACCCAAAGACACAGAGGAGCCCTGGCTCTGAAAGTTACACATTTTATCGAGAGAACTTCCTTTTCCAGCTAAAAAGAAAAGACACCAGTGATCAGAGCTCTGTTTAACTGCCTGCACTAACAGTTTTCCCAGTCCCACGGCAGAAAAGCACAATGAAACACCAGTTCCTTGCTCACTGCAGAGACAATTGCTTCCATCCCTCTGGGGAGAAAAGAATGGTATTTTTCTCCATGACATCTTCTGGATGCAGTCTGACAGTGAGGACCTACACGATTTGGAAATGCCTGACTTGTCTCAGCCATGCCAGCTCTGCAGTTTGCCACGTGCCACACTTACATCACCATCCTTGGCCAGTTTGCGACCACACCTCATGCTGTTTCCTTCCAGTTCCTCCTTATTGATTTCTTGAGGCCTGAAAGAAACCCAAACCAGCATCTTTAAGGACACTTCAACAGCTCTGTACGATACCTTAATGTGGGGAAGATGAACAGGCTGCAGTAAACTCCTCTGAGCACAGGGAGTACCCTGAGCTGGAAGGGACCCACAGCTGACCCTTCTCTGAGCAGAGGCGTGACTGGATGAGCTCCCAGAGCCTCTTCCATCCCAAATTGTCCCATAAACATCCACCCACACTACAAAGCTGCAATACAAACCAGGTTGGGACACCTCAGTTAAGGCAGGACTTGTACAAAAGAACTTTTCCAGACAACAAAATAAAAGCTGTTGCAATGAAACACATTCCCCCCCCCATCCTTGTAAAAACCCAAGTGTTTTTTAAACACAGCAGGCTGACTTCTTAGGCACAACCAGGGACGAGTGCTGGGGCACAGCTGGAGGGCTCTGCACAACAGCAGCAGCCACGAGACGCTGGGAGAGGTTTCTCAAGGGGCTGGTTATGCAACATGGCTAAAAAAACCCCACTTCCCCTCAGTGCTCGTGATGTGCCAGAGCCTCTCAGAGCTGCTGAGACGCCAGAGGCCTCGGCTGTGTCATCCCACAGCACGTCAGCTCCTTCCACCCCACACTTCCCTGCGCCCAGCCTTGCAGAGCCAGCACGAGTGAGCTCAGCCCTGCTTTTCCACAGGCGCGTTCCTCCCTGTGCCTCACACACCGTGACATCAGGAGCCCAACTCCCACTGCCAGGAAGAGCTGGAGTTACACAGGCCGAGGCTGGCAGTGAACTTTATTAATCCCGGTGACATCAGCCCCTGCAGCTTAAACTGCAAACCCACAAGAGGCAGCAGTGCCCTCCAAGCCAGGAGACGTGCAGCATCCGCTCTCGCTCCACAGCAACTCCCAGCTAAAGCTTTTATCATCTCAGCCCAGGTCTTTTCTCTCATTTCTGTAAAATCCAGCCCTAGGAGGGGAAGTGTTCAAAGAACAGGTTATGCACACAAGCTCATCGCACTTGAACAAATTCACCCAGGAGCCTCCCGTGTGCTTTTCCACATCTTCCAGCTGAACTGGTTCTGCGGCTGACCTAAATGCAGTAATGGTGATAAAGGATTTATTTCTGTTTAATTAGTGACAAATTTCACAAACATTAGGCCATAATGCTCAGACTGACATTAACATCCCCTTCTCCATCCCTCAGCAGCCTCAGACAATGCAGAACTTCAGCTTCAACCACTTCCAGCAGCTGCCACGCAGTGAACAGTGGAGTTATTCTGCTTCCTTCTTTACACACTGCCAAAGACTGCTAAGAGCAGAAGTGATTCCAGTCCCAGACTTAAAGATCTGTCTGGTTTCTGCCACAAAACACATGTTTAATTTAAAAAAACAAAAAAAAGATCCACTTTAACACAAGTAAACCCTGAGCAGCTACAGTTCAAAGCCACAAACTCCACTGCTACCACTAAAAAAATTCT
Organism: Regulus satrapa; assembly: GCA_013396955.1. Taxonomy (NCBI): domain Eukaryota; kingdom Metazoa; phylum Chordata; class Aves; order Passeriformes; family Regulidae; genus Regulus; species Regulus satrapa. The sequence continues at coordinate 202,239 of VWZN01017455.1, read as the reverse complement.
GAAGAGCGAGTAAGATGTTTAATCCTTTTAAATGCAAACTCAAAGTGGAAGGGAAACACTTTCTTCTGCTGCCCTCTATAAAGTCACCGTGACAAACCACATCACTCATCTCCAAGCAGTGCCATTTCCATGCTGGCAGTGTTAGAACAAGCAGGTGCATTTATGCTCTGCACCAGGTGGGATATGGAAATAGAGCTCAGAGGAGTCAGATTCATGTTTTGCTCTGATTCCTAAGTCTGCTTCCTTACCCCTGAGGGAAAACGTGTTTGATATTGACACGGGCACTAGGTGTGAGAGGAAGAGCAGCAGAGCTGGATAAACGATGGGCTTATAAAACCTGAATTCTTTTCCTGCAGCTACACGTTGGTCCAATGGCCAAAACATTTGCACTAACACAAAGGAACAGCTGCATGTGTGCCCTTCTGAGGCTGAGACTTTTGGTTTTCACTGTCTTAAAAGTAAGAAACCCACGCTGCAAAAGAGAAAACAAGACAATCAAGAAAAACGTGGAAAAATACTCTGCCCATTCCAAGAGCCACTGGAATCCTCAGCTGTAGCTGAACGTGAAAGCTGCTCTGCTCCAAGCTGGATGATCCCCATACACCTCACTGCAGCTCTGGGGGAACTCCCTTTTCCAGAAGCATGGCTATCCAGTGGCTGACAATTCAAATGTTCCCCCTGCACTGAACTACCAAAACACATCCAAATCAGCAAATGCAGGCTCTAATCTGGTATCAGAACTCCGTGACTCACGTTGCTATGAAGCCTGTTTCCCCATGAGGTGACCTCTGCCTGCTCTCAGAGAGCAGCACCAGGAACAAGCCACGGCCACCCAAAATTCATCTGCACGAACTGAAGGTGAGAGCCACAACGCTGCACTTGACCTCCAGCACTCCGTAAGGCGCTGCTGCCTAAGAGAACAACTTTTTAAACACCTTGGCTAGTCTTCAGAGCAGAGTTTGGGGCTTTTCTGAAGCTCCTGTTCCAGCCCACCCCATCCCTGTCCACTGCTGGGTGAGACAGCTGCAGGAGAAAGGAGCAAGGCAGGCTGGGGGAGGCATCAGGCATCCTGCAGCTGCCTCACCTGGTGTTCTCTCTCCTCAAAGCATGCTAGCAGACAAGACAAAGGCAGCATCAACTCCCCCAGGTAGATTTTGCCATAGTTTTGGTGTTCACTCGGAGACCTGGCTGGCTGCAGCAGGGCCAAGAGCAAGCAGAAGGAAGTGAAACAATTTGATGCCAAAGTATCCTTAACACAGAAGGCTCCAAAGTTTCCCTTCCACAGCCTCAACACGGATTTCCAGGTGAAGCACTGGTGAGAATCATGAACTGACACAAAGGAAAACACAGAACTGGTGTCGCCCCCACCCAGCATTTCCCTCTGGTCCTATCGGAGCAGCTCTCCAGAGCTCTGGGAAGTCCTTTGGTGGAGGGATGGGAAATCAGCCAGCCCAAGGGAACAGAGAGCTCAGAGCTCAACACTTTAAAAGCACTCAAGTATGCTTCCCCCCTCCTTTTAATGTCAACTCCAAAATAACTCATGTCAGAATTTCTACGAAAGCAAGGTTTCTAATTTAAGAAATAAACGAAGGCTGTAATATACCTACCCAATATCATTGTCTTGTTCTGCTCTGAGCATGGCAAACCACTGCTGTTTGTAAACAGAGGACAGCCATTCTAAAATTAAAAAAGAAGAAACAAAAAAGCTTGGTGTCGTCTTTGGAGCTGGGAATGGGGATGGTCACACACATTTGAAATAGAGAAATAAAACTGCGTTGGATGAAGTGACACTTCTGAACTCTATGCAACCCAGCCCCTGCTCAGCACACAGAGGAGCTTGTTAAGAAGCCCTTGGGAGAGGCTGCTGCTTTCTGAATCCCCAGTGGAGTTCTACGTAAGTTAAAGAAGAAGAAAACACAATCAGAGGATAAAAGAAAACAGTGACTTAAGACAAATATGGTCAAACAAACAGAAATTGTACCCTGCTAAGAATAAACATAAATCACACCTTCCTTGAAGAACACACCAAGATTTTATTTGCTTTTTTAATTGAATGTTGCAACCAAGAGATAAAATAGAACAAAACTCAGTAGTTTGCCAGGCAGTCACACAGGAGGGATCCCAAAAGCACTGGGTGTAAGTTCTTAGTCAAGATAACAAATGGAGCAAAGTCACAAACAAGAACGAGCTCTGGGGAAGGGGCTGGGTGAGCCAACGTGACCAAAACCAAACCAGGAATGGTGAATGTGACAGAAGGGAGGAGAGGCAAGACCACGGATGGAAAACTTAAATCCAGCCTTTGTCCCACTGACTCTGGAGTGAAAGTACAGACTGTGATAGGAGCAAACTGGGAACCAACCAAAGTACAACAGAAAATAAAAAATGAATTAAGGAAACCTACACGGGTGAGGAGCAGAGAATGGATGTGCTAAAAGGGAAGGAAAAAACTATCAGGAGGAAGAGCATCTTCCCTATTTGTGTATGTGCATGTACCTATTTCCTGCCTCACATTTCTGCTGCGCTTCATCTGCTGATTTACAATGAGGGAAAGCTGAGGAAGTGTTCACAAACCAGCAAGTAAAACAGCTTAACAAGCACTGTGGTCCCACAAACATTATGTATTCCTGTCTCTCGCACCTTTTCTGCCCAAAGAACAGACTGCTGTGAGCTCCTTCCACAGAATTTCAGCTCTCCCCTTCAGGATGTACACACACACAATACCAAAAAAAAGTATTTCACAGCACTACTTTCAACTACTCAGTGCGTGTTGCTCCTCTACCTCCTTGAGAACAATTTCACCTGGAATGACCCAAAAGGCTTCCAGCAGAACACCAAGTGGCCAGCAGTGACCCTGCCTGCAGCCCCCCAGGTAGGAAGCATCCCCTCGAGTGTTGGCAGCTGAGAACCTGCTCCAAAGAGCAGCCCAGGACTGATCTCAGAGCCAAAGTTCTGATCTTAGCACAGCTTGTGGCTGCACCCTGCCATGGCCAGATTACCAGGGCAGGCAAGTAGCAAACTCTTAACAGCACCTCCCAACACGCAGATCCTCCTCCTGCACGTGGCTCTGCGTCCCTGTCCTGCACCAGTGTCACCCCGTGTCCTGTGTCCCTGTGCCAGTGTGTCCTGTGTTCCCTGTCCCAGTGTTCTGTGTCCCTGCACCAGAGTGCCACCCTGTGTCCCTGTCCTGCACCAGTGTCACCCCGTGTCCTGTGTCCCTGTGCCAGTGTGTCCTGTGTTCCCTGTCCCTGTACCAGTGTTCTGTGGCCCTGCACCAGAGTGCCACCCCGTGTCCCTGTCCTGCACCAGAGTGTCACCCCGTGTCCCTGTCCTGCACCAGAGTGTCACCCCGTGTCCCTGTCCTGCACCAGAGTGTCACCCCGTGTCCCTGTCCTGCACCAGAGTGTCACCCCGTGTCCCTGTCCTGCACCAGTGTCACCCTGTGTCCCTGTCCTGCACCAGAGTGCCACCCCGTGTCCCTGTCCTGCACCACAGTGTCACCCCGTGTCCCTGTCTTGCACCAGTGTCACCCTGTGTCCCTGTCCTGCACCACAGTGTCACCCCGTGTCCTGTGTCCCTGTGCCAGTGTGTCCTGTGTTCCCTGTCCCTGTACCAGTGTTCTGTGTCCCTGCACCAGAGTGCCACCCTGTGTCCCTGTCCCTGCACCACAGTGCCACCCTGTGTCCCCTGTCCCTTCATCTTGTGCTTCTCATTTTAATTTTAGGGTTTTATTCCCAATACTATCAAAACCTATTCCTTTCTTTTTCAAAACAAATGGCTAGAAAACACTTGAGTCTCAGCGAGTTTTACTCTCCAAAAAGGAAAAGGATTTTCTGCTTCTCTGGGCCCCTGGGACCATTTAAATGTTGCTAAAGTACTATGTATCTACTGTAGAGCATTTTTGACCACTTGACCGATGAGCAGAATGCTTATCCTGGCCATGACACCTACGTGGGTGCCTTTGCAGATTTTTATGCCTGCAATTTTCCCACTCAGCTTCTGCTGAATCTCCAACCACAAAGCAGGTGCTGGAGATGAACATGTCAGCAGCAAGACAAGTAAACACACTGGGATCTTCCCAATCCCTCCAGGGCAGGACAGGGAGGGCACACACAGCGTGAGCACTCAAGAAGAAGCACGGAATGGTTTGGGCTGGGAAGAGCCTCAAAGGTCACTGAGCCCAACTGCTCCCCCAGCCCTGCCAAGGCCACCACTGACCCATGTCCCCAAGTGCCACATCCACACAGCTGCTCAATCCCCCCAGGGATGGGGACACCACCCCTGCCCTGGGCAGCTGTGCCAGAGCTGGACAACCCTTTCCATGACAGAAGGAATTCCCCAATATCCAACCTGAACCTCCCTTGAGCCTGTTCCTCCTTGTCCTGTCCCTGACCCCCCCCCGGCTGCCTCCTCCTGCCAGGAGCTGCAGAGAGTGAGAAGGCTCCTCCTGAGCCTCCTTTTCTGCAGCTCCCTCAGCGGCTCCAGACCCTTCCCCAGCTCTGCCTCTCTTGGGACAAGCTCCAGCACCTCCCTGTCTCTTTTGGGGTGAAGAAACTGGAGGCAGGACCGGCGGTGAGGTCTGAGCTGTGGGCAGC
>VWZN01017455.1:172656-191475 GCA_013396955.1 Regulus satrapa | reverse complement strand
TATATAGATGGATATATGTGTATATATCTATAAATAGATATATACACATACATACACATATATATACACACATATGCATATATTACATACATATATATACTCTATATTCTCTCTCTCTCTCTCTCTCTATATATATATATATAGATATATAGATATATTTAAACAAACTCTGGTGTGTTTCAATGGACAAAGCCTGGGAGAGAAATGTATTTGCTGAGGATGGGACTGTATAATTTATGGACAACAAGGACGATTTCCAGAATTCAGAAGATAAAGAAGAGACAAATACTCTGTTTATGCTTTAAGGAAAGTCCTTACCAGAAAAAAAATTATACTAAAAAGAGTAAAAAGTGGAGTAATTAGCATAAGAAGCTCCCCATCCCGCCGGGGCCCTGTGGAGAAGCAGCAACTGCAGAGCACAGGAGTTGGGGACAAAGCAAATTCTTCCCCTGCGAACCCTCCCAGAACACACCATCAGAACGTGGGACAGGAATTACAGAAACAAATTCTTTATTCGTTTTTCAACACTCAGCAACCTGACCCAAGGCATTGGAACCCACAGCAGCTGCTGTGCTGTGCTGGGCATTTCCCTGTCCTGGGCAGAGCCCTCTGAATAATGGGGAAATCTGGGGGAAAAAATGGGAGCTTTACCTCCTCTGCTGGCAAAAGTCAGGAATGCATCTCCAATGGCAGCCCAGGAAGGAGAAAGAGAATTATTTTACTGGAGGCATCTCCTATTGTGGCCAGCAGCAGGGTGTTTTAGAGGAAATGGAACTGGGGAAGACCTTGGAAAATGGACACCTCTGTGTCTGAGCTTGGACAGTGCAGCCTCAGAAGTCAAAAAGAAATTGCTGAGCCAAAGCAGAATCTCGTTTTAGGAGTGCAAACAGTGCTCAGGCAGGTGGGAAGGGTCTGGGGGAGAAGGCTCTGCCAGCAGTCGATGTTCTGCTCAGTGTGTGGAGATGTCTCAATGACCTGGGGGAGATCTGGGCAGCTGCCCAGGGTGGTGAGGTGGCGTTTGGGGGGCAGGCCAGTCCTTAAAAGGCACCATTCCCATGACATCCCTTTATCTGCAGCGGGGTTTATGATATAACCCTCATTGTTTCTACTCCCGTGATCCAGCAGACAGGAGCACAGGGCTGCTCTAACCAGGCAGAAAAAAAAGGTTTTTCTCCTGTCACCAGTGACAGCTTCCCCACTTACAGACAACATATACACACACATTACAACCAGGCTGTTAATGCTCCACACTAACAGAGGAAAGTTAATATGTAAACGTGCTTGTCTTTTAGATATTTGGTTTCTTTGTGTTCTGATTCTACTGAAAAACTGAAGCAAACCCATGTTCTGCAGTCTCCATGTACCAATGAGGTTGGCTTTTCCCCGTGCAGCCTCTCACTCTGTGCATCCAGGTTTGCTTTAGTTGGTGCATTTTGCTGCTGAACACCACAGCAAAGGAGCAGCTGGTCAGGAAATAACTTTTATACCTTTGGTTACAGCATTCTGTGTAAGATGGGCTTCACCAGAGCCCAGTTAGTAGGCAAATGAGTGTTCCAAGCATAAAAGTGTATCAAAAGGGCTAACCAGAATGGCCACGATCTAACCAGAGCATGAACTAACCTAAGTCAATAATCAGAGTAATTATTAAGGCATTTGGGAACAAAAAGAAAAAATAAAATCTTTATCATGATTGGGCTCCATGATGTTAAAGATCTTTTCCAACCTAAACAATTCTATGATCAGCTGCTTCCCATTACCCAGCAGGTTCCCCAGGCCTCCTTTAATCCTCCCCGCCACACAGCCTGAGCAGAACCTTCCTGTAGTCCCCTGAGCAGTCTCCCTAGAGAGAGCAGAAAAAAAACCAGCATCAATTTTGCAGCTCCACGGAAAGCAGGACTCCTTTCAGCATCAATCACCGGGGCACGTCTGTGTCCTCTTTGCCAATTGAACAATTCAGGAAGGCTTTCAATACATAAAGGTAAAGCCTCCTTAGTCCCACCTCCTCCAAACCCCCTGAAGCTGTGGGAGGGTGTCCAAGCCCCCTGAGGCTGTGGGAGGGTGCCCGAAGGTGCAGGGAATGCGTGTCCAAACCCCCCGAGGCTGTGAGAGGGTGTCCAAACCCCCCGAAGCCGTGGGAGGTGTCCCTGAAGGCGCAGGGAATGCGTGTCCAAACCCCCCGAAGCTGTGGGAGGGTGTCTGAAGGTGCAGGGAATGCGTGTCCAAACCCCCCGAAGCTGTGGGAGGGTGTCTGAAGGTGCAGGGAATGCGTGTCCAAACCCCCCGAAGCTGTGGGAGGGTGTCTGAAGGTGCAGGGAATGCGTGTCCAAACCCCCCGAAGCTGTGGGAGGGTGTCTGAAGGTGCAGGGAATGCGTGTCCAAACCCCCCGAAGCTGTGGGAGGGTGTCTGAAGGTGCAGGGAATGCGTGTCCAAACCCCCCGAAGCTGTGGGAGGGTGTCTGAAGGTGCAGGGAATGCGTGTCCAAACCCCCCGAAGCTGTGGGAGGGTGTCTGAAGGTGCAGGGAATGCGTGTCCAAACCCCCCGAAGCTGTGGGAGGGGTCCCTGAAGGCGCAGGGAATGCGTGCAGTACCTTGATGAAGGAGTGCAGCGATTTGCCGTAGGCTGCCAGGAACTCCCTGCGGATGTAGAGCATGTCCACCTCGGAGCGGGACACCATCACCCTGATCAGCGTGCTGTCATCCGTGCCCAGGCCCTGTGGGGACACGGCCACGCCTGAGTGGGGACAGCTCGGCAAGGATGGCCACAGCTTGGGGGATGCACTCCTCAGCACTGCCTTAGTGCAGGGATCAGGGATCCCAGCTCTGATGGAGCTTTTTCCTCAAGGAAAAGAGCTCCGTGGAAAAGCCCAGACTTCTTTCCCCCCCCCCCCAATTAACACAGTTTCTTTTTCTCTAATTACTGTCATGCAATTGAGATGGAGAGGCTGCGGGGGGAAATAGCAAAATCTCTTTACCTTCATGGATTTGTACAATCTTTCAGCAAAATAAGCAGGTTTATTCCTCAAGCACTTCACTGTAGAGGAGACGAGAACAAGAGAATTAAAACCAATAAATCCCGAAGGATAGTGTTCCAAACCCTTCCAGCACTTTCTCAGTGCAGACGTTTATTCTGTAAAAATGCAACTCAACAAGCACAGTGCAGACATCCAGCCAGTGACCTGCTGTCAATTGATGTCTCCATGCCCAGTGCACAGCAATAAAATAGTTTTAAGGCTTTAAAGCTTCCACATGGCAAATGCCATCTGCCAAAGTATCCCTTGGCAGGGAAATATAAAGCACAGAGCCTTCTTACCAGGTCTTTGCATCTGCAAAGATTAAAATACTGTGGCTTGTTAAACAGTGAAAAAGATCTGCCTCCTGAAGCTGTGCAAACAGTCGGGCCAAGAGACAGTCTATTTAATTAATTAATTAGTTTGTAGACAAAGTTTAAAAGCAGGAACTCACCCACAGCTAACAAAGCATCCTCAAGGTCTCCTGACATCTCGGATTTAATGCTCTCTGTGATGTCCTTATTAGAAATCACTCTGTACACATCAAAAACTAGGAGGAAGGGTGGGATAAAAGAGCCAAGTGAGCTGCTTCAGTGTGTAACCCCCGAGGATCATTTTGCAAGATCAAGCTCCTCACACCCTGTACAAACACTGCACCATTACCGTGACATTGTAAGCTAAATCAGGGTTGCCCCTCGGAAATAATTCATTTTAATTATCAACTGTCTTGCTAATTAGCCTACCAGGCTGCTGCCAGGATTTTCCAGAACTGCTCCTTAATGCAGACAGTCTCCATGCTTAGCTCTGCCCCATGGGAGTCACACTTCATTATCTCCAATTCACAGGCTAGAGGAAGTTGTATGGGTGTTTTCCTCAACTCCCATTTTATCTCAGGAGGGAATAAAATGGTCTAAAAGAATTGAATCAAACGGCCCTGAGAATATCTGTTGTCTCAGGAAGGGGTCACAATCAGTTAATGAAGAAGTACAAAGCCCCTAGGAAAGTACTGTCCTCAACCAAGGGGAACAGCCAGGGCAGCAGAGAGGTCCTACCTCTGAGCAGGTGGCACCTGTTCCGCGTGCAGAGGATGGACATGAACTGCACCTCATCCGTCCCCCATCTCTTCTCCCCAGCTTCATACAGGCACTGGAAGACACCGACAAAGGGGGGATGGTGGAGAACCCCACGTGCACACAAGGAGATTTTGACTTCATAGAAGCGTTTGGGTTGGAAAAGCCCTCTTAGGTCGTCGAGTTCAACCCTTCCCCAGCACCGCCAAGGCCACCACTGACTCACGTCCCCAAGTGCCACATTCACAGGGCTCTTGAATCCCCTCAGGGATGGGGACACCACCCCTGCCCTGGGCAGCCTGTGCCAGAGCTGGGGAAAAAACTCTTCTGGGGGAAAAAATATTTCCTAATATGCAATCCAGTCCCCACTCGGGGCACTGCTGACTAGCACAGCTTCAGGCTTACTCATCTACCTCCAGGAAAAGAGGTCTAGAAACAGCAGGGATTCACCACACACCACACACCCAAACCCAGACAGCTCCTGCAAGGAAGAAGATTGCTACACACCTGAGCATCTTGTTGAGCAAGGGCCTCATCCACGAATGTTCCCTCATCTCTGTTACCCTGTGGAAATATGAGGATGAAAAACTCATTTCAACAGAGCAACTAATGGACGTAAGTCCTGCAAATTCCCCATTCCAAACCAGTTACTGGAGATGTATAATGGGACTCTGAACATTGAGTAATGGGTTACAAATACAGCAAAATATGATTCAGATGTGACTGGTTCTTTCTTTTGAGAAAAGCAGCCATCCACTTTAATTGGAAAAGAGCATAATGGCATCAAGGCGTGAGGCTGCTCTTCCTGCAGAAGGTAGTGTGGAATGCTGGCAAGATGAGATGCAAGAGAAGTGAAAGAGCAGCTCATCAGTGAGCGAGGTGTCCAGCAGCACCTTCAGCCCCATGGTTTGTGCCTGTCCTGGACTCACCGTGGCGAGGGACACGAGCACTCTGCGGAACATGGAGGACGTGTCCGAGACAATGTCATCCTCCAGGCTGGAGCCGTACTCTGCCAGAGACACACACAGCACATCTCTTACAGCTCACAGCATCTGCTGCGTGCGAGGCACCCACAAACATCACCAGCTCCTGCACAGAACCATCCCCAAGAGTCCCACCGTGTGCCCTTGTCCAAACACTCCTTGCGCTCCGTCAGGATTGGTGCTGGCTCTAGGGAGCCTGTTCCAGTGCCCAGCCACCCTCTGGGTCAAGAACCTTTTTCTAACATCCATCCTAAACTGTCCCCAGGATGTGAGTTGCCCCAGCAGGGCAGCACAAGGGGGACAGGCAGGTCCTACTGGCCCCCACGTGGGACGAGGCAGGATGCCCTTGCCCTTCCTGGCTTTCATCACAGCAGTCCAGCCATCATATCGAGTGGGACAGGGCAAAATTAAGAAGCACAGCCAGTATAAAACTGGCAAAAGATCCACCACGGATAGACCTCTGCTGACAAACAGCCCCACCCCATGGCATTTACACCAACTCCATTTCTGGGTGTAATTCTAGTCCTTGATGCTGACAGACCCTCCTCCTGCCTCTCCACACAGCCCTGCACACACACACAAGTGGCTCCTTCGTTTTCTGAGCCGCTATGAAAAGGCAGAGCGTGCTACCCACGGAGTTTGTAGTTCTCGTTGATGCGCTGAATCTCCGCGTTGGTGCGGGAAGCCAGGATTTCAATCAGGCAGCCTTCATCTGTCCCTGCTCCCTAGAGAGCCACAGAGAGCCAAGGTCGTGACAGCTGTTTTCAAGGGCAGCTATGACTTTTGTTTATCAGATATAGCTTAATAAAAATCTAATAATTAATACACAATAATGCCGTTGCGTACTGCATTGACCGTAAGTCATGCGACATAAAAAAGGATTTCCAAACCTTCAGAGCCCTCCGGAGTTCATGCACATCATACATGGTGGTAGGAGTCATCAAACCAACGATCACCCTTTCGAAATTCCCACTCAGCTCAGACTTCAAGTCATCAATCAAATCCTAGGAGGCAGAAAGAGTAGAAAGGATTAAAAGACGTGGCCTTTGAGAAGAGGAAGAGCTCGTTCACCTCTTTTCTTCATGCTCCAGCCCTCCTTGGATGAACAGTTACTCTGAAGTGAGCAAGACCAAAAACCACTTGGCCAAGGAAAGCTTGTGCTCAGTGCCAGTCATGCTCTGGTGGAGACTGGGATGTTTTTCACGTTTCACCCAGGTGGTACAACCCAAGAATGTCTCCCAGTCAGAGCCACGGGCAGTGATCTCTGAAGAGCACCTACCCTGCCAATAGTGCTTTTGTAGGTGATCAGAACTTGCTGACGTTGGGAAACGTTCAGTTTGGTCAGGATCTCAATGATGGCATCTTCATCTGTGCCTGGAAGGACCCAATGAAAACCAGTCAAGCTGCCTGTACCAGCACCAGAGGCCTGCTCTGGCCTTGCCCAGGGTGTGCCAATGGCCACTCAGCTTTACACAAATCCTTGCACAACCTGGCTCTCATCTCAGCCCAGCAGCACCACACCACAGGAGAGAGAAAGCAAGAGCCTGACTAAAGATGTGTTTGTGGCCAAGACTTGGATTTTCAGTGGGGAAAATTCCCTCCAGTGCCCTCACAGGGCAGTGAGGTGATGTAAATGGCTGAACTTCCCCTCCAAAAAATCATCAAAAAAACCCTTCCCAACCACCAGACCTAAAAAAGGAATTTTAAAAGAACTTACCAAATCCCTTCATGGCCTTCCTTAGTGCCTGTGCTTCTTGCTCAGCATTGAAAGATGAGACGCCCTTGACTGTGGCCTAAAGCCATGGGGGAATCATGAAAAGTGGTCACAAAGTGAGATATTCACAGAGTAGAGCTTCATTTTAAAAGAAAAGAATTCAAAAGATGCAAACATATTTTCTGGAAAGTGACAGCAAATAAAGTCCACCCTCCAAACATGAGTGATTTTATATGAGGTTCTGTCCTATGCTAAAAGAAATGGCTTGTTCCAGAGGGACTTCCTAGCCAGATAAGAAATCAGCCACAGGGACTCAACTGGAAGGAGAAAATATCTTAATTTGGAGTATCTGCTTTTCAGTTCAACACAGGCACAGCCTGACACCTCTGCTCAGTCCAGCTTCCTCCCAGCAGTTTTCCACGTAAATCACAGAAGCAGCTGCTCCCACCAAAGGCCCATTTCTGACATCTCTAAGAGCAGTCAAGGAGCACCATTCTGTTAAACAGCACAGCAGAAAGTGCAGTGTTTTACCCAAAATGGTGATTGACAAAATGGTGATTCTCCTGCCTGTGGTTCTAGTGCAATTTCTGGGGAAATACACTTCTCTTGCAAGGCTCTTCATGTTCTCAAGAAAATCATGACTTTTGAAATGCCACTTAACATTCAGTGGGCAGAAAAATGTTTCCCTGTCCCTGGAAGTGTTCCAGGCTTGGCTGGACAGGGCTTGGAGCAGCCTGGTCTAGTGGAAGGTGACCCTGCACATGGCTGGAGGAGGAGCTGGATGATGTTTAAGGTTTATTTCAACCCAAATCATTCCAAGATTCTGAAATAACAACCATAGGAATGGCTGCCTTGCAGGCTCAACCTGGAAAGAACAATGTGCCTAGGAAGTTTATCTGGAGAAATTAATGTTCTTTGAATTAATACGTGATCTGGTTTTCCATTAACTCCCCAAATGCAAAAGACTGTAGGTGTGGGCCATTCTCTACAGTGACGAAGCAGAAAGAGGTGATAAATCCACCCCCTGGAAGGGACAGTGACAGTGTTCTTCCTGCTGTGTCCTTATCTGAGCTCCACTCCCCACGTTTATCAGGTCAAAGCAAAGGCCTGGCACAGCCTGGCACAGCAAACACACTCACCATGGTGCTCGAATCTGCTCAATCTGGTATTGTCTGTGTCCAGGGCACTTAGACAGCTGTAATAAAAGAAATCCAACAGTGAGTGTTAGTTTTCTAGCAAATAATTAATAGGATACACCTTCCCTTGAAGGTTAATGAGGCTGCCTGAGTAACCATCTCATTCTTTGAGGGCTAAAAGCAGGACTGAGCGGCCCCAGTGAACGCCCAGGGCAGCTTCCCTGAGTGTTCCCTGCACACAGGGCAGCACAGGGCCAGGGCCAGGCTGCAAGGGATGTGGTGAGGATCAGCACTGGGAATTGAATGGTTCTTCTTATTGCCTGCATGACAGCCTGGCTGAGGCTACAGGGAGAAGCAGACAGTTCTGCCTTGGGAGCAAAGAAAATAGACTTGATTCCCATGTCCTCCAAAATCCATGGCTCTGACTTTGGCCCGTGACAGCCTGAGGGTGAGCAGGCTGAGGATGAAGCAGGCTGAGATTGCCCACACAGCCCTAACCTTTCCTGGATCCTGCCTGGGAGGCAGAGATGTCGTGGTATAGGTGAGCACACAAAGGATAACCTCACCTGAGCACTGGACAGGAGAATTCTTTTCCCTCTTAATATTTTAATAGAACATTTGACATTCGACATCCCCTCACTTTGGTTCACCGTGTCCTTCCTTGTAGGGCAGGGCTTGTCAGTAATTTTAACTGACAAAACCCTCAAAAAACCCCAAAGCTTCCTCGCCACCTGTCCAGGGTTATTAGCTCTGTCCATAATTTTGTTTGCAATCAGAGAGCCTTTGCATGAACACACCCAAATTTTCCTGTGTGTCCCTGATCACTTGACAGGATGTCACGTACCAGGACGAGGTTTTGCTTCCCCTCAAGTTCATGACAGGAGAGGAGCAAGGAAAGGCAGACTCAGAGAGATCCCTACACATGGTAGGGTCGAATTAAATAAAAAATAAATTCAAAAGACGCAAAGGCAGTGACAGCAAGTCAAATCCACCCACCAAATGTGTGGTTTTATTCCAGGGTTGAGTGAGTCCTCCCATCCAAGCCCTGAAGCAGAGGTGCCAGCAGTGAATGCCATCTCTGCCTAATTCTCCTCGTGAGCTGCTCTCCATGAGCCCAGAGAGTTGTGCAAGATCAGGAGTGTGTTTGCTCCTGCTCCACGGGACTGCTGCAGCCCTGGAATGCTCAGGGCGAGCTGCTCAGGCCGGTTAACTCTGTGTGGCACTTGCCACTCCCGGGTGCACCTCTACCTTACTACTCCCTGTGCAATCAGTAATTGCACTCCAGCAATTTTTCTTTCATCTGATCGTGAAGTCCAGTGATCACAGTATGACCTAGACCTCAGAAAAGCAATCTTTGCTCTTCTCTAATCTTTCACAGAAGTGAAAAGCCAATTATATTTGTTTTAGTCAGACACTAAATGAAGGGTCCAAATTTCACTGCCGTTTTTATGATGCAGCTGGCTTGTGCACAGAAGCAGGGCTATCAGACAGGCTGGTCTAGCAAGTCAATTAGAGGGCAAAATAAAGGTCAGTAGCAAGGGAAAGGGAAGCAGAGAAATTCCGAGTTCCAATGAGCTGGCAGAAGGAAACCAAACCATGAGGAGAAACCGCATGAACCGCACTCAGGACAAATGCTCTCGCAACATCCATTAACAGCAGAAACACCACGCTGAATGGTGATGGCAAAACCCTGATTTCTTCATCCTGGCAGCTGAAAGAGCAGAGCACTGAAAAGTGCAAACCCACTGCTCCATCTGCAAGGGCTGCCTTGTTCCTGGAGCACTCCTGTGCGAGAAGGAGCGCTGAGGTTATAGGTGGGAGAGCTCAGCTCTCCAGCAGTGGCTCCTGGAACCCTTTCACAGCTGAAGGGGTGTGCAGGAACTGCTCCTGCTGGGGCTTTAGATGAATGAAACTCTCCTAAGCCACCCCTTGGCAAGCAGAGAGAGAAGGGAATCGCTCAGCAGATTTGCCAGTGCTTAACACAATTCCTGGCCTGCAGCTCAATCAGGGAAAAAAACAGCTTCAGGACAGGAACAATAGTTTGCTGTGTGTTTGGAAGAATCCAACTGTGCGTGCAAGAGTCAGCTAGCCAGTGCTACGGTCCTGATGTTATTTGCTTCACTCCAGAATAAAGGCGTGGTGCAATAAACCTGGCTGAGAACAAGCTCCAAACACTGTGCCCAGGTGACAGAGTACAAGTGTAGGAGGCATCACTCCCATTACTCGATGTTTTTTTTTTCCATGGATGATCTTTTTCTGGCAGGCTTTACATGCTATTCAGCCTGTTTTAAGTCCATATCAACATCCTCTAAAAGCTGAATCCAGAATAAATTTAATTTATCAGAAAAGTGCTGACATTATCACGTGTGCTGGCCAGCTCAAGTTCAGGCTTGCACACAACCAGGTTTTCCTGACTGTGCTCAGAGCACACGCGCAGGAACCACCACGGAAAGCTTCCAACAGCTGAAGAGGATATAAACACAGAGCTTTTTCTCCCTTAGTTTGAGCTCGCAGCCTTGATCCAGTCCCACACCTCGGATCTGGATGGAAACCCAGCGCTTTGTGACCCTTTTCCTTGCGAGGTAAACACGGGACTTGCCCGGCGAGTTCCTCCCCTCGGTGCCCGTTTACCCAAGCACAGCCCCACACCCTGGATCAGCTCTGGCACAGCCCCGTGCCCGCCCGGCCGCTCACTGCGAGCCTGCCACGAGCCCCAAGACAGCTGAAGGATCCCAGCGCCTCCTGCACAATGACCTTTATCCGGCCGCTGCCCCCAGAAGGAATAAAACCATGATTTTTACAGCCTTAAGCGCTCACCCCGAGCCTTGCCACCCCCCCTGCGGCCAGCGAGGAGGACGTGCCAGCCTGGGCACGGCACAAATAAGAGCCAGAACTCTCAACCCCGGTGCCCGGGCAAGGGCAGCCCTTGCTCCATCCCACCGGGCTGCCCCAGGGTGGCGGCACCGCTGGCATCGCCCCAGCCCGGGGCTGCCACTCCCGCGGTGCCGGGATGGAAAGCGGGTCCCAGGCACCGCCAGCCATGCCCATGCCAGGGAGATGCCCCGCTCGCCTGGCACTCACCTGCTGTCCTGCCGGCTCCCTGGCTGAGCTGGAGCCCTGGTGGCTGTCCTGGGTGGAGAAGTCCCCGCCCTGGAGACACGCGGCAGTGACGCGCAGGAGCTCCAGCCCTGCCCTGCCCATCCCCGACCAGCTGGGAGTGATCCAGAAGCAGGGAGGAGTTCCCCAGGGAGCGTCTCTGCACGTTTGGGATGCATTTTTGGGATGGCACGGAGGGCCGGCAGGTCGCTCCCCGGCATTCCCCGTACAAGTCCCTGGGAACAGAGCCCTGCAGGCTCCGGGCTCTCACTCCTGCCGGCAGCAGGGCACACCCCAGGGGGAAGCGAGGGGAACGACGGCGTGGGGCACGCAGGCAGCAGCAACACCCCCGAGCAAGAAGTCCTGTTCCCGTCCCGCTGCTGGTGGGGATTTCTCATCTGTATGGTGCCATCGTGGAAGGCAGAGCACCTCTCTGGGTCTTCAGCATCCCCACCCTGGTCTAAGAGCCCTGCACTGCAAACAGGCAGGATTTCAGTTACGATGGGTCTTGGTATAACGATGACTCGTTTTGCCACAAGAAATGGCAGTGCCCTCAAGCCAAAACCCTCCAGCAAAGGGACTTCAGTTTTACCCCATGTGAGCCTGCTGGGGTCAGCCCTGGACATGATCACAAGGCTGGCAGAGGGAAATCAGCCTTGCAACAAACTTATCTCATCTTCAAGTGTTTCTCCTCAGGCCCTTTGGTCTCCTGTGCTGCCAAAAGCGCCGTGATTATCACGGGTAAGGCAGCCCTCTCAGTTTTTCCCAGCTCTGTCTCATCCCTGTGCCTCTTTGCACATGCTCCTTTGCTGGAAGGCTCCTAAATTTAGCAGCCTGGATGTGGGCAGGCTGTGCCTCAGTGAGCATGTCTGTGTGGGTTATTTATTACAGCTCCCCGGGCAGCTCAGCCTCCCAAAACAGCTCCACAGAGCCCAGCACCTACTGCTGCTGCAAGGGGAACAGAAAAACCAGCTCCGAGCCCCAAGCCTTCTCCTTTTGCACTGCAGAGCCTCTTTCCTTGCCAGGTCTGGCACTTGAGCCAGACCAGGATCCAGTGTGGACCAGCACATATTATAAACTGTTGCTAAGGAGGAACTCTTCTTTTTCCTACATCTGTGAAAGTTTCCATTCTCATCCCCTCTTCTCACGTCAGCAGTGCCTGCTCTGGGCCCATTTTAATCCACCAGCAGAACTGCTGTGTTTCTCCATCTTACGTTGCCAGTGATTTTTTTAGCCTGTGTATTTTCATCCTTCTGTTTCCCTTCCCAGTCTTTTCAGCCCCCAGCACTGGAAGGCTCTGTCACTGCAGCCACTGGTATATGCAACAGCAATTATTTAATACCATGAGTTATTAATTTTCTTTACAAACTAATTAAATATTGCACCAATCCTGCCATTCATTATTTTCGCAATCGAACCTTTTCTTTCCCCCTGGGAGAGGCACCAAGTAGGAGGAATACTTGAAGATGCAAAGTGTTTGTGTGGATGTTTTTGGCCACCTGGAATTAGTCATGTAAATGTAGTCCATTCAGCAGCCAGATCCTGAGGCATCTCACAGCCAAGTTCCCTGTAATCTTGGCTGGTTATGGGTGCTGGCTCCAGAGCCATCTGATTCAGTCACGATTAATTGGACCAGAATGAAAGAAAAAGGCACCAAAGCTCCTGAACACGCTGAGAGTTGGCTGTTTCTCTGGGGGGCGGATAGGATGACAGGGGTTTATATACCTTGCTGCAGGAGCTGCTCCCTCCAGGAAGGCGAAGGATTGCTGCTGTATCTTCCTAGACGAGGTTCCGGTGACAGAGCTTTGTCTCTCCAGGAGCCCTTTGTGCAGAGTCTGCTCAGCTTTCACCTTTGTCTTCATCTCTGAAAGGATGGAAAGGCTGTGGTTATCCTTCAGTACCTCCAGCTGAAGGATATCTCTGGCTGGCACAGCTCTGCTGTCCTTGCATCAAAAGAGGGACAGCAAGGGACAAGGCCACAGTCCCTGTCAGTGCAGTGACAGAACACGTTACCCTTCTGGTCACAGACACTTCATTTGGCCTGGCAATTATTTTAACTGCCCTTGTTCTAAAGCTCTCAACCCCCCGGACTTTACTCGGTTACACACAGGTTTTCTATTCCCATTCCATCCTGCTGTTCTCCCATCTACAAAAGACCAAATCAAGATTAAAGGTCATAGACAAACGGGGAGGGCAGTGCATTAAGTAAATAGCTTGGGCTCAAGCAGCAGCCCATTAGGAAGAGGGTATTTATTCAGAGTCCCACAATGAGAACAGAGCTGAACCTCTAGAAAATGGCAGCATTTGTTTCTGCCCGAAGGACCTGACCTTTTAAATTTGCACCTCAGAGAGCAAAGGAGCCTTGTGCCAGGAGGAGAGATTTTCAGTGCGTCCTTTCATTAGCAGGTACCTGCCTTTAGCTCTAGAGGAACAGCCTCATTCACTGAGCTCCAAATTCTGACTCTAATGAAGTCATTTGCCAGGTGAGGGCCAGAATTTGTGCCTTTGGGGACTGAGCTGTGTTTTTTAGGAGGTTCACAAGGAAAGTGCTCATTTCCATACCTGAGAAGTGGCGGTTTGCAAGCAGCAGCCCCCTGCAAAAGGGGTTATTTGAGGGTTGCACAAGTGCTGTGGGAGTGTGTTGCATGCTGCAGCTCAGTCAGTGCTGTCTCCATAGCAGCAGGACCCAAAGGTAGGGTGGAGGCTGAAAAGCAGCCCCTGCTTTTCTAAAGCACTGAGTTCTGTGTGCTTGGAAGGGGGTAAAGAACTCTCTCATCCCATGTATTAATATCACAACAGCCCCAAAGGGAACTGCAGTTGATAGGGCTCAGTGCACAGATCCAGGAGCACTCGTGACCCTTAGAGCAAGGACTTGTCCTCACCGGCTGCTCAGCACCCATCCAGGTGGAACAGCCACTTCCAGGAGCCTGAGGTGTTTTGGGAAGAGGGGTTTTGGAGAAGACCTCAGGGAGAGGCAGCCTGGAGCTGCTGATCTATGACTGGAGCAGAGCCCTTTCAACACAAAGAGAGGAAGGAAGATGAAACACTGCCAGACCTAGGTAAGCAGTGCTTATTTGAGGTGGGAAAATGGAACTATTCCAATTCACATAAGAGATTGGAGTGTTCTTAACTCTTCAGAGCCATTAGAAACACGACTTCTGCACTCAGAATTGTCAGGGGAATGTGCAGCACTCTCCCTTTTAGCAATCCAGGCAGCATTTAGAGCCCTGAGCACAGCATAGCAGCACTGCTATGCAAGTCAAAGGCACTCCGGTAGATTACATAAAACAGAAATGTCACACAAGGTCAGGAAGGAGCTGGGGAGAGCGGAACTGATTTGAGAAAATTCCTGTAACCCAAGAGACCACTCGGACACGGGAGCCCACATGCCTCAGACAATAAGCTGTAAGGAGAGACAGCAAGGAGCACTGTGAGGATGAGGCGGCCTGGAGTCGAATTCCCGGAATTCTGTCCCAAAAACTGTGGGAATTCTGTCCCAAAAACTCCAGGAATTCTGTCCCAAAAACTCCAGGAATTCTGTCCCAAAAACTGCAGGAATTCTGTCCCAAAAACTGTGGGAATTCTGTCCCAAAAACTCCAGGAATTCTGTCCCAAAAACTCCAGGAATTCTGTCCCAAAAACTGCAGGAATTCTGTCCCAAAAACTGTGGGAATTCTGTCCCAAAAACTCCAGGAATTCTGTCCCAAAAACTGTGGGAATTCTGTCCCAAAAACTCCAGGAATTCTGTCCCAAAGTTTCAATCAGCAGGTCCTCACGGCGGGGATGCTGCTGGGTTCTGCGGGAGGGGATCCCGGGCTGCTCTGACAGCTCTGACAGCAGCTCGGGTGCAGGCTCTCTCCACGCTGCTGCCCCTCAGCATATGCTGTGCTGACGGTGCCTCAGAGATGCCCACCCACTCTGCCTTTCTCCCACAGAGAAGCTGAAGGCTGCACTTGGCCAGGGGCCCAGTCTGCTGCTTTCTTTTATTCAGGAAAGCTATAAAGAGCAGGGAATGCAAACAGGGAGGGGCGATGCCCTCGCTGGCTGCCTGTCCGTGCATCCATCCAAAGGGGAACAGGAGCAGCAAATCCTCCACGCTGGGAGGGGGCCGAAGCAGTGTTTTACTCAATTAGCATACATATAGTTCTGAAGAGGAAATGAGTAGCTTTCACTTTTCCCTTCTTGACCAATATCTGCCTCCACAGTTTGATCGTAGCTGCTCTGTACCCAGCTCCAGGGGATGGAAACAGAGCTGTGACTGCCCAGCTCAGGACCACTCATCCTGACCCTGCATTTACCCAGAAGTGAGCCGAGGCTGTGGGCACACCCGGGTGAGGCAGCTCGGGGCAGGAGGAGCCCCAGCAGGATCCTGGCACTTGAATCCCAGCCCATAAATCCCTTCTCAGGGCGAACTCAACCCGCAGATTTTCCCTTGGCTGCTCCGAAGGGCGGTGTGGAGCTGTGGTGCAGCCATGTCCTTGAGAACACGGCTCCTTCCCATCCAGGGCTCCGTGCCCTGGCACACCAGGGGCACCCCAGGCCATTGCACCCATTGCAGAGCTCATGGGCTCTGTCACTGCGGGGTGTGCCCACCACAGGGCCACTGCTGTGGGTGGGAGATCGGCGTCCGGCCACAGGCAGCAGAGCCACGGCTGGAGCCAGTCCTGCAAGGGCAAACAGCAGCACCCAGGAGGGGGAAGCTTCCCCTTTTTAAACACACCTGAGCTCTGGAGTCTTTTTGTTCCTCTGCACAGCTCTAAATGCAGTAAAGCCCAGCTCCTGGCAGCGTGCTTGGGGGAGATGAAGAGCAGGGATGGTTCCTCTGCTCATACTAATAGTGTTTGGGGACCACTACCGTGCACTTGGAAAGAAACCCTTGGAATCCAGAAAATCGCAGGCACAGAGATGGATAGAACAGTGGCTCTGTTCGTTAGCTGGCGAGAAGCTCGGCAGGTTTTTTTGCAGTCAATGTATATTTAAAGAGACCTAGAATTGCAGAATGCATCGGGTTGGGAAGGACCTCAAAGCTCATCTTGTTCCAACCTCCATGGGCAGGGACCCCTCCCACTGTCCCAGGCTGCTCCAAGCCTGGCCTTGGGCACTGCCAGGGATCCAGGGACAGCCACAGCTGCTCTGGGGACCCTGTGCCAGGGCCTCAGCACCCTCACAGGGGACAATTCTTACATCTAATCTGAACATCTCCTCCCTTACTTCCAAACAGTTACCCCTATCACTGCCAAGCTGTGTAAAAAGCGGCTCTCCCAACATCCTTATCAAGATAAACATAACCGCGTGATTAAGACTTAATTGTTATGCGGTGAATTCAGGAAAACGTGAGCGAGGCTTTGTTAAGTGACGGCACGCACAGGAAGCTGTGCCAGCTCTTCTCTCCGTCGCTGCCACTCCTCGAGCTCTCCAGAAGGGGCCAGTGTGCCCTCGCCTTTCAGGGGCCGCAGGAAACCTGCCCAGGCCTGTGTTTTTTATTTAGAAAACGCTGAGCTGTCTGGAAAGTTTGATGAAGAGGGATGCAGCTGTATTAATGTGCTTCTTGCTGGGGATTTGAGTGCATTTTCTGAGCAGTGCAGAAGAAGCGGGGATCAGGGAGACAACGTGCCGGGAAGCGGCTCCGCTGACCACGCTGGGATATTTTAAACCTCGCGTCATGGGATTGGAAAATGTGCTGTTTGGTTGGGGCTGTATCAGACCGGGTTCCCTCTGCAGCAGGACGAGGCTGGGAGCACTCTGGAGTCCCTCTGACACGGGAGAAGCTCCAGGCCACTGATCAGCTCCTTCACTCGGAGCTTTCAGCTCCCTCTGATGCCTGTGAAGGTCACTGGGATTGCAGCAGTGCAGCCAAGCCTTGCTCCTTCTGCAGTAAAGAACAACCCGGGCACCTGCAGATGGGGATTTTGCTCCCCGGAACGGTCCTGGGTGGGGTTGAGCAGCAGAGCCCCCAGGCGAGCGTGGGTCTGGCACTGCCTGCATTGCACTGCAGGTATGGGTAAAAAAAACCCTCAGGGAGCCAGGGAGGAGGCTCAGCAGTGCATCTGCAGCTCTCTGCATGCAGAGCCTTTTATCTTCTTTCCTTGGAAATGAGTCATTTCCCTGTACTGTACAGAGATGCCCAAGTTCCTTGGAAGTCGTTCAGTCCTGCAGAGTGCCCAGAAATCTCCAGTGATGGGGACCCAATTTTTGCACTGGGTGTTTTACCTGTCTTGAGGGATTGTGACGGGTTAGAGAAATTATAAAAAAAAGCCCCAATTTAAAATAACAGATAGAAGCAACTGAGACTTTACTCAGCTCATATTTATCCCAAAGGGCACGTGAACCTTCTGTATTGACCACTGGCAGCTGATTCATCACAGAGCCCCAAAGCACAGCCAAGCTGTGCTTCATGCAGATTAAAGCCTGCAAAATGAAAAATGGGATTGTTTTCACACGTGTGGTGGCTGCCTGGCTGAAATGACAGCAGCTCCAGCTGCGTGGACTTGGGGGGTACTTGGAAATGAGGTCAGGAGCCACCCTACAAATTACGGTGGTCAAAGGAGGGCTCTGGGGTCTGCAAGGTGGGCTTCTGTCCCTTTCAGACCTGCTGAGGATAAGGATGGTGGAAGAGGTGTAGCATTATCCACAGTGAAGAGGAAAACAACTGTAGTGACGTGCTGTCAGATCTGGCTGTCTCTAAATGTTACCCCCAGCAATTTTACCTGTTCTGAGAGTCACACGCATCTTAAGAGCCTTCAAACACGGTGAGGAGAAACGCAATTAGAGCCAATTCCGACCCGCTGATCCAACCTCACTGGCATCGCTGGAAACCCGAGGCTGGAAGAAGAAAAGAGCTGTGTGAAGGATAAACATTTTTGTCATCCCAAAGCAACCAGGCCTGGCCTATCCGCTGGGGACAGGGAGCAGGATGGCTGTAGTTATTAGGATAATACAGGAAATAATAGTCATTGGGAAAATGGGAGCAGGCTTCGGTTTCCTCTTCCATCCCAGTCACAGGGGAGGAAGGAGTGCGGTGTTGTCACAGAGGTATTTATTTGGTAGCCACGTGCTGCTTGGGTTTTGTATTCTGGGGCTTCATTCTGAAAAAAAAACCCCAATTTTTTACCATTTTAACATTTCCCTCTGCTGCTTGAAATCCCAGCTCGGGCCTTCAATAGTGCGTGAGGAGAGGACGTCATAGGCTGGGAAAATCTCCTGATTTCTGAGGAAAATATGCCGAAAAATGCACTTAAAGTTTAAGTTTCCCAAGATCTGAGCTAAACTAAGCCTTTCCAAAGCCTGACCCAAAGGCTTTGGGCCCTGGAGGAGCTACAGTGCCCATGATGAGCAGTACTTGTGCAAGAAGAAAGAGGAAACTGTAATTTAACAGCAAATCCAAGGCGCAGGTTTTACAAAACCAGCTACCAGGTGTAAAACACTAAAGACATTTTGAGGGCTTGGGATATCTGTGCTTTCAGGATTTTTTTTCTGAGGCTCTTAAAGCAGGGCCTGTGTGAAGATAAGCCTCGTGCTTCAGGTTAATCCCAAGACGTCACCAGCAAAAAGAGCAGCGGCCTTTTATTATTATATCACAAAAACGTCGAGTTTAGCGCATTATTTCAAACATAAACGCAAAATACCCGTCACCATGCAAAGCCCCGATGTGGGCCGTCGTTCCTTCACGGCCAGGATTCCCACACTCATCCCTCGCAGCGAGGAGGACGCAGAACCCCCGGAGCCTGCCCGCTGTCCCTGCGGCGGCCTCGGCTCCCGGCCGGCCTGAGGGGCGCCCCCGGCCCGGCCGCTCCGCCTCAGCCCCCTCACGG
>VWZN01017455.1:135625-172149 GCA_013396955.1 Regulus satrapa | reverse complement strand
AGCGGCTACATCGGCCGGGTCTTCAGCATCGGCCGGCACCAGGTCACCGTGGACGAGGTGCTGGCGGAAGGTAAGGGCCGGTGGCCAGCGCTCGGCCTGGGCTGCTTTTCCCTGCCCCAGCTGGAAGGGAGGCCTTGAGCTGTCCCGGGCACCTCCTTGACCCGCGGATTCCTGAATATTTCCTTGTCCTTGATGGAATTTTTTGGTCCGGTGGTGTCCGTAAGCTCAGCCGTCTGGTCTTCCCATCTGTAAATCCAGCGTGGGTTTGTTAGATTTTTTTGGCTTTAAAAAAAAATATATATTTAGAAATTTGGGGGGAATCTTCAGAAGTTGTTTCCTGCTTCTAAACTGGGAGTTTAAGGAACCAAAAGAAACACCCAAACCAAAATTGTCAAATATTTTGGTGCGGAACGAGGTGCCGTAAATAAAACGGTGTCCTTCGCTCTTAAACTTTCTTCAGCTCTTACCTCCTTTCCTACCTGAAGCAGAGAGGATTAAAACACTGGAGTAAATTCCTTGTAGGTGTGTTATGCACGTAGGTAGGCTGAGCAGGACTGGCTGTGACCTGGGATGAGGGGTTTCTCTGTGTGTGGGGTTTCTGCCAGGGGAAATGGTGATCCCAATTGCCTTTTTTTTCTTCCCCCCTAAATAAAACAGAGACCTAAAAATGAATCCTAGGGGTCGTAGAACCCATGACGTGCTCAGGCCTTGCGGTGCAGCAAGCTGCTGATGGCATTTGTTTAATTGTAACCAGCTCTGCTGCTTGAACTATCACTTTACATTTCATTTGTTGGGGCTGTAAGGAACCTCCTGAATGGCTCTGGCTGGTAACCTTAGCCTCGACCTTCAGAGTGATGTTGGCCTCCTTAGACCTGCTCCTGCTCCCTCCTGCGCAGCATCCTGGGCAGATTTAGTCAAAACTGTGTTTTGTTTTGATGGCGAAGGAGAGGGGAGCTGCTGGGAGAGAGCTGAGTGGGAGGACCTGTGTTGGCTTTTGCAGAAAGAGCCCTAAAATGGAAAAGGGACTCTGTGTACGCTGCCTGTGTTCACATTTGTAAGAATTCACCATGGCGTGCAGGAAAATAGGTCTGTGACTGTTTTTTGGGCTTGGTTTCTGATATGTTCTGCTGAGAGGAGCACCGAATCCAGGCTTTTAACTAGCAGCTATAGTGATTTTTTTTTTTATTTTCCTTGAAATTTGCAACGTAGGATTGCCTGGATTGTTATTTCCAAGGCCCTTTTGGTCCTGGAAGCTTAGGACCTGCATGAGCTCGACTTGAGGAGCTGTCAGAGCCTCTTTTGAATACAGGATGGTCTCATGCTGGTGACATGGGAAGGCAGAGGCTTTTTTTGCTGATGAGTAATCTGCTGGCAGGTTCTGCCCCGGGAAGCGAAGTGTGTCACCGGGCTCTCCTGCTCGGCAGGCTGAGCTGCAGCAGAGGTGGAGGTGGGAGCACAGATTGCCTGGCAGAGAGGAGCCTCCGTGTCCTGGGGGAGCTGCTGCTCCCGGGGGATTCTCCCTGCAGCTCCTGCTTTCTTGGCCGGCCCGTGGGATGGAGCACAGCCCCTGTGAAATGGGTGCTGTGTTCTGCATATATGAGAGGCAGAGGGAGTTTTTCTAGGGAAAGGTGGTGCCCAGGCATCTCCCTCCCAGCCAGACTCTGCTGTGGGCACTCTGAAACCTCCCAGGGGACGAGAGCAAGGTGGTGTGTTGGTTTGCAGCTCGTCACCTTCTGCTGGGAGCCGTGGCAATGCCCTTTCCCCTGTGGGAAAGCTGGGCAGGCTGAGGAGCAGAGTGGCTCAGAGGTGCTGCCAGCCCTGCGTGCCCGTGGCTGGTGAGCAGCCTTGACTAAACCCTGACTCAGCTGGAGACCTGGGCAGCTCCTGACGGCTGGAAAAACCTCTCTGTGTCTGCAGTGCTATTCGTGGCTATTTCTGCTAAAAGGAAAAGTCCCCTGGGAAGCACTTTGGAGGAGGAGTATCCTGTCTGGGAAGGAAGGACCTGTCATCCCCGTTGTTTCAGGAGGGAGTGGGGAGGGCTGGGTTTAGGTGCAGCACGTGAAACAGGAAGAAAAACGAGATGTAAAAGTGGCTTAAAAGAGAGAAAGGGTGAAGTGCTGAAGGGTGCGGAGGAGGGTTGAGTTGAAGCAGAACTTTTGGAATGGAAGTGTTGGGATTTGCCTCTGTCTGCCAGAGCTGTGCCTGGTCACCCTGAATTCTGCTGAGCAACCCTGCTGAGGAGGAGGAGGAGGAGGAGGAGTGTGCCCTGGCTGCAGCACAGCCTGGGCCAGGCTCCCTGAGCCTCTGGGCTCTTGGACAGATCCCCCAAAATATCTGCTGTGGTCAGGTCTTGAAAAATAGTTCAGTCTGGATACTTGCCTTCCTGGGCAGGGAGGAGCAGCCCCTCCTTTTGGGAGGAAGTGGATGGGAGTCACGCAGGAGGAACTGGAGGGGTGGGTTGTGGTTGTGGTACTGGTGAATCAGTGTTTTTGCAAACAGGGTGATTTTGCAGGGTGTTTTTTGCTAGAGGTGATCCCTGGCCGGGTCTTTGTGGCTGTCCTGCTCTAATCCATATCATAAAATAAAAGAAAATTCCCCGTTAATGTTTGCACAAGGATTGTCTGTGGTGCAGGGCCGGGTTGGAAGTCACACAGTGCCCCAGGAGGGGCTCAGGGGTGCTGTGAGTGCTGTTTCACCGAGCTCAAGTGAATGCCCAGGAGCTCTTGCAGCGTGGGGCTGAGTCAGGCTGCTGTCTTGCTGTTTTCTTTCTGCAAAGAAGCCAAAACACTGTTGGACCAAATCAGATACTGCTCTTTGTTTCTGCCTGTGGGTAGGGGAAGAACCAAAGCAGCAAAAACCCACCCCAGAGCCCCGTGCTGGAGCTCTGGGGAGCTTGGTGTCCCCCTGACGGGGATCAAAGCAGCTGAAACCTTGAGAAAGATGTTGCCATCCGTGAGGAATTTGCTGAGGAGTTTGAGAGATGTGCGTGGCAAAGTACCACGAAGCACTCGGGTGCTCCTCTGAGCTAAAACAGGTTGGGGATTGCCCTGGTGTCCCATTTCTGAGAGCCTCTGTGTTTTGTGTGACTCTGTACTCACAGGGTTGTGAGGGAGTGCTGAGCTGACCCGAGGTGTGTAAACACTGCTGGGGCACGTGTTTGAGCAGGCTTCTGTTTGTCTTGCTCTGCTTATAGCAAAAGGCACAGTCTGCCTTTCTGCAGCTCTACAAAAAGTTACTTTTAAAATTAGTTGTACTTTTTCGAAGGTCTTTTCCCCTTCAAGCGTGCAATTAAGGGATTCAGGTTTAATAATTGTTGGATAGCTCGCTGAAGGTTTTCAGCTACATGCCTTGTGTGCTGGTTGATTTGAAATCATTTAACGTTGGCATTACAAAGCAGTGCAGAGTCACAAAATCATCGTACTTTTGCCAGCTGTCTTTTTTCCTCTGTTTTGAAAAGAGGGACCATGTGAGAGGTGGGAGTTCCCTGAGCTGCCCGCTGGTGGGGCTTTCTGCTGAGCCCTGCCCTGCTCACCCTCAGCACCTCCTTCCATCCCCTGAAGTCACTGAAAATACACGTGAGCTGCTTCTGAAATAATTTCACTTGAAAGCAAACCCCGTCCGAGGTACATGTCACAGATTTATATGATCCTCAACCCAGTTCCAGTGTGGTTGGGTTCAAGACATTCCTTTGAAGTGTATTTTGTGAGTTACTGCTTTCTAGCTTCAGCCAAGGGCCAGCTGCTAATCAGCTGACCAGTGACATTTGGATTAGGAATTAAACTGTTTCTCCTCTTGGAATGGGACATGTGATTTTTAGTTTCTCTTTTTTTTTTTTTTTTTCCTGTTGCTTTCTGTGTGTTTCTTGTGAGGCAGAACATGTACTCTGCACTCTGCTCTGCCAGGTAGGATGTTGGATTCTGTCCCCTAGCAGTCTGTTCTTCTGAGAGTAGAAGCCAGGGGAACTTGTTAAGAATCCCCAAGGGAGTTATTTGGTAGATGTTGGTGTATCCCAAGTATTTCGGTGCTTTTAGCAGCACAGTTTTTGCTGGGACAGTGTGTGCTGTGTCCTGAGATGTAATCAGGGAGGAAAGGCAAGTTAGTGGATTTCAATGTGTAAGAAAATAGTTCCTGTTTCAAGCAGTCCTGCTCTGAAGGTGTCAGTTAGTATAGGAAAGCTTTTTTTTTGGGATTCTGGCTGGGGGTAAATCCAGGTCTAACTCTCCAGCTGGGGTCTGGCAGGACGTTCTGGTAGTTGCAGAGGAACAGGTTGCTTTGCCATCACCTTTTCATTGTGGCACGGGGCCTTCTCCCCTTTGTGCAGGAGCTTGTCAGCAGCTCGAGGAGAGCAGGTGGGAAGTTATAAATGTGCTGAAGACAAGCTGGAATCCCCTCAGGATTTAGCACTTCTTGCCTTCCAAGCTCACCCAACCTGCATTAATCATGGCTAATTAGGGGTCAGGACCGGCTGGGAGCTGTTCCCCTTGAAGGTGACTTTTTTGGTGGGAATGTTCTGGGCAGGCCGAGGCTGTGCCCGTTGGGAAGGCAGCGTGCCAGCTGCAGGGCTGGTGCTGCTTCTCTGGAAAGTCACAACCAATTTGCCTTGGCTTGTTCCGGGTGTTTACTCGTGTCCTACGTGTGGAAGGAACGGGAAGTCTCTTGAGGAGAACATGCCATCAGCAGAGTTGGTTTATGGAGGAGTTATCTTCTGATAACGAGAGGTAACTGAGTTTCCCAGGAAGGGCTGCTTGGGTGGGGGGAGCACAGGATGTCCTTGTGGTGCTGGAAGCAAACCTTGGATCAGATACTGGCTGCTGTTTTTCTGGAGAGCTGGAACAATACTGACAGTGATTTACAAGCACAAGGAAAAGATTTGGGAAGGCTTAAGTGAGGCACGGCAAGGTAATTCTCATTTGTGGCTTTTTGTCGTGATGGAAACTTTCTCCTTTTGTAGGAGGTCCAGGAATTGGCACTAAATGAAATGAAGGTTATTGTTAGCTGCCCACAGTGTGATGCAGCAGAGTGAAACAGGGGAGAGCTGCTGCAGCTCCTCTGATGTGAGGAGCTCCCACAAGCCGGAGTATCTGAGCCCCGGCACAGTCTGGGAACGTGTCCTTCCACCCCTTTTAGGGCTGCTGGGAGCTCAGATAGGGAGGTGAAGCAACGCAGAGCATGTGTGGCCAAGTCAGGGGTTGATCTCTGGCCTTCCAGATTGGGTGCTTTAATTGCAGTCTGTGTTTGCTGTCGAGTGCTGCCTCTCTGCGAGTTCAGCGAACGTGCTCCTGGTGCACGTGTGATTTGGGTGTAAATTCACTCTCGCTCTGTGGCAGAGCCCTGCTGACACCAGGACCCCGGGCCATGTGTTGCAGGATTGGATTAAAGACGTTTTTTTGGATCGAGATGCTCGTAGCATCTGGTTTGCTTCATGATTTTGCGGAAACAAATTACCTACCAGTGACGGGTGATGTCATAGATTAAAAATAAAAAAAAAAGCCATCAGCAGCCGAGTTCCCTGAGCAGGGATTTGCTTGTGCCTCCCCCCACAGCTGAGCTGGAAGCTGGCTGGTGCTGGGATGAGGGCAGGTGGAGCTGATCTTCATTCACTGTTAGTCACACACCAGTTTCCCTTCCTGTTAGGTGATCACAGGCCTGTGCTGGGGGCCCCAAAATGTGCCCGTGTGAACTGACAGAGCCATCCTACAGGCTGTTCTCGAGGGTGTGAGAGCAAAATGCAAGATCTTCTGAAGCTCTCTAATTGCACAGCTGTTGTTCAGCATCATCTTAGCTTGTCTCTCCTCCTGAAAGCAAAACGATGCTCGCAGGGCTGATGTGTGCTTTTGCTGCACAAATGGCAGCAGTGAAATCAACTCGGGCTCGTCTCAGGGATGTGCAGAATGCTCCATGAGGACATGATGTGCCCGGCCCCTGTGGCTGTCACTGAACATCAGTCTCTCTTCAAGGTACCAGGCAAGCGGGAGGAGCCCTTGCTTTGGTGTGTTGTGCTTGTTTTTTACTTCTCTGCTGGCTTAGATCGGGTATGCTATTCACATGTTTATGAGAGTGCTGCAAAATTTGGGCTTTCAGAGTGAAAAGGAACACGAGAAATCAGAGCAGCACAGAAAGGGAGACCTGTGCCTTCTCTGCGTGACCCACCTGCTAATTCAGGGTTACTTCAGTTACCTGTTGTGACCCTCTGAAGGATTAATGGGGAAACGCTTCAGCCATGAAGACCTCTCTGGCACTGAGCTGCTGCTTGGGAGGAGGGAGCTGGCTCTGGGAAATCCTCCCTTAGGGCTGCAGTGTGGCCACAGGACGGTTGGTTGTGGCTGCTGCTGGCCCGGGGCTCTGCTCTGGTGACTCCCTTCACGACCTTTAGCAAGAAGTGTTTCACACCAGGGGTATGCAGATGGCTGTGGCATGAACAGTACCCTGAGATTGTTACAGAAAACACTCTCTGGAGTTGGAAGGATCTTGTGAAAACACCTGGGTGTGTGCAGGGACCCCGTGCTGCACGCTTGCCTTTTCACCCAGCAGCTGATGAGATCCTGCTGCTTCTCAGCGTTTTATTGGTGACGTGTGTAAGGAACGCATGTGTGGGTTGTGGGGTGGCAAGGGATGGAGGAGGCAGAGGGGGCAGCAGAGGCAGGTCACGCTGTCCTCTGATTTTCTATTTCTGGGAAGAACTCATCTTTCTTTCGGCCCTTACCTGTTGCTGTTGAGTCAGCAGTACTTGGATGTGCCAGTGAGAGTTTTCCCTTGTGTTACCAGCTGGAGTTTGAGCTGCTGGGCTGTCTCTGCTCTGTGAGAGAGGTGTCACACACCCTGTCCCCTCTGTGCAGAGCAGACACACACAGGGTGCCAGGGAGGCTCAGCAAATTCTTTTACAGATGAGGAGCTGAAGCCCATGAAGATGAAGCCGTTTGATAAGGGCTGTGTAGGAGAGCTGGGACAGTCTTGTATTAAATGCAAATATAACTCCTCGCCTGGTGTTTTTAATCACAGGGTCATTAATATTCATGTCACCATAGTACCCAGGAACTTTTTATCATGGACCAGGGCCCTGTGTCACATAACGCAAATGCAGAATAAAGCCTGGCCCTGCTCCTTGGAGACTCCTGGCCCTTCCCTGTGGTACCAGAGCCCACTGGTGTGCTGCTGCCTTAGGGGGTGTGCCAGGCATGGCACAGCTCACCGTGGTGTGAGAGGGGACACGCAGGATCCTCCGGAGATCTGACGTTACTCAGAGACCACGGCAAACACACAAACTCAGCCTGGCTCGCCCAGCTTTCAGCAGAACGTGTGAAGGATTAAATGTATTGGATTTTTTTTAAAATTAAAATGATGCTCTTTTTGAAGGGGGCAGTTGTTTTCTGCCTTTTGCTTTTGTTTTAAACTTAGCGTATAAGAAGCCCTTACATGGTACCTTTGAAAGTTTTTCTGCAACTGATGCATTTAATGATATGTTTATTATTTAAGTTGGGATATAAATAAACAAAGCGATAATTTAAGTTCATTTGAACTGATGAATTCAGTCCCCGGTGGTTACAGGCTTGGTGAGTAACAGTCACAAGACTGCAGACCCCTGCAACTGTTTCCTGTTCCTGGACATCTGAGAAAAAAAGAGACAAATAGTTCATATCTCTCCCTGCTCACCTGTGTATGTGAGGGAAACTCGAGGCCCTGTTTCATTTGCAGCTGCTGTTTTTCCCCATTAAATGCTGAATGATGGATGCTCTGTGCTCCTGGGGGTTTAAATTCCCCGAGGCCTGCCTGGTGGGGCAGTGGGCATGTACTGAGGAGCTGGAGGGTGCCCTGCTCTCTTCAGGGATGTCCTCCAGCTGTGTTTTCCTGTTCCTCAGGGAGGTGGCCCAAGGGCTCAGCAGTTCCACAGGTGCCCATGAGTTACCTGGCATTCCTGGCAAGGCTGAGCTCTGCGTTCCTGCCTTTAAGGAGAGGAAGCTGGCTGGAGAGAAGGCTCCGTGCGCTGCTGTGGAGCTGTGACAGGGCTCTGAGCTCGGGCTCTTCCCAGAACGCGTGTCCTGGAGTTCTGCCCGTGGCCCTCCTGATTGGGAGGTGTCTCTGGGCAATCAGAATTCCTAAATGCCTGACTTGCTTGCCACGAGCTCTCCTGGATCCATTGCTTCCCAAATGGAGTGTGCTGTTACCATGGCACTCCTCCATGGCCTGCTCTGCCTGCCCAGTCCAGCCCTGGCCTTCATCTTGCTGTCTCCCTCCTCCTCCACACCTCCAGCTACAACCTGCTCTCCGCTCCACTGGTTTTGCTTTTTTTTCCTCTCCTCTCCTCTCCTGCCAGAAGGATTCACGGCTTCCTTGCCTTTCCAGGGAAGCTTTTCAGCTGCCTGCAGTCGCTGCAGCTTCTTGCTGGCTTTGCATTTCCAGCCGTGTTCACTCAGAGCCCGTCATGCTCCGCAGCATGTTGGTGCCAGTGCTAATTTCACTTGGAGATGAACAAGGGCTCAGATGCTATTAGCAGCTGCTGGGAATAATAGCAGCTGAAATGTGCTTTTTAAAGGGGCTGACTGATAACTAAACAAACGATTCTTTTAAATTATTTTTTTTTTTAAGCCGCGAGTTATTCATGACCCATTAATTTTTATTTTTTTTTTTCAGGCTTACAGTGGAAGTTCAAGGACTAAAATTGTTACAATAGAGAGGGACAGAGCCTGCCTTGCCAAGTAATCTATTTGGAGGCGGCGTGTCTTGCTGCATAGTAATAAAACACTGTTCTCTCAGCTTTGGTTTCCCAGCTCTGCTGTCGGGGAGTAATGGAGTGGATGCACAGGGCTGTGCAGCAGAGCACATGCCCAGCAAATCTCCCCACGTGAACACCTCAACGTGCTTCCTGCTGTGGCAGCCAGCACAGCTCCAGCGCCGCCAGCGAGCTGCTGTTTGTTATGAAATTGCTGTCACAAATACTGCAAATCCTGGGAGACTTTAATACCCCTGAACTGGGGTGTCTGGGCTGTGCTCTGCGCTGCTGCTGCTGCACTGGAGCTTCTGACACGAGTGGGGATTTAATGCACAGCCTGCATCTTGCCCACTGAATTATTTTAGGCTTCTGAAATGCTGTTGCATGGCAGAGATTAATTTCCTTCCCCTCTTCTCTTTGCTGTGTTGTGATTTACAGCTTCCTCTTTTGTCTTTCTCCCTGGACCTGGCTGGGAGTTGCAGGATTGTGTGGGGGGTGAGGTGTCTCCTAGAGGTCTGGAATGAGATGGGGTCCTGAAACATATAAAGAAATGAAGCTGAATGGTTTTAAATCAGCTCTATCAAAATAAACCTCCCAGAGAAGTGACAAGAGGCAGTTAGGCTTTTTTAGAGGCAGTGAAAATGCCTCTTAATATATAATTATTTTGTGTCTGTTTGCCATTGTGAGCTGGTAGACTGAATGTTCACTCCCAAAACTGCCACGATGCCTAGATATCCAGTTTTTGTTTTCCTAAAACCAGGAGAGGTCAGTGAAGGCTGTGCTGGTGCTGAGGGTCCTGGCTGTATTATTTTGTTCACTTCAGGCACTCGTGCCTGGGACTGCCACACCAGCAGTAAGGATGGTGACTTCCTGCCTGTTTTTAAAAGGAGAGGGTGGAGCTTGTAAATCTAAATCTGTCTTGTCATGGCCTAGATATTGCAGCAGTGACACTAAGCAAGGGCCCTGTAATTATGTTGGTAATATTGGATAATCACATTAGGGTTCTCAGCTGTGGCAAAGCTGCGTGGGGCTGACCATGGCCCTGCTTTCCCCTGGCTGAGAGTCTGACCCCTGAACTCTGTGTAAGCTTAAGCCTTTGTTTTACCTGGGCAGAAATCCTTTGCTCAGATCTTCTGGTAAAGTTTTCCTGCTGCTGTTTAAAGCCAAAACTTGAGCAGTGGAAGAGCTGCTGCTTTTCTGGAGTGGGCAGTGGGAAGGGTTTGTGCTAAGCAGAGCTTTCCTGGTTCTGCTCTCTTGGAAGCAGACCTTTGACCTGTCTGGTGGACTCCAGAGGTATCTCTGAAGCTGGTTGTTTAGTTTTTCCCTTTTTCCTCCCTCCTCCCACTGAATCCCAGTTGCCTTTGGTGTGGGCTGACGCTGATGCTGTGCCCAGAGCTGGCTCAGCCCCAGAGCTTCTGCTGGCCGGCCACGGAGCCTCCTCTGCTTGCTGCTGTCATGGCAAAGCTCCTGCCTATGTGCACATCAGTCTTCCCAGCTCAAATGGGAGCTGTGGGGAGAATTTCTGGCTGCTTGCAGTGGTTATTATTGGAGGGACAGCGCGTGCCTTTGGGAGCTGTGGAGGTGCAGCTCTGGACACAGTGAGCTGTGCCCTGCCCTGCCCTGCTCAGAGCTGCTGGTGCTGTGAACGTGAGCTGGCCGAGAGCAGAGTCCAGCCCCTTTTCCCAGCTCTGCTTTCCTCTGGCAGTGGGATGAAGCCTGGGAAGCCCCAGGATTTGCTAGGAGGAACCAAGCCGTGCACATGCTCTGCAGGGAGAGAAGGGGAGCTGATTGATTAAAGCAAAGCTTGAATATTCTTCAGGAGTTTGTCCTATGCCAGGAGGGTCTATCCTTGGCTGGCTTGACCCACAACCCCTTTCTGTGTGACTTGGGTGGTTTCTTCAGCTAAAGTGTCACTAGAAATACTCACAAAATAACTGCGTTGCTGAATGCTCACTTTAGCTCTGAGCTCTCCTGGCTTCTTTAGAGTATATTCGTTATTAAATTCCCGATCTTGTTGCAAAAATACCTTCTTAGCTAATTTTCCACCTGGGGAGATGCAGGATTCAGCTGATTCTCCTGATACCATGCACGTTTCAGGTTTCCTGTAATGAAATACTAGATGTCCTCTACGCTTTTTCTAGGTGCTATCTACTTTCCTTGCTGTTCTGGAGCTCTGATTGCCTCCTACAGCCACTGAAAATGGTCAGAACAGGGTTGAAATTTGAGTTACTGCGACCACTGCTCCTTACACAGACCAAGCTCTTTCAGCTGGAGTTAGCGGTGTCCTCTTTCTTTTTTGCCTTCAAGATAAACCTTAAATGTTCAGGCTATTTAATTGGGGGTTGATGTTTCAAGATCTGATTTGGTAAGTTTCCCAGAGCAGTTCTGTCTCCGCTCCAGGATGAAACCTTTTCAACTGCTTGGAAGATGCTGGGACAGGCCTTTAGGTTGAAGCATCAGTCCCTTAGACTTGGCACTGTTATTTAGATAAGTCAAAGAACTTTAAAAAGTACAACAAAACCCAATTACGTAAAGCTTGTTATTTCCTTTGAGGTAGAAGATGTGGGCTGAGAGAGGCCCTGTTTAATTTAGTGTTATTATCTGCTCTTCTCAGCTGGGGAGGCTGCTGGCAGGGGCCGAGGGTTTGTTTTGTTCTCCTTCAGAACTGGGCTCTGCTTTATGACACACATGTACACAAACACACGCCCTGTTTGCAGACATCAGGGCGTAGTGAGAGCAGGAGATCCCACATCCAGGCCCTCCTGGAGCAGAGCCTGCAGCTGCCCTTGTGTGTGTGTGTGGTGTGTCCCAAGTGTCACCTCCGTCCCCACTGCCACCTGCAGACAGGTGCCACTCTCACCTGTGGGGCTGAGCACACCCTGCCAGGCCTTTGTTGCCTGTTGGCACAGAAAATCCTGGTGTTTCAGCCTGGGTTATGGGGAATAAACCCTGGTTTTGTCCATGTGCTCCTGAGAGGTGATGCAAGCCTTGGGACAGGCGGTGTGTTTTCTG
This sequence comes from Regulus satrapa, assembly GCA_013396955.1. Taxonomy (NCBI): domain Eukaryota; kingdom Metazoa; phylum Chordata; class Aves; order Passeriformes; family Regulidae; genus Regulus; species Regulus satrapa. Next base: position 160,430 of record VWZN01017455.1, on the reverse strand, counting down.
TGCCTGCAGCTTGAGGGTGAATAATCTTCATTTATATGGCTATAAAATAGCATGTAAATGCCCTGCTGGAACCAGAGTGTTGTGGAACTGGGGGGAAGAGTGAGTCACAGGCACTAATTAAATCCCAAACCCCAAGTGTGGTGTAATACTAAAACAACAAAATGCAAACACAAAGGAGAACATCGGCACAACCGCCACTGCTTTGAGTCCTCCCAGTCCTCTTGTGCTGGATCATCAGGAAAAGCCTCTGGGTAGCATCCTCCCAGCTACCCAGGAGGCCGTGGAGACAAGATGGGCACACAGGGGAAGAGCTCGGGGTTGAAATCTCGTGGGGAATTTGGTGACACTTCCTGATGGGGACAGGGTGACAACACCCCGGAGGAAATAGCTGCAGAGCACGGGGGGAGCGTGAGCAGGGTGGTGAAAGAACAGGTTAGAAGATGTGCTGGGAGGGACTGAGGGCAGTGTCAGTGCTGCCAGGGAGAGGCTGAGTCAGGGGGAGATCCTTTGTGGTTCCTGGCAGTGCTGGGACACGTTTCTTCCTGTTGGTGACACCTTCTGCCATGGGTGACCCTTCAGTCCCACCCCGTTGGGATGACTTGTTGCTCTCTCTCCCTCGGAGATGGTTTGAAGGGCCTGCTCTGGGCTGGCACCACCTGGAGGAGCAGATTTGTGCTTTCTGGAGCCAGGCTGCAGAGCTGGGTGAGAGGAGCTGCGTGAGCAGGGACTGTACCTCACCCTGCTGCTCTCTCTGGTGTTGGCAAACTGACCCAAACCTTCTCTGGTCAAGTTCTAAGTGTTTTGCCCTTTCCTGTTAATCACAGGTTTTTCCCATCCTAGTAAGGTCCTTTTTGAACACCTTGGTTTGAAGAACAGAGAAATCACCTGCAAATTGCTTGTGTTTGTGGCTGTCTCAGTCCAAAGGAAGGGTGAGCAGGGATAAAATTCAGGGTTGAACTCAGTAAATCATGGATTGTAGCAGTGTTGTCTTTGGTGTTTTCAGGATCTCGGATATTACAGCTCTAATGAAAAGTCTGCCTCGTTACTTTGCCTTCTGAATTATGCCTCAAATGACTTCAGAAGCAAAGTGAAGGAGTTGTATTTTTCTGCAAAGATGTCAATGCTGACACACTGTGACTTTAAAGGTGTTGCAGATGCTTCATAAAGCAGAAAAAGCAATGTGCAGTGATCCTGTTCATTCCAACCCCTCGTTATGTATCACAGTAGAACACTTCACAATGCTCCCTCTGGTTTGTGGGCACATTTGGTAATAACAAGGAATAATACTGGAACAGAAAGCTTAATTTGGAGTGAAATACCCTGTCCTGGAAACAAAGAGCTCAGAAGTGAGGCAGAAGTGCCATAAAAATGGGAAAATGGGATTTGAAATGGTGTGTTTCCAGCAGGTATGTGCAGCAATCCCCTCCTGCTGGGCGGTGGGAGAGGGGAATAAAGGCAGCAGAAAGAATACATTGGTGCAGATTAATAGCCACAAAAATAGCACGGTAATCCTAATGCAAATCATGAGGAGCTATTAAAATAAAAAGCCCATATTAAAATAGGCCAGCAAACATTTCCTGGTGTGGAGGGTCACCCCAGATCACGACACGAGGCAGGATCAGTTTCCTTGGCTCTCCTCCCTGCCCCTGCCGGGTTTGTGGGACACTCGGGTGCTTTTTCAGGAGCTGCTGGGGAGTTCTCCTCGTGCTGTGCTCCCAGTGGCACTGCCCAGCAGTGCCAGGAAGGTGTTGTGGAGGTGCTCAGGGTCCCAGGGCAGCTCTTCTGCCTGTCCTGCAGATGAGCCCCTTGTCCGTGTTGGTGCTGGGTTTGCAGTGAGGAGCCAGGCTTAGGGATGGAGAGCTCTCCCTGGTGTGCTTGCAGAGCTCTGCTGGGCTTGGCTGCTGTCTGAAATAGTCACAGGTTATTGTATTGTGGAACTTGAGCCAAACTCTTCTCCGTGGCCTTTTTTCTTTGTGTTGACCCCACTTTTTAAGTGACTCCAGAGCTGAGGTTTGCTGTAGCCATCTGTGTCTCTGGAAAAGATGCCCAAAAACATCTTTAGTGCTTTAGGATCAAGAATCACATCATAGAATAGTTTGGGTTGAAAGGAGTGGCTATTGTATTTACACAACTCGGGGGGAAAACTTTATTTTTTAAATTTTTTTTTTTTATTTTTAATGCCTGCATGTTGCTCCAGTTAGGAGCCAGAGGTGCAGGATGGCTTCCTCAGGACAGCAGCAGAGAGAAAATGGTTCTGGTGTTGCCAGGCGATGATGTCCAGTGCCTGTGACTGGGGGGAAAAAAACCACATCACTGTGGGAGTGGTGAGCTGGAAACACCCCGTGCAAGGGAGTCACTGTGGTTTTCCTGCAGCTGGATCACAGCATCCTGACTGTGAGGGGAAAAAAACCAACCTGTGCGAGCCTGCCCTTGTGCTTTAGGAAGGTAAGTGCTGAGGAAGTTCTTCTGGCTGGTGAGATAAGGCAAAATATGACATAATTCTTGATGGATAAGGATCAGTAAGTATTGGAATTGTGCAAATGGAGTGGCTTTGTGCCTGGTTCAGCAGAGCACTTAATTTTTAAGTGCCTGCTGGTACAGCTGGAGCTTACAATGCCTCGCTGGCTGTCCCTGGAGGCTGAATGTTCCCGGGGCAGTTTGGGGGAGCTCTGATTGCAGAGCATTGAGGGGGATGAGATGGAGCTCAAATACAGCAAGGTGGGAACAATTCAGTGGAAAACCGTGTCTTGTTTGTCTGTCTCAGGAAAGAATTTCATCCCAGAGGAAGAGAAGTTTTTAGTGGCATCCACAGTGGTTACCAGGAGCTGTGGTAATTCCAGGTATTGTTAATTTGTTTGTGAAAGGGTGATGGAGAAAATCCAAAACGAAACAGTGACTTTTTTGAAAGTGGAAATCGGTGAGTTGGCAGTTTCGAGCCCAACGATTTGAGTGCCTTGACTGAAAAGAGGAACAATTCCTCCTCAAACCCAACAGAGCTTTGGAAACAAAAAAAAAGAGGGATGTGATTAGAGGGAAGCCTTGACCGTGTTAGCAGAGGGAAGACACATCCAGACACATGCACGGAGATGTTTCTGTAGGTGCTCTTGCAGAGCTCAGCTGGCAGCTGGGAGGTGGTGGAGCCTGGACAAGCAGCACTTCTGTCTCTGGGAGGAACACTGAGCAGGATTTTAGGTTCTGCCTAATGGTGTTTGGATGAGGCTGGTCCTGTTTTGTCAGCGTAGCTGCTGTCTCTGGCAGAGGCTGCTGGAGCAGCGCAGCTGGGCAGGACAGAAATGCGGTGTTTTGGGAGCACTGATGGCTCGTGGAAGGGCCTTTGGTCGTGCCCAGCCCGTGGAATCCAAGGTGCCTTCCAGGGTGTGCCCGGGGCAGAGTCCAGCCCCGCTCCTGGACTGTGATCAGCTCGGGTGAGCTGCTCTGCTGAGCCAGGCCTTCAAGCAGTGCCTGCAGCTGAATCTTGGCCTGGCACGGGCACAGCGTGCTGGGATCCTCGGCCTCTGAGGGCCAGGCTTGGACATGGGTGATCCCTGCGGGTGTCCCCGCTTCAGGGTGTGCTGGCAGTATGAAACCAGGCTTTTCTGGGTGGCACCTGTGGACGTGCCTGGCTTTCCTCTCTGCTCTTCCAGGTTGGGCTGATTTGTGTGAGCCCGGTGAAGAGCAGCTCTGCAGGGCGAGGGAAGGAGTCTCTGTGCTTCTTCATCGCCACGACACCCGTGGGTGCCAATTCCCTGCGGCAGCAGTGCTGGGTTTGCCTGCAGGCTGGCATTGCTGCCTGCCCCGTGGCTCGCTGGCTGCAGGAGGATTGCAGTCCACGTGAATCCCTCGAGTCAGCGCAGCGCTGTCTCCTTACCTTGCGGGGCTGAGGGCGTCACGTGCAGCCCCGTGCAGCTGCTCTTACCTAGTTTAGAAGTGCTTGCCCGGCTGTGAGGAGTTCTGCATCCTGCTGAAATTACAGAAGGGCTGAAAACATAACTACCAGAGCTGGCAGCCGGCCAGTGCCCTGACACAAACCTGCATGGAAAATTGCTTTGGCATCTGTATTGACTGGAGATAATTGGAACTTCCCAGTATTTTTTGCAGCTTATCCTAAAACCTTTTAGGAAGAACAACAGTTGGACAGCAGTGTGTAGCATGATAACCACGTTTCCACGCCGTTGAGGCAGGCCTAAAGTGCCAAAGAGCCACCAAAAAAAAGTTTCTCCAGAGAAACCCCTGCAGCTGGTGGTGGCTCTAAGTCGATGGCGATGCCAGTGCTGGCTGTGTGCAGCCTGCTCAACAATATTAATATATCCTAAGGATGAACACACAAATAACTCCTCACGTTTTCCAACGGGAATGGTATTTTAGCTTTTGCTGGCTGGTGTGGGAAGAGAGTTGAATTTCCTTCAGAGCCTTGAATCCCAGGCACATGTACAGGGGAGAAGCGTCCTCTGAGGTGACTCTCGAGCTCAGCTCTTGCTTTTGTCCCTTCTGGCGCTTGCAACTCTCTGGCTTTGTTTATCCTGTTGCAGCTGGTCTCGTGCCTTTTGCTTTCCCCACGTGTGCTGGAAAAGAGGCTTTACCAGCAGCAGAGACGCGGGGATGCTCCTGGTAAAGCCTGGAATACTTTGCCTCTAAGCTGTGCCTGGCTCTGACCCACCCTCCCTGGGCACGTGTAGCACGGGCTCCTGAGCTGACCTTGGCTGCTGGGAGCTGCTCCCACCCTGGGCTCATCATCCTTACCTTGGAGCTGCCATTTGGTTGTCTTGCTGTTCTCAGGGCAGGAGTATAAAGGGTCCTGTATGTGCATCTGGCAGGGCTTCACCAGAATTGCTCGTGAATTTGTCTTTGATCTGTTTCCTTTCAGCTTTACCCAGATTTAGCCAAGTTGGGGATTGGGCTGGGATAAGGAGGGAGAAATTGGTTGTGGTCTGGAGCTCTGGAAGCCCTTGGGGCTGGGGAGGTGCTGGTGCTGGTGTGGAGGTGCAGAGGGCAAGGAGAAAGGGTTAACCAGCAGTTAGATCAGGTCACTGGGGGATTTGTGGTGCTGAACAGCAGAGTTCAGGTGGGTGAGTGTCCTCTACAAGCAGTGCTGCTTCTGAGCTCCTTCCCAGCTGCAGCTGGTGACAATTTGATGGCCACAATTGCCAACAAAAAGGGCTGTAAGAGGGGGAAGAAAAACCAGTGCAGTGCTGGGTTACTCTTTTCCACAAGCACCCTTTGAGCTAAGGATTCACAGCGGGATGTGCGGATTTGTTCTCCAAAAACGAGACAAATGTGGCTGGGGAGAACAATAAGGCTACTGCTATGGGTTCAGAAGCTCTTAAAAATGACTTGTAATTTGAGATCCTCAACTTGAAGCAGCTTCAGGGAGAGAGTCAGGGTTATTTTTGGGTCTGAATGGAGCACTGTGCACGGAGGCCCCTCCAGAGCTGCGAGGGGTTTGAGCAGCTGTGCCGTGCTGCATCCCAGGGCATGGCCCAGTTTTCTCAGTTTGAGTGTCCATTTCACAGGCTGGGGATAGTTTTCAAGAGCTTTAATTGAAGGCTTGATGCTTTTTTTTATTTTTTATTGTGGGGGGGGGAAGGAAGGAGGAGTGGGGTTTTTTTTTTGTTTTGTTTTTTCTTTCTGTTGCATCTCTGGGGCTGCTTCTAAAAGTGAGTGGGGCTTCCTTGGAAACCCTGCTGTAGTTCCTGCTGTGTAAAACGCAGGGGTTTGCCTGCCAGGAGAGCTTTCTGCTGAGCAGGTGTGTTAACCTGTGTGTGTCGAGGTGGAGGAGGAGCTGTAATGTCATTAAAGCCATTGAGAAACCAACGGGGAGAGTTCATTCCCATCTCTGGAACCAGGTGTGAAACTGGTGATGCCTCTGCCCCTCCATCCTCCGTCAGGTTTCCTGTTTCTGCCAGGACTGCAGATGTAAACCCCGTGTATTTGGATGGAGAGCTGAAGAGATGAAAGGCTCTCATCTGAAACAAATCAATTTATCCTGGGAGTCCTGACTTTACTAATAGCAATGACCACAGAATGAATTGTGGGTTTTTCCCTTGTTCTTCTGTCCTGATTTAAAAGCATTAACATCAAACCGCATGTGGGAGATGTTTCTTCTGCTTTTTTTTTTTGCACAAATCAGCTTTGTAATGTAACTTAGATGCTTCAAAGTCGCAGAGCCTTTTAAAGTTTAGGCCTTTGGTGGTTCAGTGGGTGATCTGTAGCTCTGATTTCTGTCCAAGGCAGCGTTGCTGTCCTTCAGCTTTCTTCTTCATAATGGGAATTAATGGAGCAATGAGGGGACCATCTGGCAGGACCAGGAACTGGTGTAATTGCTTGTTTTTATGGAGATGTTAAGTGTTAACTTCGTTGCCATTAATTGAAGATTACCCCCTCGGATCCCTTTTAGCTCCTGGAGGGAACTGTCCAGGCAGAGCTGGGAGCCCTGGGGATGGGCAGGGCAAGGAGCATCCTTGTGGAGTGCCCTCCCTCCTGCTGCTCTGCTCCCCTGGCAGGGACAGGCTTGGCAGCAAAGGTTTCTTGTTAACTGAGCAGTGCTTTTGTGTCCTCTGCAGGTGGCTTTGCAATCGTGTTCCTGGTGAGGACGAGCAATGGGGTGAAGTGTGCCCTGAAGAGGATGTACGTCAATAACGAGTACGACCTGCAGGTCTGCAAGAGGGAGATCCAGATCATGGTGAGTCCCTGCTCCGTGCTGGGTGCCAGGCTGCAGTGCAGGGGAGCCTGGGAGCCTGCTGCTCCTCAGCTCTGTGCCACCAGGTCACTAACTGGGGGCTTTCCCAGCTCAAATGGCTTTTGTGTGGGTAAACACGGCCTCTGGAGCTGTGGGAACATCTAGCATTGAGCTGTTCCAAAAGTTCCTGTCCAGGGGACGAGGAAAGCCTGGTGCCTGAAAAAAACCCCAGGGGGAATTCCAGGAAAATTGAGGGGAGAACTGAATGGCTTAATGAGAAAGGGAAGGGCTGAAGATGTGAGCGTGGCTGAGGGTGTTGCAGTTCAGAGTCTCGCAATCTTCAGCTGAGATCTCAACTCTTCAGCCTTTTAAACTGAATGAGAAAAGGCTGATGATTCTGATATGTCTGAAGTGAAAGCAGTGCATGAATGGCAGACCTCCATCCTGAGATAAATCTGTATCACAGCATCTTCTAATCCTTTGGGTCGGGATGAAGGTTGTCTCTGCATCGGTGAGGTTGGTAGATTAAAAAACTCTTTGTAGGGTGCTTGCTGCCAGGGCTTTTGAAACGTAAAGTATTTGTAATAAGCTCTGGGATGTTTCTCTAGATTATTGGACACAAGGATTTATATGATGGGATAGCTATTTTTAATAGCTGTTTTAAACTTAGCTTCTCTAAACAAAGGCAGAAATGGAGATGATCCAAATAGATTTGCCTAATCTTGTTTGCAGCATGGTAAACACGGGAAGTGCCACTTTTGAAATTGTATTCAAAGATACTGATGGGCATTTAGAGCAGCTGCAAGGTGGGGAAGGAAATAGAAAATCCTCATTTTGTGAGTTTACCACAAACCTGTGAGGTAGAGGTTTAAGGCAGATGATCTTCATCTCAGAGACTCCTACCTGTAGCAGTTCTGTGTGTGATTTCTGAAGTAGCTTTTAATTAGGTTAATACCTTTTAAGTGAACCGCTGTAGCTTGTGACAGTGCAGGGAAGCTTTGGGCTGGGTTTCCCCGTGGCTACTGGGGAAAGGTGAGATTAGATCTCCCATCAGAGGTTTAGCTGTGCTCACAAAGCTTGTTTATTGGGTTTCACTTGCTGCTGCTTTCTCTGGTCTCCGTGTCTGTGGTGCCTTTGGAATGGTGGCTGTGCAAAGTGAGGCTGAGGAGGGTTCTTCTCACCTGGCAGGGCTGTTTGCTCCTGGCCTGGATCTTACCCAGGCATTTGTGTCCTGAAGAACCAGTGCACCCTGAGAGGAGATGTCGACTTCTTTCCCAATGAGGAATTATTTTATTTACCTGCAGTTTTTGCAGCCCTGCAGTGTTACAGCAGGATGTTCCCAGCAAACAGCCTGGTCTGGCTGGCCCTCAGGGGGGATCTGGCTGGCCCACGGGGTGGATTTCGCTGGCCCTCGGGGTGGATCTGATCCGGCTGGCCCACAGGGTGGCTCTGGCTGGCCCACAGTGTGAATTTGGCTGTCTTGCAGCGGGATCTGTCTGGCCACAAGAACATCGTGGGCTACATCGACTCCAGCATCAACTCTGTCAGCAGCGGGGACGTGTGGGAGGTGCTGATCCTCATGGACTTCTGCCGGGGTGAGTGCTGGTCATGGGTGGGTTTGTCCTTCTGTGCTTACAGGGAGCTGGCACAGCACCTTCCTTTTGGAAAAGAGCTGTCCCTGAGCTGCCAGGAAACTCTCCTGAGCTGAGGAAAGCCAGGGCTGCAGAAGGGGCTGTCCCATGAGGCTGTGTTGACTCTGCTGATGGGATTGGTACCATCTTTGCTGCTGCCCAGGGTGGTCCTGGGTCCCCTCTGTTGTGAAGGAGAACCCTTTAAATACACCTTGCTGTTGTCTAACCCTGCTGTAGTTCAAGAAGTATGCTCCACACAAGAAGTGTCTCCTCTTAAAGCTGCCGGGAGTGTAATTTTTCTTCACTTTAGTCTCATTGCTAAGCTTTGTTCCACATTAGCCTGACTTAGGATTGTTCTGGAAGAAGCATGAAATGGATAATGGGAAGTCAAAAATCATTCCTCTCACCTCTGACCTTTTTACTTGGCTGGCTGTAGCCAGACAGGCTCTTCCAGCTGTCCCAAAGCTTTGATCTTTGTGCCTGGGCTGTGGTGTTTGGAGCATGGTGCACGTGCTGGGCTCAAATGCCATTCACCAAAACCAACATTTTGGCCAGGTGATTCCAGGAGCCTCTGGCTGTTTTGATGGAATGGATTATTATCCATTGGGATACCAATGGAAGCTGATATTTTTGGCCTGTCTGGCTTTCAACTCCAAGGCATTGTAGCAAGGACGTGTGTGTAAACACACCCAGGGTAGGTTTCTATTCTGCCTTGCCCTTTTTGCTGCTCTCTCTTGCTGCAGGAATCTTGACTGCCTTGCACTGGGCTCTTTGCTGGTGGGAAGAGGGACTTGGTGTGCAGTTTTGCTGCAGGAATCACTCCATAAGCTCTCTTTAGGCTTCGACCTAAAACACAACAAGAGCTGCTGTAAGCACGAGGCCTGGCAGATCCCTGCTTGTGATGGGAGGTGCAAACCTGAGCTGCTCAGGTGCGTCCCCCCAGCTGCAGCGCCCAATTTTTGGGCTGATGAAGTAGAGCCCATCCTTCCTAGGAGTTTCCTTCTCTCTGGGAGGGGCAGAGCTGCAGGGGTTTCTCACGTGGCTGCTGCCAGATGCTGTGCTGAGCACACGCCGGCCCTGTCTGCAGCCTCCCCTCTGCAATGCTTGTTACACGCTGATTTTTCCCTTGTTACTTTCCTTTTGTGGCCGGCAGTTTCCAAACCAGATCTTTGTGTGTGAAATGTTCGCAGCTGTAGTATTCATTAAACTGAGCTTTTCTTTCCTACCACGAAGGTTTTCCAGCACTTGTGATGTGGAATGATACGGTACTGCTTTGCCAGAGCTTCAGAAAGGAGTTTTTCTCTGTCTGTCTAGGGTGCTTAGAGGAGGAAAAAAAACCTCTGGGTTGTTTTGGAAAGACCTTGACAGCAACAAAACCCCAAAGCTGAGATAAATTCAGGACTCGTTCACGAAAACTTGCTTTTGTTTGTCCAGAGTTTCCCTTGTTACAGACGCATTTTTAATTTCTTTGCCAGTCGACAGCTTCAGCCAAGCCACTTAATGTGTGGGTTTTCTGCGTGTCTCCCTTCCTCACTCCTCCTGCTTTACATGTGGCAGACTCATCTGTGGACTGTGGGTGCCCCAAATTCAGCCTTTCATTCCTCTAGTCAGACAAAAAAAAGAGAAAATTAGTTAGAATTACCTGAGTGCTGACCCAGCCAGGGCGAGGTGGGCTGTGGGAGCTGGTGTGAAGGTTTGCTCAGAGCCCAGGTGAGCAGTAAAACCTGCCCACAGGTTCTGCAAACCCCTGGGATGTGGGGAATCTGAGTAAGCAGATTGCAAAAAGCCTCCATGGAAGGTTTGTTGGGAATTTAGTTGGAGCTCCTCATGCACTGACTGTGGAGCCCCAGTTGGAGGAGCAGCCCAGGACCAGGGGTGTCAGGAGGGCTGGGTTTGGGGTGGCTGATGTTGTGTGCCCCTGATGGGATGTGGGGAGGAGAGGTCTCACTGTGTCCCTGCTGTGGTGTGGGGTGGCCAGAGCTGCTATCCCTGCTGTGGTGTGGGATGGCCAGAGCTTCCTGGCCATCCCTGCTGTGTTTTGGGGCCCAGCTCTCTGTCCCTGCTGTGTTTTGGGCCCCAGCTCTCTGTCCCTGCTGTGTTTTGGGCCCCAGCTCTCTGTCCCTGCTGTGTTTTAAGGCCCCAGCTCACTGCTGTCCCCCCGTTCTGTGCTGCCAGGGGGGCAGGTGGTGAACCTGATGAACCAGCGCCTGCAGACCGGCTTCACCGAGAGCGAGGTCCTGCAGATCTTCTGCGACACCTGCGAGGCCGTGGCCAGGCTGCACCAGTGCAAGACTCCCATCATCCACAGGGATCTGAAGGTGAGCTCTGCCTCCAGGGGTGCAGCAGGGAGGTGCCTCCTGCCCGCGTGTCTGCCAGCTGCCCACGCCTGCTTCTCCTGCTGGTAATGAGGAGAGTGGGCACAAACACACCTCTCTGCTGGGAGATAAAAACAGAAATGAGCCTCTCACTGCTGCTTGCCATATGTTTGCCATCTATAGATCTACTTAAACACAAACGTTTGTGAAAGAGTCCTGGCTGGCACGTGCCAGAATGTACCTGATGAATTATTCACAGTGACCCAAAACTCTGCTTGTTTAAGGTAGCTCACGAAACGCCTGCTGTGATGCTCTTTCCTGGACCCAGATGAAAAGGAGCTCTCTAGAAGTGTTGGCCTTGGGGCAGGAATCCTTAGGCGCTTTTGAAAGTGGCCTCTGGAGCTCTGACCACCAAAGCGTGTTGTAAAACTCCGTGTGCTTAGCTGGGAACAGAGCTGGGCCAGCTTGGGAAACATCCCACGCCTGTAATCCAGCAAACAGAGAGATTGTTCCCTTTGCTCTCAAGGAGCTCGTAAAGTGCCGGGATGAAACACTCAGCCAAGGAGGAGGCTGCTGCGTGCATTTGACATTCAGATGTGCTTTGTGGGGCAGGTTCTGTCTTCAGAGCCCTCACAGATGTTTGTTTGTGCCACTGGCCGTTGTTTTACACGAGCCACGAGGACAGGCAGGTAGAGCAAGGGGAAGAATCCTCAGGGTCTGGTGTGCTCAGGCACGTTTGCAGTGACAGCGATGCCACTGCTCAGTCGGTTTGGATATGGAAACACCTCCTGGGTCTCCTCCCGGGGGGAAACAGCTGATCTCTTCCCAATCTGAGTCCTGGATTTAAAGCTCCGTGGGCAGCTTGCAGGAGTTTGTATAGGTCAGGAAAACAAGGTGAGAGGATGAGGAGCAGGAACTTCCCCAGCTGACAGGAACCCCTGCCCTTACCTTTTTGGTGAATCCCCGGGGGCTTTAATAAAGAGCAGACTCCGTGTGTTGCAGGGGAATAAATCTGGGACATCTGTGCTGGATTAGTGAGTTGCTCTGGAGTGTTGCTTTCTGCCCTGAGGTGCAGTTGAAATGGGCTCTCGGGGCTGGTGTCCATCCCACTGTTGCCTGTCTAGGTCAGGGGAGGTTTTGCAAGGGCTGACTCTGGGTAAGCTGTGCCCAGGGTCAGAGTTGGCTCTTCTCTGCTTGGAGACATGTTTTCTGCTTGAGCAGTGTATTGTTTCTGGCATGGGGACCTCTAGGGATCTAAGTACTAACACAGAATTAATATTTATGTGTGTTTTGACTTTATTTGTGTTAGAATGTAATACTGTCACGGGGGAGTTGCGAAGCCAAGAGAAGTTTTGTACAAGTTCTGGGTGTAAGGAGGGGCATCCCTTGTGCAGGTGTTTTCTTGGGGTGAATATAGCCCTGCTGAAGAGGGGGCAGATGTTGGCTTTGCAGGCAGCTGCCTGGGCCCTTTTGGCCTCGCAGCTCTTTGCTGCTGCTCTGCTGCTGCCCAGAGAGCTCTGCCAGCAGAAGGGATTGCTGTGAATGAGCTTTCAGCCCTTTCAGGCAACTGCAGCTGGAGGAGTTTCAGTGGCCCCTGGCTCTGATGTTGAATTAACCCAAAGGCTTTGCCTGAAGCAGAACAGCCTCCTGTTGGCACAGTCTGCAGCTGGTGGGAGGTGACCAACAGCTGGGCACAGCAACACCTTTGCCCAGTTTGTCTGTAGGCAGAAGGGGACATGGCACAGTGAGAAAGGAGCTCAGAAAAGCCCGTGTCACCCCTGGGGGTGTTCAGGGGTCCCCTCCTGGGCTGCTGGGTGATTCAGGTGCTGTGCAGTACAGGCTGGGGTCTTTATTTCATGGCTTTGGTGTATATTGATGCTGCTTTTTGCTGAAAATGAGGTTAAAAACAGCCTGGTGTGCTGCCTCTGGCCAGTGTGGGCCCGGTGAGGCAGAGTCAGCCTGCTGGCAGGAGTGGTTACCTGTGCTTCTTCTTGCAGGTATTTCCTCATCCTCAGTCTTCCAGGGCCAGTGCTGCTGCAGGGCAGTCTCTGAGAAATTTATTTTTTTCCTCCTTTCTGAGTAAGAGCAATTGTGTATCTTTAGGCTGGGTCTTTCGGTGAGGCAGAACAAATGGCCAAACCCCGTGGCAATGTGTTACCATGGGGTTGGGAAGTCTCTGCTGCTAAGTTGGGATCTGTATAAGAAACGAACCCTGTCACACCCCAGAGGAGCAGGGCTTAGGGAGGCCAAGATGTGCCATGGGCTGATGATAACACCTGCTGCCAGTTGCTTGCATGGTCTGTGTGGTGGCTAACCTTGTCTTTCCAGTCTCACACCATCTCGGGAGCAGCTTTGATTTCTGCAGGGAGAGCTCTCCCACGTCTGCGTGCTGGTCTGAGCCCAGCTGGTTGCAGGATGAGAGGATGATTTTTCCTGTAGCAGACACACAGCAGGGCACACCCAAAAGCGGTGTCAGTCATCCCCGAGGATACTGTTGATCCAAACCTCTTCTTTCCTTTCCCTTCTCTCAGGGTGAGGATGTGTTTCTCCTGCTTTTATTCCAGCAGGAGCCATCCCAGTGCTGCCCTGCTGTGGTGTGAGCAGACAGTCCCACTGTGCTCTTGCCATCTCCCTGCCTTCTGTCGCTCTTTGCAGTGCCAAGTCTTGCCCCGATGCCACCAAGGATCAGGGAGGAGCCTTTTCCTGGGATTTGTTTGGAGGGGTCTGTGGAATGGGATCTGTAGAACCATCCAGTCCCCTCTTTTGGGGGTGAACCCTCGTGCTGGCCACGTCAGGAGGGTGCCCGTGCCAAAATCAGGCAGTGCCACATGGCTCTCTCTCTGTGCCATCAGACACTGCATCAGCTTTCAGAGGTGAGCAGTGAGCAGTGCTGGGGAGAAAGGGAAGTGCAAACATCTCTGGAGAGACCAGACAGTGCTGCCTGCCCGTGATCCCTCCCAGATCCCCACCTGAGGGCCGCAGGAGTTGAATCAATCAGCTGAAGAAATCCTGTCCTCATCCCTCCCCAGCACGGCTGCGCAGTGCCTTTATTTCTCTGGTTCTGTTCTAGCAAAGAAACATTTATTTTGGAAGGACTGAAGCTGACTGCACTCTGTAACCAGCAAAACTTAAGGCAGCTCATCATCTCCTTTAAAGGCTTTTGTTTGGGGTCTGAATCTGAGCGTGTCAAAGGCTGCAGCCAGACTTAGCAGTGCTGCAAGCTGCAGTGCAGCTTTCTGACTTTTTGACCAGAAGAAGAAACCTTCATGCTCCTTTTAAAGACACTTTTCTCCGTCCTGGCAGTGGGCAGCAGTCATTTCTTCTGCTCTGTTTATTTTTTTCCTTCTCCTGATCAAACCTGGTTGCTGGGTAGTCCCGTGCTGATGCTTAACAAACCTTCCAGGGTGTTTGAGTGAGAAATCACCTCAGACTTCTCAGGCAGATCAAGTGGGAGGGCTCCCGGGGAGATGTTGGAGGAGTATTTGCCGGCAGTGCCGCCGCCAGTGTTGATGTGCTGGGGAGAACATCTGTGTGCAGTGCTTTATTCCAAGCAGATGGATGGCAGAGGGGAAGGGGCGTGTTTAACCCTTGGTTCCAAGCCAACCTTCTCCCCCTCAGCTGCTCTAATTTGGCTGCATTTTCTGGTGCTTAAAACGCTGACTCCTTCTTTTCCTTTCCTTCTTGTGGAGATCATCCTTGATGGGGAGCTTGGCTTCCAAAGGGTTTTGTTAGCAAACGCTTACGTGGTGATTTTTTTTTATTTATTTATTTTTAAATTTTGAACTGCATGAGCAGTATGTTTTATCTCGTTGTTGTATCTGAGCATTTGACACTGATGGAAGATAAAGACATGAAAAATTGTGTGTTCCCTCGAGAGAACATGCTGTTAATGCTGCTGCACAGACGAGGAGTTGGAGCACGGGGTGCTCTGCCAAAGCAAAGAAATACTTGGAGGAAAGGGATCTTCTCAGCAGTCTGGGGGAGCCTCTGCTGCTCCAGCCCCTGTTTAGGCACTGTGGGCACCCAGCAGACTCTTGAGAACAAGCAAATAAATGTGAGCATGGGCTGAGGTTCATTTAGAACGACACCCTCAGGGACAGGTAAAATGCAGTCAGAGACCTGGAGATGCATTTTGATTTCATAAATATGGAAGTGTGGGTGTTGCTTGTTTGCCTCCCCTCTGCCCCATAGACAGTGAGGAGTTGCAGCCCTTTGTAAAGCTGGGACAGCTTGCTTTTCCTGTCCCCATTTCAGATGCCAGGGGCACAGTAGCTCAGGAGCATTGAGCTCCACAAGCACCGAAGTCTTACAGGAGGCAAAGAAATGTGCTTGCAGGAGGAGAAGGGAGGGCTGGCAGGATGGAAGGCAGTGTTACAACTGTGCTTCCATGATTTGACTTCTATTTTAGGGGATGTGACAGAGTTTTGATGCCTGTTTTCTTTGCTGTCACGTTAGGCTTTAGTGTCAGATGTGTCTGATATGTCTTCAGGCACTTCAAACCTTGACTCATCTGAAAAAAACCCCAACCAAAGCCTGAATATTTATTTTCTGAGTGATTGTGTGTCTGTCTGTGATGCTCCCAGGTTGAAAACATCCTGCTGCACGACCGTGGCCACTACGTCCTGTGTGACTTTGGAAGTGCTACTAACAAATTCCAGAACCCTCAAACAGAAGGGGTGAACGCAGTCGAGGAGGAGATCAAGAAGTAAGTGTGCTTTGCCTTTTCAGCTCAGCTGTAGTTTGTGTTTGAAGGGACGATTTTTCCTTGTGCTGGGATGAATTTTTGCTCGGCCTGTTGCAGCAGATTGGCTGTGCTGCGTGGCAGTGTCTGCTGCAGGTGAATGGGTGCCCGGGGGAAGGTGAAACAACAAATTGAGCTTGATGTAATTGCTTTGGAGCTGGAAGACTGAGATGAATGCAGAAAGCAGCCCCACCTCGGCGAGGCAGTGACCTGCTCTGTCCTGTGCAGGCTGTGTCCTTCTCTGAGCTCCAGGCAGGGGTGGCACAGTCCCATCCCTGGGACTGATCCCGGCTCTGCATGGGAGGTGCCAGCTCCTCCTCCTGCCCCACGCACTGCCAGCTGTCCTGGCAGCATCTCTGGTGCCCCTGGGTGCTTTTTAACAGGGGGGTTCACCTGCAGTTCAGTGAGCCCTGGGTGAGCACACTGCAGTCCTTGGCCTTGCTTTAGTTCTGACAACATCACTGCTGCAGACCTGCCACTGCTCTTAGTACAACTTCCTGGCCAGTTAGGGATGCTTAGGTTATGGTTTTTTCTTGGGATTCAGCTACACCTGGCTGGATTTCCTGGGTTTGCTTGCCTGGAGTTTTCAGAGCGCTCCTAATCCGGTGTTGCAGTCCCCTTGGAATGCCCTGTTTGTACACTTAAGCCTACAAAACCTTTGCCTTTGGCAGTGCTTTCCTGTGATCAGGGTAAGCAGCAGGCAGAAACGACAGACCTTATCAGAAGGAGCCTCATAATCTGTGGAGCAGTTTCCAGCTTTTCTGTTTGTTGAGATCTGTTAAGGTGAGGCAGATTCTCCCCGTGGTTTGAGGCACTCAGCGGCTCTGAGCAGGACTCCTGCTGGAAATCTGCTTTTTAGGAGCCACATATCCAGTTGCAATCTCTGTAATGCAGTTGGCCACAGCCTTGCAGTGAGGGCGTTGCAGAGGACATTTGATTACTGACCTTGTTAGTGCTTTGAATCCTTGAGCGTTTCTGTTCTTAAAATGACTGCACGGTTTTGTGGTGAATTCTGTGCTTTAGAAAGGATTGTTACTATTTTGGCTTCCCAGGGCAGTTTGAGGGGTGTTTTATTGTTTGAGGTGTGTAGCAGCCGATGCTGTTAGAAGATTTTTCCCATCCCTTTCCTTAAAATAAATAGGGAAAGAGTGAATTTTGAGTTATTTGGGAATATGACATCCCTGATACACCTTCCCCCGCAGGTACACGACGTTATCCTACAGAGCCCCAGAGATGGTGAACCTGTACAGCGGCAAGCTCATCACCACAAAAGCTGACATTTGGGTATGTATGGAAGGCACTGAGCACCCTCCAGCCAGGCTGCTGTCCCTGCCAGGCCAGGGAAACGGGGCTGGCCTCTTGTTCTGGCAGCCTGGGCGCTTCCTGAGCGCAGAACGCCTCTGGTGATGGGACTGATGAGTTCCTGCTGGGGGAGGGTGTGCTCCTCCTGTGGGGTTTGGATTTAGAGATGGGTGAAACTCCGGGGTTGAATAGGGCAAATGGGATTTCATGTCACAGCATCTGGAAAATTCAGGGTATCGTGGCTTGATGTGCCTGGGTTGAAAAAAACGTGTGGGGAGTCAAAGTTGTGGTCAGGATTGAGCAGGAACCTGAGAAAATGGCCCTGCCCCCAGCAGCTGCAGTGAGCTGGGCCTGTGAAACACAGGGCTGAGCTGTCAAACTTCTGCACTGCTTCTGATGATCAGTCCTGCCACGGTCTTTCTCCGTGGTGAGAACAAAATCCAGCTGTGGGGGGAGTCCATTCCTGCCTAAGCTGCTCGAGGGGGGGAAGGCTCCTTTGGGTGGGACAGAGGTGAGAAAGAGTCTGTGCTGTTAGGAGAGCAGCTTGGAGTGGCAATCAGCCATGTGTTTAAAATGCTAACTGGGAGCGTGTTTTGTGGTTTTTGGAGCCCTGAGCTAGGAAGAAACATGACAGAAGCAGCAGAAGAGAGTTTTGATGTGTGTTGAGTAGTTCTGCATGTACACGAGGGAGAATTGCTGGTGTGGTGTGTGCTGGAAGTGCCCTCAGTGGTCTTGGGGGGGGAAGGAGCAGCTTTAACCAGGGCTGTGGGATCAGCCCTGCCCTGAGCAGGGTCACTGCTCACTGAGAACAGAGGGGAGGTCACAGCTGTGACAGCAGGAAAGGACAGAGCCTCTAGGGCAGCCAGAGGAGAACCAGGATTTGCATTCTTCCTGTGACGGTGTGGCAGATCCAAAGGCTCTGCTCTTCCTGGCAGGGCTGGAGTTGTGTTCCAGTGGCCCCTGGAGCATGTCCAGAGCAGAGTTTGGTGGCGAGCACAGAGGGGCCTCAGCTTCCAGGCCTGCTCCAGTGCTTGTCCTGCTGGAAGCCTCCCTTTCCCTTTAATCTTATCGAGGTTATTTTAAGCCAGAGTGCAGTTTCATTGTGAAATCCTGTGACAAAAGAGATGAGCTGATGATGAGTTTCTTAGGATTAGGAAGTGTTTCCTGCTCCCCCCTCTGAGAGGGTGGGAGTGCTTCATAATTAGGCCTTTGTGCAAAACCTGTTTTCTTTTGCAATGGGTGGCGATTGTTGCTGCCAAAAGCATCGTGGCAGTAGAGGGAAGGGTGGTAGGACCTGGCAGCCTGCAGAATGAGCTGTTCTTCCCTGGCATTTATTTATAGCAGTTGAAAGGTTGTTTGAACCTAATCTCGGAAGCAGTTTGGGTTTCTCTTTGTCAGGATGGATGTGCTAATGATGGTGGTTGCCATTTATTTGTGCCGTGACTTTGCTCTTTCCTCCCAGTGTGTGGCAGAAAGAAAGGCTTTGCCCCTTCAGTGACAGGAAGGCACCGAACAGTCCCCAAATTGGTGTCCAGCGAGGCACAGCCCTGCCTGTGTTCCCCTTCCCCTGCAGCTGTGCCTGCCCCAGGTCCCTCCCGGGCTGTAGGTGCAGGCCTGGCCCCAGCAGGACCCCCCTGCTCGGTGCCTGCTGGGCTCAGCTCCCTCAATCCTTGCCCTCTTCTCTCTCTGCAGGCGTTGGGCTGTTTGCTGTACAAGCTGTGCTACTTCACCTTGCCCTTTGGGGAGAGCCAGGTGGCAATTTGTGATGGCAACTTCACCATTCCAGACAACTCCAGGCACTCCCAGGACATGCACTGCCTCATCCGTGAGTGTCTGCAGGGCCACAGCTCTGACGAGCAGCACAGGGCTCCCACAGCCCTCCTCTCCTCTTCAGGGGCTTGCTTGCACCCAGAGGTGGTCAAAGTGATCTTTTCCTGGCTCAGGAGATCTCTCTCGGAGAGCCAGTCATGACAAAGAGGTTTCTGTGTGGCCAGGCTGGAGTGAGCTCTGTGGAAAGGCAGGAACAGCGACAGCCGTTCGGTTTGGGGCCTGCAGAAACTGGCACAATAAACCTATTTATGCAGAAACGTATTTCTGCAGTAATAAATCTGTTTGGATAAGGAACTGAAAAGACCACAGTGACTTAGGCTAGTGATAAGAATTCATCTTCTGTGAACTGGGAAACAGAACTGAAATGATTTATAAATATCCCACTGACTAGAGTGAATGTGTAATTAAGTGTACAATGCACTAGTCTTGGCAAAGCTGGGGCAGCTCTCTTGTTTCCAGCACAGCTTTTGATTTTTTTTTCTTTCCCTAGCCACGGTCTCGACTCACACAGAGTTGGATGTGTTTGCAGAGCAGGCTGCTGTTTTCTTTGCTGATGTGGGGGTATCTGCAGTGGCTGCCCCTGCCCTGCTGGCACTCCAGGGCTGGATCAAACCCTTTGGCTTCACTTGGAAGTGCCCAGTCCCACCCAGAGCTGTTCCCTGGCCAGGCACCCTCTCCCCTCCTTGCCCCAGAGGCGTCTGTAGCAGCTGCAGGTCCCAGCTCTGGTGGAAGATGTGTCCTGCTCCATCCTCTCTGTCCTGCCCCGTTCCCAGATGAGCTCAGCCCTGCTGAGCCCTCTCTGACCACCTGCCTTGAAGGAGGCAGGACCTTCTGTCAGCAGCTGGTTGTACCAGATGTGGAGTCCTGGAATTGCTTGGGGTGGAGGGACCTCAAAGCCTGTCCAGTGCCACCCCTCCCACTGCCCCAGGCTGCTCCAAGCCCTGTCCAGCCTGGCCTTGGGCACTGCCAGGGATCATGGAGCAGCCACAGCTCCTCTGGGCACCCTGTGCCAGGGCCTGTCCACCCTCAGCACAAAAAATCCCTTGTTGTATCCAGTCTGATGAGCTGCCCTGCATCTGTGTGTCCTGCTGCTCTGATCTCCGCTTCTCTGTCTCTTCAAGGGTACATGCTTGAGCCAGACCCTGATAAGAGACCTGACATTTATCAGGTCTCCTACTTTGCATTCAAGCTGGCCAAGAAGGACTGCCCGGTGCAGAATGTCCAGGTGAGCAGAGGAGGGGCCTGAGTGGGCTCTGGGAGGGGCTGGGGAGGCAGGTGCTGAATTTGGACATTTGAACAGAGCATTTGGCTCTGTTCTCCTGCTTGTTCCCCAGTTCTGTAATTAGGAGGGTCTTTGTTTCCAGCAGCACTGTTTGGTTTGGATTTTTGGGGTCAGGAATCAGGGTTTCTCCTGTTCCTTATTTCCTGTTTGTCCCTGATTTACCTCCTCACCCAGTCACCGGTGTGAGGCCAACCAAGAGATCTCGTGCATGTGAACGTGGAAAATGAGGCTGTGCTTAAGGAGCCAGTTGGATTTCCAGGCACACTCCTCACAGCGTGGGTAATTTGGCCTGCCCTTGGGTTTGAACCCAGCACTTCTGGGTCTCTTGGCTGGGACTTGGCATTTGAACTGCTGCAGAATTTACACAACCATCTGCCCCTTCTTACCGTGTCTTTAGAGATTCAGCTGAAAAATGGAGTTGGTAGTTATTTTCTTATGTTGTTACGGGCACCTGTGACAGACATTTTATTTTGTTTTTTTCTACATAAATAGAAATTAGGGTTTTTTTTCCCCATTTTCAGTTGCTTATTTATGAGTTCCATTATTCCTGTGGTTTTATAGCACCATGAGTAAATTTTGTCACTCCCGTCCCGTGGTTGTCTTTTAAAAATGCCCAGGTTGTGCTGTGGAGTTTTATGTTCTTATTCCATGTTCAGTGGTCAGAAAGCCACTTTTCTTCCTTTGTAAAGACTCTCCCAAGCTCCTGTCTCCCCATGACGTGAACCTCGTGGTGGTTGTTACGTGCCCAGCATGAGGAGTAATTGCTTTGGGAATGCCCAGCTCTCCCTGTTTTATTGTGATGTTTTAGCACGTTATTTCTGACTCTCTTTTCTGCCCTCCAAATACCCAATTGGGTGTTTTTGGGATCTGCAGAACTCTCCAATCCCTGCTAAACTCCCAGACCCAGTTAAAGCAAGCGAAGCTGCTGCAAAGAAGAGTCAACCAAAGGCCAGGTAACCCCACCTGCTTTTTACTCCCTCTTCTGTTGCCTCTGCTGTTTATTTGCAAAGCTGTATTTATCCTTGGGGACTTCAGTTGCCAAACGGTGACCAAGCAGAGTTATTCTCTCATTAGCCACTCTCAGGAACAATCTGATGTCAGGCTCGTTAGTTATCAGGAACAATTTGGGATCTACAAACCTCAGTGTTCACAGGAGGCCGGGGGATGGCTGCTCCTCTCTCTTGCTGTGCATTTTTGGAGCTCGGTGAACGTTGAGCAGAGATCAGAAAGAGTTCAGTGACCAGATCCTGGGGTGGATGTACCACAGTTAAAGTGCATCTAAAGATGGCAGTTTAGACAAGTCTGCCCAAAGGTACCAGCTGCTCATGAGCTGATTTGTGTCCTTCGTGTGCTCCTTCAGAAGTCTGAGTGGTTTCAAGCAATATGTTGTAGAAGTAGTTGGAGATAAGTTGAGTGGTTTTGACAAGTCCCAGCTGTCCACCAGGAGAAGACGCCACGGCTGGCAGAGAAATCAGAATTATAGTGTTGGATTAATTGTCGTGAAGGCATCCAGGAGGTTTTACCGTGCTTGGTGTGTCTGGGTGCCCATGAGGGTTTCACCTTTGTGGGGTCACACCCAGCTGAAAGGTGGGGTGAACATTTCACCCCGCTGTGTTCTGTGCACCAGCTGCCCGCGCTGTGCTCACTGCCTTCCCTCTCCTTCCTTCACAGGCTCACAGACCCCATCCCCACGACAGAAACGTCCATAGCACCCCGCCAGAGGCCTAAAGCAGGACAGACCCAGCCCAACCCTGGGATTCTGCCCATCCAGCCAGCCCTGACGCCCAGGAAGAGAGCCACAGCCCAGGCAGCCATTCAGCCTCAGGGTGAGCAGCTGTGTGTGTGTGTGTGTGGCCCCTGCCCTCGGTGTGCCTCAGGGCAGTGACCTGACGCTGTGTTTGGCTTCTTGTCCCCGTTGCAGGCGCGGCTGCCCTGGGCAGTGCCCAGCCCTCACTCTCTGCCAGCACCCCCCAGCCCAAAGCAGCCCCCCAGCAGCCTCCAGCCCAGCCCCAGGCCAAGCCGGCAGCAGTGCCCCAGGCACAGCCCCAGGCCCCCTCGACACAGCCCCAGGCCACCCCTCAGCATCAGCAGCAGCTTTTCCTGAAGCAGCAGCTCCTGCAGCAGCAGCAGCAGCAGCAGCAGCAGCAGGCGGCCTACTGGCAGCAGCAGCAGCAGCAGCAGGCGGCGATGCAGGCGCAGCAGGTGGGTGTGTGCGCCGGGCTCATGCCATCTGTGTCTGCAGGGCTGTGTAACTTCGGGTTTATGGCAAGTTTCCTGTTCCTTTGGGGGGAATGGGTGCAGCTTTTGGGCGTTTTCCAGTCCTCTAGCAAGAGTTGGTCTAGGCCCAGTGCACCTCAGACCTCTGAACCAGCTTTGTTTCCCAGTTCCCAGTGATGCAGCAAGGAGCGCCCGCGCAGCAGCAGCTGATGCAGAACTACTACCAGCAGCAGCAGCAGCAGCAGCAGCAGCTGATGGCCCAGCAGGCAGCCATGCAGCAGAAGAGCACAGCAGCAGCAGCAGCTCAGCAGAAGCAGCAGCCCCAGCCCAGCACGGCCCCGCCGGCGCAGCCGCAGGAGCAGGGGGTGAGACCCTGGGCAAGGGCATGGGGCACTGGCACTTGGGCTCTGACGCTCCTCTGCCAGCTCCTGTGTGCTGGGGACGCCTCAGCTGGCTTTTCAGACCCACAGAGCCCAGATCACAGATGCCAGGGGAGGTTGGGGTTGGATATTAGGAAGATTTTTTTTGCCCGAAGGGTTGTCCAGCCCTGGCACAGCTCTCCAGGGCAGTGGNGTTGGATATTAGGAAGATTTTTTTGCCCGAAGGGTTGCACAGCTCTCCAGGGCAGTGTGGACATTCCTGTGGAGTCCCCATTCCTGGGGAGTTTAACAGATGGGGCACTTGGAGACATGGGATAGCGGTGGCCTTGGGAGAAATGTTGGGACTTTCTGACCCTAGAGGTCTTTTCCAACCCAAAGAATTTGAGAGAAACTCTCTGAAACATTATTTGTACTGAGCACACCGGGATGGGCACCAGGCACCAGAACTGCTTTATGCTGCTTGTTTGGAAAACTTCTGCTGGTGTTCAGAGGAAGGCACAAACAGCTTCCTCTTTGTTCCTAGCATTGGCTTAGTGTTTTAATAAATGTAGTGGGAAGGAGACTTTTCAAAGGAGACCTTTGAAAGCCCCATATCTAAAAATAAATCAATCAATCATCCACTTTGCTAATCATCTGAATGGGCACCTAAAATAAATGCTCTTTGCTTGATGGAAAATATGTCTAAGTGCAGAGGAACAGGCAGCTGCCCACAGGGAGGGGCAGGGAGCTGTGCCAGGGAGCCCTGGAAGGTGCCACTGCCAAATCCCCTTTGCTGTTGAATTTCCAGCCCTGGTTTGGGTGGGGATGCACTCAGAGCTGTCGTGTTCCTGCTCTGGTTCCTGTTCTGGTGGGTGACCTGGGGCAGGTCAGTTTGCTGAAGTGGGTGGAAGATTTTTCAGTATGTGCAGACAGGTTTTGAGTGATGCCCATTATTCCCCTGTTCCTTTCAGGGCAGAAATGCCTCAAATGGAGCATTGAATCAAGAGCTTTGCTGTGATTTGCTAGCACAAGAAGAGTCTTAATTTTATTAAATCAGCTAGCTTGAAAATTAGCCTTATTGCCCTGGTGGGCTGATCAGAATGGACACATCTGGACTCTTTTCTGCTCCTGCAGCAGTCAGGAGGGAAAACCAGCAGTTGGCTCATTTGAAAAATGGTGGTGAAGGCCAATCTCTGCAGAGCAGAGTCTCTGAGCAGAGGACACCTAGCCAGGACCTGTCAGAACCTTTTCACATTTGGACGTTGCAGCCTAACGAGCTCTGCCTCGATTGCTGTGGTGCTTTCGGCGCTGCCCTTTTGTCTCTCAGCACCAAATGTCCTGTTCTGCACTGACCTACATAGGCAGGTGGGTGCCCGGGGAGCAGGCAGGGCACTCTGCTCCCTGCCAGTGTGCCTGGGATGCCAGAGGAAAAAAAAAAAGCAGCTCCCCTCGTTTGCTTTCTGCCACGCTGGGCAGCTCTCTCCTGATGCCCTCTCGGGTCTTTTCCAAGCCCTTCATCTTGGTTGGAAAAGGTTTGGGAACAGGGAGGGAGGAGCACAGCTCGCTGCTCCTCCTATTCCAGTTTTCCTGGTTTACATCCAGCAGTGATAGCTCCCTGACAGACAGATTGTGAAAAATCACAGAGTCACAAGTGGGGCTGTTGTTTATCACTACTAAACCATATTTCAAGAATTTATGGGTTATGAGTGTGACACAGGACTAAAGCAATGGAAAAATAAAATCAGTGTGAGGAAACCCTTTGCAGTTTCCACAGGGTTTGTAGCTGGGCTGTCTTGGCTCACACCTAAACCAAATGTGCCTGGTTTTCTCCTCCACCTTTTAATGACAAACGTTGCTCCTCTGGTCCTTGATTTTTATTTCTTTTTCCCTTCCCCTAAGAGAAAGTTTTTTGCACAAAATCTCTGCACAAGGCCTCCACCCTTTAGGCATTTGACCCCAGCCCCCCGTGGCGTGCTGGAGGCAGTGCTGCCCTTCCCCGTGTCCCTGTGACAGGACTCCTGTGCACTGTGATCTGAGCTCTGCCCACCTCTGCTCTGCATCTCAGCCTCTCTCCCTTGAGCCACCCAGCCTTTGCCAAGTCCTAATGGAGCTTTTACCTCCAGGGCTGCACCACGGACAGGGCAGAGACTCTCTGCCTGTGCAGTAATCCTGAAATACTGCACAGCAGCGAATTCCCCCTGCCCCGGTTCTTTTGTTTGTCTGGATTTTCCCCTCCAGACTGTCCCCAGTGCATGCCTGGGGTGCTGGGAGCTGCAGCAGGGGCTGTTTGGTGCCCCAGTGCATGGGTGGGGTGCTGGGAGCTGCAGCAGGGGCTGTTTGGTGCCCCAGTGCATGCCTGGGGTGCTGGGAGCTGCAGCAGGGGCTGTTTGGTGCCCCAGTGCGTGCCTGGGGTGCTGGGAGCTGCAGCAGGGGCTGTTTGGTGCCCCAGTGC
>VWZN01017455.1:113048-135418 GCA_013396955.1 Regulus satrapa | reverse complement strand
AAGCCGGGCTCGCTGACGCCGCCGTCGTCGCCCAAGGCGCAGCGCGCGGGGCACCGCCGCATCCTCAGCGACGTCACGCACAGCGCCGTGTTCGGCGTGCCCGCCAGCAAATCCACCCAGCTGCTGCAGGCCGCCGCCGCCGAGGCCAGCCTCAACAAGTCCAAGTAGGTGCCCAAGGCCTGGGGTGGTCACCATCAACAAGTCAAAGGAGGTACCCAGGGCCTGGGGTTCAGCCTCAACAAGTCCAAGTAGGTGCCCAGGGTCTGGGGTTCAGCCTCAACAAGTCCAAGTAGGTGCCCAGGGTCTGGGGTTCAGCCTCAACAAGTCCAAGTAGGTGCCCAGGGTCTGGGGTTCAGCCTCAACAAGTCCAAGTAGGTGCCCAGGGTCTGGGGTTCAGCCTCAACAAGTCCAAGTAGGTGCCCAGGGTCTGGGGTTCAGCCTCAACAAGTCCAAGTAGGTGCCCAGGGCCCCCGTGTGGGGTGTGGAGCAAGGGCTGGGTCAGGCTCTTGGAGGTGTTTGATGCAAAGCTCTGAATGGAGGTAGGCACCAAACTCCAAGTGAGTCTTGGCCTTCAAGAAGACCAAGTTTAGGGCTTGGCAGGAAGTGCTGGAAAATTTGCCCCAAAGTCCTCATGAGTTGTCTGAGCTCCCAAAAAGCTTTGGGTGACTCTGGCTCACAAAAGGCAGTGTCATTTAAGCCACAGCCCTGGTGTGCACTTTGTGCTCACTGCTTGGCACCAGCACTTCCTGAAGGCTGGACCTGATGATCTTGGAGATTTAAGGGAGCTCTGATTGCCCAGGAGTATTTGCCAGCTCGCTTTCCCAGTGTCTGCAGGCAAGGAGCCTTCCCGTGGGAATGGTTTCAGCCCCTGAGATGTGGCTGCTCAGCCTCAGTGCTCCCAGGCAGGTGGGGCTGCGGTAACTGACCCTGGATGTTTGAGCTGGGAAATCATTGGAGTGTAGCAGCTGGCCAGGGGATTTCACACGGGTGGCTGATGGCTCTTGCTGGGGATGGTCCCATGCAGATCTGCTTCCACCACGCCCTCGGGCTCGCCGAGGACCTCGCAGCAGAATGTCTACAACCCTCCCGACGTGTCCACGTGGAACCCCTTTGATGATGACAACTTCTCCAAGCTGACAGCTGAGGAGCTGCTGAACAAGGACTTTGCCAAGCTGGGGGACGGTAGGTGCAGGGGCCGCTGGGGCTCCTGCCTGCTCTGACAGGGGAAGCTGCCACGGCTCGGGGGTGCTTCTGGGCAGGGACTGCTCCCCTGGGGGAGTGCCCCCTATAATTGCTGTCCTCTGGTTAAATCCCTCCGGTTTCTTTCTGGTAGCAGTTCAGGGTGCCTCAGAGGCAGAGGTGCCAGCTGCTCTGGCAGTGCCCCTGCTCGGGTGCCCGTGGAAGCTGCAGTTTAAACTCTGCTTCATCTGCAGGCTGGGATTTGCAAGTAGGGACTTAAGTTACTTAGTGGAGCAGTGTCCTAAAAATACTGACAAGCAGCCTACTTTCAGAATAGCAGTTTTTCCTCTTAACTCTGGGTCTGCATTGCAGGGAAAGCTCCAGAAAAGGCAGGCAGCTCCACAGAGAACTTGATCCCAGGTTTCCAGCCAGCCACGCCCGCAGCCCCGGACGCCTTTGGAGGCTCTTCCTTCACTGCTGGGCCAGGTGAGTCAGAGAGCAGGAGCAGCATGGAGTGGCAGAGCCTCTTTGAAAGGGAAGGAAAACGGATCCAAACGAGCTGGACCTTGCACTGAGAGCTGGGTTTGCACTCCAGGAGAGGAGGGAGGGTGCAGAGGGCGCATCACTTTTGGGTGGCAGAGACTGCACTGTGTGCAGGCAGAGAAACTGATGGGAGAAACAGAGCTCCTCGAGTTCCCAAGGAAGCTTCTTAGTGTGTGTGAGTTCCCTGGAGCTCATAAGGAAGAGACAAACCTGTCATGAGCAGCGAGGGCTCTGGCTTGGTTGGTCAGAGCTGCTGATCTGTTGGGAGGAGCAGAGGAACGGGGATAACGACGTCTCTGCTGCAGAGGGAGGAGGCCAGCAGGGATGAGTGAGCAGGGAAAGTCCTCAGAGGGGAGCACAGTCTCCTCATTGACATGATAAATGATGAAGGCAGTGATTTCTGCACTGGCTGGGCCGTGTGGCTCCAGAGCCCTTGGCTGCTCTGAGGAGTTTCTCTGCAGAAGCCTCTGCCTGTGGGACCTTGTCTGGTGTCTCCTTTGGTCCTTGTGTGCCAGGGTTTTGCTGTGAGCAGCCCCTTCTAAGCCAAAACCCCTCGGTGAGTGTTGCTGCTCCTTTCTAATCCTTCAGCATCCGTTCTCACTGAGGGCAGCTCAGACCTGCCGAGCACAAAGCTGCTTCCAAGAGCTCCAAATGCCAGGGGTCCTCCCCCTGGTGACAACTGCACCTGCTTGGTGCCTCCCCACAGGAGCAAGACAGCTCTTGGTGAGAGGAGTCTGGGAAGAGGCTTTGTGGGGCAAGGAGTGACAAATCCATTTATGCTTATTTCTGTTTGTAAAAGGAGATTTAGGGGAGCTTATAACTGAGTTTGGTATGTCGGTTCTTACCGGAGAATTAAGGAGTTGAAGTCCCTGCCACAGGAGTTGCTCTCTGAGTTTGTGAGCAGTTTATGGTGCTCCATCAGCCCATGTGGATGATGCTGAGCAGCAGCAGCATCAAGACGTTGAGCTGTGAAGCACCTTGTGCAAAGCCTGAGGAGCACCTGTGTGCCCTGGGCTCTGTGGTTGCTGTACCATGGCCAGTCCTTGCAGTGGCTGTGTTTAAAATGTGCCCCCTGACTTCCCACGCCTGGGGTTTGGCATAGGAAGGCATTTTGGAAATCATGGTGCTGGGCTGGGCACTGCCAGCCCTTCTCTTTCTTTCCTCAGAGACAGGAGCCTGTCCCAGCCTGGTGCTGCAGCTTTTATTGCAGACACAGAGGCCCCACACGGGCTGTGTGTCCTTTTGTCCTTTGGTTGTCCTTTTTCACCTTCTGTGCTGCTCTGAAGGCAAATAACAGTTCTTCCCTGCCAGGGAATGTTCTGAGGTCTGTGGGTTAAATTGTCCTGGAGAACGACCTGGTAACCGTAGTTCTGTTTGGTTTTTATTCTTTTTAGCAGCGCACTTGGTCACAGTGTTCCTGTGGGTGGTTGTGTCTGGCCAGAGCTGGGGCTGGGCCTGTGCTGGGGTTTTGCTCTGTGCTCTCTCCTTTCCCCTTCCCTGTTCACTCTGCCTTTTCTTTTCCTTTCCTCTCCTCTACCAGCTGAAAAAACGAAAGACATTCTGAGTTTGGACTCTAGCCCTCCTCTCCTGACTGTGCCTGACCCTTTCACTCCTCTCCCGTTATCCGACACGCCAGGTAACCTGGGCTCAGGGCATGCAGGGGGCACAGAGAGGGCTGGGCTTTGTCCTCCTCCTCTCCTGGTTCTGGTGGAGTGCTGGGCACTGCCAGGCTCTGCAGGCAGTGGGGATGGGTCTCCTGGCACAGCCTGCGGTTGTCTCGCTGGTCCTGATGCCAGAACATTGGTGTTTTTAGAGCATTCAAAGCCAAAAGTGATTGAGGGCTAGAGAGAAAGCTGAGAGAGGTGGAGATATTTGACCTGGAGCAGAGGAGGCTCCAGGGAGAGCTCAGAGCCCCTCCCAGGCTCTAGAGGGGCTCCAGGAGAGCTGGGGACAAGGGCCTGGAGGGACAGGACCCAGGGAATGGCTCCCAGTGCCAGAGGGCAGGGCTGGGTGGGATATTGGGATATAGGAATTATTCCCTGGGATGGTGGGCAGGCCCTGGCACAGCTGGGGCTGCCCCTGAATCCCTGTCAGTGCCCAAAGCCAGGCTGGAGCAGCCTGGGACAGTGGGAGGTGTGCATGACATGGCAGGGTTGGGTGTCAAGGTCCCTTCCAACACAAACCGTTCCAAGATTCTATGAGAAATAATCCCCAGGTAGTTAATTACCTGCTCTGCCTTAAGCTGTTTTCAATTTGCCTCCAGCATTGAAATTGTAGGTTCTATTACTGTTAATCTTTCTTTTCTGTAAGAGTCAGTGTTTCTTTGGCTTCCAAAGTCTGTTGCAAATCCGAGCATCTTGTGAAGCACAAAGTTACATGTGACCTTTTCTGATTTGGCAAGATTTTCCAGTGCAGTTGGTGCTATTTCATTTACTTTGCAGTGCTGCTTCTAAGCCTTCTCCTCTGTGCACATTTCTGACTGCAGCAGCCAACACTTTTTAGCACAAGATTATGTAAGTGCTTAGGAGCTTATTTGCAAATCGGTGGGATTTTGGAATATGGGGATGTTTTTTTTTTTATCTTGGAGTCTCTCTCAGCCCTCTGGGGAATGTGTGTGGCAGGTCCCACCCTTGTCCCTAGCCCAGGCTCTGCATCACTGATGGTTTGGAGGACCTGGGCTTCAAAGAGTGCTGTGAAGGTGGCATCTCTCCATGGAGAGTTGAGCAATTCAGGAAAAAAATAAACCTTTTACCCATAACTCTGTGGAACTTGCTTCCTTCTGGTGGATGCTCAAAGAGCAGAAGAAATGTGGTTTGGCCCCAAAGGGATTTTAGCCATGAATGCAGGTTGAGAGTAGCAGCAGAACTTGGAGTCTTTGTTCCCTGTGTGACCTGCCCAGCTCTGCTTTGGAAACAGCCCACAGAAAGCAGCACATTTTCCTTCTTCCTTGCCCCCAAGTGCCACTGGAAGTGTTGCTTGTCCCGACTGAAGCCACCCAGGCCATTTATTTCCCTGCCAGAGCAGGAGCAGGGGAGCAGCAGCTGTGGGAGCTCTGGAATTGCTGCAGGTAGAGAAAGCCCTGAGGAGGAATGGCCAGCCCTGCCCTGGGGGCAGAGCAGCTGCAGGCTGTGCTGCCAGCTCCTGCACATCCGAGCCTGTTACCCCTGCAGGCAGCTCGAACCCTGCTCCTGCTGCCCTCCCTGTGCTTCTGGGTCCCCTTCCATGGAGCCAGCACACCTGGCTTTGTTGGCCCTCAGAATTTCCAGCAAGGACATTTTCATTTGTTTCTTCTTTTTGAACTAAAACCTGAGGCCAGGAGCTCGTGAATATTTTCAAGGACTAGGGCTACAGACCAGTCCTCAGCTTTGAAACAAAGAGGGGTTTTCTGCTTGTAAATTCAGCAGGAAAGATCAAACGTGGGGATCTGAAGTCAGGCTTTCAGCGTCACCCAGCAGTGTCATGTTTGTTGTTCTGTGCCAGTGTTCCCTGTGAGGAGCACCCCCAGCCCAGGCTCCAGCACCTTGCAGCTGCCTCACTTCTGGGCTGCAGAATATTTGCAAGAGTTTTATGCCTGAGCAAGCTTTAGCAGTGAATCTCCTTGCCTCGAACACGTTTTACCTCTGCCACCTTTCAGAGGTGGAATGTGAGCCCAGGGCTGCTCAGGAGGGGTTTCAGTACACGGGTGAGGTTTTGTTGGCTCTTTGTCCCAGGGGCTCTGCCCTCTGAGCCTGCAGCAGCTTGAGGGGCTGGCTGAAGCTCAGCTGCTTTTTTTGCTTAGCCACAAAGCTCCTCCCTTGGCACCTGGAGGCGCAGGTGGCATCACCTGAGTGCAGAGGGACAGGGTGGCAGTGGTGGCTGGCAGTGTCACTCCCTCTCCCCTCTGCAGTTCTGAGTGGAATTGTAACGAGTAAGAGGAGCTGGCAAGAGGGATGTAAAAATATGGCAAGCCAGCTGTTAAAATAAGGGAAGAATTAAATATTCATGCTGAAAACATATTTCCTTGTGTATGTGCAGGAAAATGAGCCAAGTTGTTCTTAATGAGCTTATTTCAGGCTTCACCACTGACTGATCCTGGGGTGTTGGTCAGGGAAACTCTGTGGGGTCACTCTGACTAATGTAGGAGGGTCTTTTATTATTTTGGGGAACAAAATACTTGATGAGATGTTTTTAATCACTCTACTCCAGGCCCCATAAATTCAGAGAAGATACCTGGGTGCCCAGCTCTGCGTGGGTGTTTATAACAGCTGTGATGAACGACTGTATTTCTGCTGAGGATTGATTTCTCCCGTGATGGCACATTGAGATAGTGATGGCACATTGAGATAAAGTGATGGCACATGCACAATTAGGCATGCACAGCTGCTGTGGGTGTGCACTGATGAGCTGGGTTCACTTCTGGACTCGGGAAGATGCAAAAAGGAGGAACCCGATGGATTGATTGCTGTGTTTACTGAGAGGACAGGGTGGTGGTGGCGTGGTGATTTAAAGCTGCAAAGCCAGCAGACCATGAGAATCCCAACTAAAGGAGTGCAAAGAGCATCTGCTGTTCTTCTGTCTGGGCTTTCAGTTGGCTCTTAGGGGAAAGGATTGATTGTTTTACAAATACTTGAGATCTTCAACATGAAACTAAAATGCCTTGATTTTGATCTGTGAAGGAGCCACTGTTCAGTGTTGTGCGTTACCCTCTGTGGTGTTTACAAAGCCCTGTGCACTCCAAACGTTCCCTTTGCCTTTCTCCCCTTCTCTTCTGCCCCAGCCAGTCCCATTTCTCCCTGAGGAAGGGCAGTGCCCTCCCAGGACAGCTCCAGTCCTCTGCCATGCAGGGCCCTGCAGCTCCTGCTCAGTCAGGGGGCAGAAACCCTCCCCGTGACAGCAGGCAGCCATTTCCCCCCGTCCTGCTGCCCCTTTTCACAGCCTGTCTCTCTCTCCCAGCCGGCCCCCGGAGGAGAGGACTGTGCTGTGTGCTCTGCTGAGCTGTGTGTGCTGTCCCAGGCAGCCTGCAGCAGCGCCAGCCGTGCAGCGAGCGCCAGCCCTGCAGTGAGTACCAGCCCTGTGTGCTGCCCCGAGTGCTCAGCCTCCTCACCCTGGCACACAGCTCTAACCTGCAGGCCTTCAGGAGTCCCTGGTCTTTCTAAGAGCCTCTCTAACCCAAAGCTCCCTTGCTTCCCTCGTCTTGATCCTGATTTTTTTTTTCTAACTCTCGTGTTCCTTCTGAGGCTTTCTTTGTGTTTGTGGCTGCAGTGAAAGCAGCATGGCAGCAGTGGTGGCTGCAGATGGGAAGTCTGAGCAAACGGACTGACTGTGAGCTCCATCAGCTCTGTGCATGTGCTGGAAAAAGGGGCCTGAGGAGAGGTCAGCACTTCCTCAGTGGGTTGTGCAAAGCTCTGCTTCTCAGCCAGTGCATGGGGTTTGGCCCTTTCTCATCCCAGGAGACGAATCCAGAGTTCACTCCATGGCTTCACCTCCTCCTCATGTCGGTGCAGATCACAGCAGAGGCTCCTGCTCTCATTCCTGGAGGAACTGATTTGGTTTTCCAGGCTCTGAAGCTGCCAGCATCATCCTCTCGGGGATGCTCCAGGGCCCATCAGCTGCAGGCCCTCGGTCTGCTTTTCCTGCAGCAGAAAAGCAAAGTGCTTTTTCTGTTTTGCTTACTCTGACAGGAAACCATCAGTAATTTCTTACTGTGAGGAACAAGGAACCTGAGAAATGTTTCACATTCTCTCTTAAAGGCTGCAGTGTGTGGCTGGGCCCTACCTCAGGAAGGGGCTGAGAGGGCACTTTTTAATCCCCTTCTGTGCTTTTAAGCTCAGGCCCTTTCTAAAAGCTTGCCATGGTCTCCCTGGCTGCTGCACAGCCCAGCAAAGCTGTCCTGGCAGGGCTGAAATGGGGCAGAGCAGAACAACCATTAGAAAATGAAACAGCAGTGGTCAGCTCATCCTGAACTGGGTCAGACTCACTTCCCTGCGGCTGGAAAGCATCTGGCAGCTTTTCCAAGGCTGGCTGAGGAGCAGGAGGTCTCCAGGAGGCAGCAGCTTCAAGTGGGAGCACAGTGACGGGGTAAAACCCAGCTGGAATTGATGAAGGCCCACCCTGAGAGCCCTTCAGGAGCTGCATGAGGGCAAATACCTCTGTAATGGGTGACCTTTTCTTAGCCTTGCTTGTCCCAGGGCTTGTCCATGTGTCTGCACAGGAACGATGTGGGTTTGTCTGCTGGATTTGAGGCGCTTTTATCTCCTTCCCCATTCATCCTGACATCACCTTGCTTTTGTTGGACTCCTCAGCCTCACTGAAAGGGGATAGAAGTTCCTTTAAATCCTGCACTGAGGGGTGCAGTGGCTGCCTGAAACAGCATTGACAGCACTGAAGGAGGCAGGGAAAGAGAGATCTTGTGAGACAAGAAACAAAATCAGGCAGAGAACCCCTGACAGCCCAAAGCTTTGCATAGAACCAGCTGTGCCCTGGGGCAGGAGGGAAAATGAGCGTGTGGGGAGAAGGGCACAGGTTGTTCTCAGAATCTGCACGGTTCAAAGCCTGGCTGGGCTCGACAGGCAGCTCTGGGGCAGCTGCAGTGTGGTACAGGGAGAAGCTGCACTGCTGGAACAGAAGGAACCTGTGGTGAAGGAGGAGGAGGAGCAGGACGCTGCAAGTGGGGTCTGGCAGGAATTGGGTGCTGGGTGTGCGGGTTGGAAGCTGCAGGGGCTGCCCTGGGGGGAGCTGGGCACTGCCAGGCCCTTGGGAAGAGCCTGGAACACGGAGCTTGTTCCCTGTCTGCTTGTCCCCACGGCTGTCCCGTGCTGATTTCCCTGCCCCTGTCACCAGTGCCACCCTCCCTGTCCCTGTCTGGCAGCAGGAACAGCCCTGGTGCCCCTGCTCCCTTCCTGCCCCCTCTGCCTGTGCCACAGAGCCAGGGATGGCAGCTGGCTGCAAATCCAGCCCCTGCAGTGGATTTTCCTGCAGTTCCTGTGTGCTAGGGCTGCTCTTTCCATCACGTCTGCTGAGCTTTTCTCATCTCCCAGGTGCTCTAGGGCTGGTTTTCAGGTTTGCTTCCCCTCCTGGTTGCTTCGGTTGTTGGCTTTGTCGTGGGGAGTGGAATTTGTCCTGCTTTGAATAAGCAGGTCCAAAGCCATTAGACTTTTATTATTTATTTTGGGCATTAGAAAAGGATGGGTATTGTTCCCACGTGTCTAGCAGTGTAACTTCAGCTGTTCTTTGGTGTTCTCAGCATGGCAAGTCCTGTGCAGCAGGATTCCTGGGCTTTTGTGCAGCTTTTGTGAGCAGGGTTTCTTTGGATAACAAATAATAACAGCAATCTTTGAACTCCTAGATTGAAATATAGATGGAACAACAGTTCGGTAACATTTAATGTTAGATTATAAATGGAGTGATTTCAGCAAGTTGAAATGGCCAGATTTGTTCCACATGGAGCAGATTTTATCAGAGCTGTTCTTCTGCAGGTGGTTCCCTCTAGTAGATCCCGAAATTGTTCTTTACCTTCTTGTTGTGGGAAGCGACCCTCGTGAAAGCAAAAGAATTAATCCAATTTATCTGGTTAGTGATTGGGAAATCACTCATCCACCAGGTGAATATTTGAGAGGAACTGCTTGCCCAGGGAACTTCAGCACTGGGTGATGTGAAAGCTGAAATGCTGGCAGCCGTGTGAGCCCAGGGCAGGTTCTGCTGCTTCTGCTCCAGCTCCTGGGGCTGAGCTCCCTCCTCAGGCTGAGCTGGCCCCAGGCTCTCAGCTATTCTGTCTCCTCCTTCCACAAGCACTGACACGGGGAGGGGAAATGATTTCTTCGCTGTGGGGTTCAGTGTGTTAAACTGCATGTTTAAAGAATCAGTAAATAAACAGAGGGCTGGCAGTGCCAGGGCTGTGGGCTGTCCTGGGAGAGGAGCCCAGGTGGTTTGGGGTGTCCTCACCTCTCCCAGGTGGTTTAGGGTGTCCTCACCCTCCCAGGTGAGTGGGTGAGGGTGTCCTCACCTCTCCCAGGTGGTTTGGGGTGTCCTCACCTCTCCCGGGTGGTTTGGGGTGTCCTCACCTCTCCCAGGTGGTTTGGGATGTCCTCACCTCTCCCAGGTGCCCGTGGCCCTTGGATGCCTCTGGGTGATCCTGGGGACAAATTTCACAGAGGGTCTCTTGTGGTAGGGCAGGGCTGATAGTGCAGAGCTGCAGGAGGGTGGGTTTTAGATGAAAGAGAGAATCTTTTAGATGAAAGAGAGAATCTTTTCTCAGGGAAGCTGGCCCAGGGTGTCCAGAGCAACTCTGGCTGTCCCTGGATCGCCGGCAGTGCCCCAGGCCAGGCTGGACTGGGGCTGGAGCAGCCTGGCTGGTGGAAGGAGTGGTGGAAGGTGTCCCTGCCCGTGGCAGGGGTTGGATGAGCTCTGAAGGGTTTTTTGCAGCCCAGGCCAGCCCGGTTCTGTGCTGGAGCCATTTGCACACCCCGTGGTGCAGCTGCTCCCCTGAGGCTCACATGGCCACTAACGAGCACCTCATTAACGTTGTCTTTTTCTTTCTTTTGCTGTTTCTCTCCGTTGCCTCCCTTTCCTCCTTTTCCTGCTTGCCCCAGAAAAACTGATTGAGGGACTCAAATCTCCCGAGCCTGCGCTCCTGCTCCCCGAGCTCCTGCCTCTGGCTGACCCCTTCGGCAGCACGTCAGACGCTGTCAATGGTAAAGCCCAGCCCTGTCCCCCTGTTTCCCTCTGCTGCCCTGCCCTGCCCTGCATGCCCCCCTGGCTCCCAGAGCAGCCCTGCTGCTGGCCACCAGCGGCAGGGAAGGCAGGCAGGGTGCTGAGCCACTTCTCCCTTTCCCCTGGCACACGGGCGCTGAGCAGGGAGGGTTTGGTGGCTGCGCTGATGTGGCCTTGGCCCTTCTCTCGGCAGAGGAAAGTGAATTTCTCTTCAAGAAAGGCACAAATACCTGTATTTCTGGTCAGGATGCAGTGTTTAACCGTGGCCCAGGCGCTGGGCTGGTCTGTGTCCGTGCACCCTCAGCAGGCTGAGGAGGAAGGACAGCATTCCCTGGGCCTGGGGGTGTTCCAGGTTCCTGGGGGATGAGCTGGCTGTGGCTGCAGCAGGCTCCAGGCAGGGGCAGCAGTTTGGGGTGCTGCAGGCCTGGGGTTTTATCCACGTGCCAGGTGCTCTGCAGACAGTGCTTGCAGGCTGCAGCTCCTGTGGCTCTGACAAAGGCAGGCCACGACTCCCTGGAATAGTAAAACTTCTGCTGGCAGTTGTCTGAATTTTAATGGTCGGTTGCTCTGAATGCAAGGGGACTCCAGTGGTCACTGTTTTCCTTTTGCTGGACAAGGATCTCGTGGATATTTTCTTCCTGTTCAGCTGCAGGGCAGGTGTTACTGACCTGCTGTTCCACCCTCTGGGTATTTCAGATCGGGCCTGTACAAATTAAAATAAATAAAACAAAATAAAAGCTGAAACCAGGGTTCCAAAACCAAACCATCCCTCGAGCTGACACATACTGCAGGATCAGTAAAGAATTCAGACAACTCCTGCCTCAGCTCCTCCTTCTGCTTTTCCTTGCACACTAACCTCTGGCTTCTCCTGTGCTCTGTGCCCCGTGGAAAGGAAAAGCTGACGTGGCTGTGGAGAGCCTGATCCCGGGGCTGGAGGCGCCGCTGCCCCAGCGCCTCGTGTCCCAGAGCGAGTCGGTGGCCTCCAACAGAACAGGTTGGTGAGGCACCAGGGGCTGGGGCTCGGAGCTCCAGGGGGCTCTGGCTGCTTCCCCACGGGCTGCTCTTGCCACTGCTGGCACCTAGGCATGGTGCTGGGCACGGCCCCGAGGCTGCCAGAGCTCCTGGAGCCTTTGGACACGGCTCCAGGGATGGCCAGGGTGGGGTTTTGGGGTGTCTGTGCAGGGCCACGAGCTGGGCTCTGGTCTCTGGGGGTCCCTTCCCACTCAGGAGGTTCTGTGATCCCGTGGTGCAGTGTGGTGTCCCTGAGCTGCCATCGCAGACCTGGAGGTTCTGGTGCATTGCTGCCGTGCTTTAGAACTCAGGAGCAGTCTCTGATTTGTCCCAGGGGGGCAGGAAGCCACTCCTGGCCCTTTCTCACTGTGCAGCCTTGGTTGGGCCACTTCCCACAGCAGATAGACTTGAGCCAGAGGTGGGAGAGCCCTGGTTTGGAGCCCCTCTCTGCAGAGCTCCCCCTTTAACTCTGTGGCCTTTAACTCTGTGGGATTTTACTCTTTAACTCTGTGGCATTTAACTCTTTAACTCTGTGGGATTTAACTCTTTAACTCTGTGGGATTTAACTCTTTAACTCTGTGGGATTTAACTCTGTGGGATTCCTGTGCTGTTCAGCCTCAGGCAGACAGAATCCCCTGCAGGTGCTGGGGGCAGTGGGGTCTCTTCCATGCCAAGGAGGGGCAGAGTTGGTGCTGGCCCTGCCCCAGAGCTCGTGCCCTGCCTGTGGGTGAAGGGGAGTGTGGGGATGTGAGCTTAACACTCTTTGTGTCCTGTCCAATGCTGCCTGGATGCTCTCCTGGATGCAGACTCTCTCACTGGGGAAGACTCTCTGCTTGACTGTTCTCTGCTCTCTAACCCTGCTGCTGACCTCCTGGATGAGTTTGCTCCCGTAGCTTTCGCAGCTCAGCCTCACAAAGGTAAAGTGGCCTCTGCTCTCAGCCCTGGCCCTCCTGCCCCTGGCCTGGAGCTGACCTGAAGCTGCTCCTGCTTTAGAGAAACATCCTCTGACCTCTTCTGGTGTTTTACTGTCCCCAAGCCACCGCTTTGTTTTCTTCCTGAGCTGCTCAAACTTGGAATGCGCTGAAGTATTGAGGGAGGGGGGAAAGAAATGATTCAGCTTGGCTGTAAAGACAGAGTTTGTTAAAAGTGATGTTGTTTTCTGTGGAGTGGGGATCCAGCACGAAGGATCCCTGCTCTGTGTGCAGCCCTTCCTCTGTGAATGCATTCTGGGTTTGCTTTTTCCACGTGGGATTTGAGACCTGTGTTTTTTCTGCACTGCTAATTCCAGAAGGGAGCCTGATAATCACCCGTCACAACTTTTTGGAGCAAAAGGAATTTAATTTTGGTTTGTTGGAATTAGCTTCCCGGGCAGATGAGCCCTGGAGAACGTTGTCCTTACCAGAAGAAGCTGTTGAGGCCAGCTTGGTGTCACAGCAAACATGAATGAGAGCCTAAGGGGGAAGGCCAGGACTTGGGGGCTGTTTATAGCCTTGAAAGAGAGGCCCAGAGCATCAGTGCCGATTCCTGGGTGCCCCTCGGAGCTGGGGTGGGCTTTGCTCGCTTGGTGAGGACCCCTGGAGCAGCAGAAATGCTCTGACCTCGGAGGAATTGCTGCAAAACCAACCTGTCATCACTTTTTACACTCTGAGAATGAGGCTGTGCTTTCCACAGAGCCTCTGGGTTAAACAAGCAGCCGTTCTCAGTGCAGGCTTACACTCCTTCTCTCAGCACTGAAACGTGTGTGGAGCAGTTCCTGCTCCATCCTGGGACACAGCAAAGCCCAGGCGTGCTGCTGGGGCTTGATGAGAAAAGGAATTTAAGGCTCTCCCAGGGCTGTGCTGCTGTTCCTCGGGGTGGGAAAGGCTCAGGGGTGATGGGGAAAGTGCTGCTCTGGTAGCAGGGGCTGGGGCTGAGGTGTTCAAATCTTCCAGAACTCATTGAGGGCTCGTTTTCAGACCCTCCCTTTCAGCTCTGGGTGTGCTTATTAACTGAACATCAGTCTCACTCTTCATTTTTTGCTGAGTTTATCCAGTCCTGGTGCTGCTGAGGATACAGAACACCCCTGGGACAGCTGCTGCTGTCCCTGGCTGTCATCGTGGCACCAGTGGGGCTCATCCCTCCCCAGACCTGGTAAATCTTATTCAGCTTTGGGCAGAAATCTCTCACTGCCAGCAGGAGTCAGACAGCAGTGTTGCTGCTCACGAAAAGTGGTGATGTGTCCTTGCTGGGCTTTCAGAAATACTGCACAGGAGTTGAGCAGGTTTGGGAGGGCTCTTGAGGTGTCTGAAGGAAGGAGCAGTGATGCCCAGGGAGTGTGAGAGGCTCTGAAGATCCCCAATTGCCTGATGAGGTGGATAAATATCTCATGACTGGAGACAGCTGAAAGTGCCTCCCACCAAGTGTTGATGTGGTTTGAAATCAGTGGAATTATCTCCCAGAAGTGCCCTAGGGGCCTCTAGAAAATCTCTCAGAGCAGCTGGGTGCTCTCCAGGCAGGTAAACTCCTTGGAAATCTGACCTCACGTCGTTACTGCTGCAGGTGAAAGATCAGGGTAGATGACTGGAATCTCTTCTGTGGTTTTCTGGTTTTTTTTCCCAGCCCTTTTCCTCTCCCTGTGCATGAGAGCTGGGAGCCAGAGAGCCAGACTGAGCTCTCCCACCCTGCTCAGGACAAAGAACACCTTGGCAGCTCACCCCAGGCTCTGCCCAGCTGAGCCTTCAGCTCTTGTTCTGCCTCTCCTGACTTGGTTTGGTTCCATCCCCTCCACTTCTCTATTCCATTGGCTCTCTTCTTTCCTCCCCAGACTTACCAACTCAATTTCACCTTTTCAATACAACTCCTGCTTCTAAACGCTGTCTCTGAAAACATTAAGATGTTCTAACACTTCCTGGCAATTCTAACCAGCCTCTCTGCTGTCTTTGCTTCTTTGCCCTTATTTCTCTTCTATGCTGCAGAAGATACTAACCTGATATCAGGCTTTGATGCTCCTGAGGGCTCTGAAAAAGTGACAGAAGATGAGTTTGACCCAATTCCAGTGTTGATATCCAAAAATTCACAAGGTAAGCCAGGATGTGGGAGAGAAAAAGGGAAGGAAAAAAGGCAAACAGTGAATATATATCAATTAGTTTTGGGGCAGCGGTGCTGTAGCACGTGTGACAGTTCAAATCTGAGCTGTGAAATATTAACACTGTGGTGTTTAGTGAGATACTTGGGCCCTGAAATCTCTGTAGATTCTCTGCTTGGGAGATTTCCAAAGGCAGACATGCAATATTTGAGTTCCCAGGCTGCCAGGAGGTCCCCCAGTGAGAATGCAGTGAGAGCTGTGTCCTCCCACCTTCTTACCACTGCCCAAGCCTTTGTCTTTTAAATGAGCTTGGCATGAGGCACAAGAAATGATGCTAATCCTTTAGAGGCCAGAACTCCTGGGGGAGGTGAGGAGCTCTCACTTCTGGCTGGTGTCTTTCCAAGGTGGGAGCTGAGTGTGAGAGTCTGGGGGAGCTCTGGGCAGGCACACTCTGCAGGGCAGTGGGCTGGACAGTTCATTTTCAGCACTCTGGCCCCAGCTCCCCCTCAGATCTTTGCCAGCAGCACTGCTGGTCTAACAGCAGCAGCTGTGCTGGGTTTTTTTAGCTCTCCAGGGACAGCAGCAGGCAGCGTTTCCCTCCTGGCCACTGGATCCCCTCTCTGCAGTCACCCCACTGAAAGGATTTTTTGATTACAGCCTTTGATGTACTTGGGGAGGTTTAAAGACAGATCCAGGACTTTTTTTTAAAGGCTTTTTCACTCAGTTTGGTCACAGAACCTTTTGGCTTCCCTGGCTCCCAGTTTTGGTCGCAGCAGGCGTGTGCTGAAGCCCTGCTCTGCCCCAGTCCTGGCTCTCAGAGGCTGACACTGGTTAGGAACAGTGCACACACTACAGACTCTGCTCCTGCTGAAGTCAGAGGTTTCTCCCAAGGCTTGGGCCAAGCTGGGCCCCTCGAGTGCAGAGGAGCATCCTCTGGCTGGGAACCAGGTGGTCCTTAAGGTCCTTTCCAGCCCAAACCTCCCTGTGGTTCTCTCCTTTAGCATCAAGTCCCAGTTACAGAAGGTCCCACGATTGCCCATTCCTCCTGGAAGCAGCTCAAAGCACCCAAAGATGCTCCTAAAACAGCACCTAGATTTCAGGATTTAAAATTTGGACCTGTCCTTTCTCTGGGGCTGGGAGAGTCCTTGAATTGTTTTAGAGATCCCTGAGTAAGGACAGGGTTCTGGTTAAACTTTGCGGAAAGAAGAAAGGGTTTGTAGGGATTTGTTGGCTGCTGTGCTGGTTTGGTTTGGGGGGAGAGGGTGGAAGAACGAGCAGGGGATTCATTGCTGTCGTGATAGAAATAATGAGAAGAGCTTGAGCCAGTTTTCTGTTTTGCTTTGACTTTTTTTCTTTCATTCTTAATCTTGAACTTCTGAAACTGTCGTGTGTGTGTGTGTGTGTGTGTGTGTGTCCTGTCCAATACTGAATTCCTATCTCTCACACTTTCAGGTGGGCATTCTAGAAACAACAGTGGAAGCTCTGAGTCCAGTCTTCCCAACATAGCCAGGTCTTTGCTGCTGGTGGATCAGCTCATAGACCTGTAGCAGTGACACAGTAGCAGACGCAGTTTCTGTAACGTACCCAAACCTCCAGAAGAGTTTCCTTCCGTTGTGCTTCTTTGGGGCTTGGCTTTTTTCTTTCTTTCTTTCTTTTTTTTTTTTCTTTCCTTTCCTTTAATTAAGAGAAAAATCTGCCAACAAGAGACGGTCACCCACCTCTCTCCCCGTCTTCTTCCCTGTGTGCCCTGGGGAAGATTCTGGCTGGGTTCTGCAGGTAGCCTGTTCTCTCTAAAGCCCCGTGGGGTTCCCTCTGCACTGTCCCGTGGGCAGGGGAGCGCCGTGGAGAGCCCCCCTGGCCCAGCTCCTCTCCCCAGGCTTTGCTCTGGTTCTGTTCCCCTCTGGCTGGGCAGGAGCAGGGGCCAGGTGACAGCGGCAGGGACGTCCCTCAGCTGCAGGACATGGGCTGGGGGCTCTGAAAAGCTCCAGGGCAGGAGGAAGCCCCGTGGCAGGCTCTGGTGATGGTGCACGGGGAGGCTTCTCCAGCTGCCCCCAGCTCGTGGTTTGCTGTTGAACAGTCCTGCTGCTGGGAACAAACTGCGCTTCCTGGGGGAGGGAAAAGCAGAGAAAAGGAAAAAAAAGAACCAGCCCAGGTTGTTAAAGCCGCAGAAATGGCCCTGAGTGAAGCGTGACGAGGTTTTGAACCAAATCCATGTGAGTATGGCTGTGACTGGTGTTTCACTGACCTGTCCCTGGGTGGAAAGGGCGCTGTGGCAGCAGCAGATGTATTTTCTGTGACTTCTTTTCTGTGTTTGACTGGAAAAAAAAAAAAGAAAATCCCCTCAACCTACTGTAAATTGTGTATGAAACCAATTGTCCTACGGCTGTTTGTCTATTTTTAATCCTGGTTTTAGTCGAGCATCTGGTATCTGTTCTGGGTTCTCCATTTTCTCTTGTAACTGCTGTAGTGCACCCCGGTTCAGTATGGAGCCGTTGTTTCAGTAGACAAAGATTCCCGTGGGCCTTTCTCCACCCCAGTCTCTGTGACCACGCATGCACTCGGTTCAGGTGGTTTGAAATCAGTGCTGCTACAACTCGATGGGTTCTCCCTTCCCTTTTGCCCCCTCCACACGCTTGGGTTGTCAATAGCTGGATACGCTCAACTCGTTTTCCTTGGCTTTCCACGAAGTCCGGAGTTTCTAGCTCATATTTGAAAGCCCTCTCTGGGCAGAAGGACTCTTCTCTGTAGTGGAATTCTCCCCGGCTTCCTGCTCCCTGTGTTTGTGTTTGTAGCTGTATTAGTAACAGTGCAGTTCCCACGTGCGAAAGTGCGAGCGACTGAATGTGTCTGTGCTGACCTCGCTGGGAAGGGAAGAACCCCAAGTTTGTGACTCCTCCTTTCCTCTCTCCATCTCCTCCCCACCCCAACACTTAGTTTAACAAATTCTGTACATAGGACTCCCATCGGTTGTGTCTCTAACATTACTCTTCTTTTAAAACCTACACTTATTAATAAAAGTATTGCTTAAGTGTGTTGTATCATTACATGTGTATACTGCACTTTCCAAGAGAAGCTTTACATGAGAACTATGGAAATGACCTTAGTAAAATTGTGGATAGAACTTTATTATTTTTTTGTTTTATATTCCTAAAGCACAGGCAAGCTGGACTGGAAAACATGAAGACGCTATAGATAGAAAGTTATTGTATAGTCAGATACTGAGATTATATGAAAAGAGAATGGATTTTAAAAAGTAACCATCTACTGTATATTAGAAACAAAGATTTCTGTGAATTAAAGTACTTTTAAAGAATGTTTAAGATTTTAAATCTAATGGCGCTTGTTCAAGGGTTCTGGAAAAAATGACAAATGCACTGGGTTGTTAATAATGCTATTAAATAAGCAGATGTGAATGTTTATTTTATTGCTTTTTCAAGTAGCTCTTCGTGGGTGTGGGTGGAAATACGATATTTTAGAGACGTCTGTTCTTAGACCGCCTTCATCAGAAAATACTCACCATGCCTTTGCAGAGTGAGTGGAAATGAGAGACGAGTGGGGATTGATTTGAAACCCTCCGGAGGCTGGGAGTGTCCCGGGGCTCTGGGTTAGTGCCGGTGCTGCTCCCAGCTCAGGACTTGCTCTGAGGGCTGCACTTCACCCCTGGCCACGCTCGGTGCCCGGCCTTCCCCCGAGGAGCCAGGAGCCCGTGCTGGAGCCTTGCTGGGAGCAGGGAGGTGCTCTGGGGACAGGAGGTGTTGGGACAGTCCCAGCAGGGGCTGGGGCGGCCGCGGGGTTCTGCTGCATCTCCTGCCGGGGCACTGCCAGCGCCCACGGCTCGTGGAGCAGCTTCAGCACGGGCAAACTCTGCCTTCGGGTGGCACAGGGTGGAAGGAGGAGTGGGAATTTTGGTTCTCAAGGTTGGGAAGAGCCCCTGCCTTTGGCAAGCTCCTCGTTCTTCCGTACCCAGATGAGCACGGGCTCATTGAGGCGCCTTGTTTGTGACAATATCCGCTGTGTTGGGAGCGTCTGGCCCAAAGCAGAAGGTGCAGCTTCCTGGGTTTGTACCGTCCAAGCCTTCTCAGGATCCCTTGGGCCTTCCTTGGCCAGGGCTTCGGGTGCTGTGCAGCCCGCTGGGCCAGTGGGTGGGAGAAGTTTGGCTTGGTGGCAGATCTGCATCCCCCTCCAGCCCACTCGAGCCAAGCTGGGTGGAGCACGATTATTTTTAGAGGGAGCTGCTTGTAAAGGAATGAAAATGGAGTTCTTTGGGCCTAAAAGCTTGAAAAGTGGCTGTGCAAAACCACCTCACTTCAGAATGAATTCCCTCGCTGTGCTGTCCCTGGGGAGCGAGGAGGGGCTGCTGGGCTTGTTTGGGGATATCTCTGCTCTGGGGCTGGGGTTGTTCTGGGGGCGTCTCTGCTCTGGGGCTGCTGCTGGAGCTGCCCTCGTGGTTTTTGAGAGGTTTTTTCCCCTCCTGTACCTTGAGGAGGACTCTGTAAGCTCTGGCTGGGGCACAGCACGGCTGAGGGGAGCTGGAGGATGCTCTTGGTGTGCAGGGGTCAGGCTGTCCACGAGCTGCTGGGATCAGGTGGTTGTACAAGTGTGCCAGAACTACAGCATTAAATTCCTTATCCTCTGGATCTGCCTCCAGGCCTCCCACTGTGCTTTGAGCAGAAACACTTAATCCTGCAAACTGTCCAGTGCCCCAGGTGTCACTGACCTTTGGTGCTGTGCTGCGGTGCCTCCCTGCTGGAGGTGCTTTGTGGGGTTAGTTCTGTGTTGTTGTTTAATGAGATTGCTCCTAGAAATTGGAATAGTTTGCTTCTAGGGATTGGAACACAAGGAAAAAATCTCCGCAGTGCAAGAATGAAGGAGTGGCAAGGCTTTTGACCCCTTTAAAATTCCAAACTAGTAATTCTGCACATTGGTAACTGCTGATCTTTAGCTGCCTCTTCTTGGATGTTGAGTCCTGCCTGACTTTGCCTTGATGAAATCAGGGGAGAGTGTCCTGGTGAAAGAGTAGCTTTACACTCCAGGAGTCTCTGCCTCCCCTGACCTTTGTTTTGGGCTCTGCTCCAGAAGTGAGATCCTCACCATTGTGCTGACTGCTCTGCCTCTTGTAATAGGGAGTAAAATCTTTCCTCCTGGTTTTCCTCTCGGTTATTTCAGTACTCTGCCACTTCAGGGCACTGTTTTCCTCGGAAGCTCCACCGAGGAGCGTGGTAAGGGAAAGCTGCTGGCAGTGGAGGGGTCTGGGGTGCCAGCTCTCCCTCGTTGAGCACTAGAGGAACGTTCCCCGGCAGTGTCGTGGTGCTTGCCCAGGACCATCCCTGTGCCTGGCTTTGTTGTGTTCAGGTCTCTGTGGCCCTTCCCTGGCGCTGTTCTCGGCAGCCCTGACTGAAAGCAGCTCCTGCTG
The DNA here is from genome assembly GCA_013396955.1 of Regulus satrapa. Classification (NCBI taxonomy): domain Eukaryota; kingdom Metazoa; phylum Chordata; class Aves; order Passeriformes; family Regulidae; genus Regulus; species Regulus satrapa. Next base: position 115,520 of record VWZN01017455.1, on the reverse strand, counting down.
AAGCATCACTTTAGGTTCTGTGTCCCAGAGCAACTCAGAGCTCCTGTGCTGGCCTTGCCAAGGGAGAGAACTGCTGCTGAGCGTTTGGTGCCCCCCTCACGTGGATGGGCAGAGAGAACATAGGAACAATCATTTAAACAGTGGTTTTTTTTCCCCAGAACGGGGCATTCTGCTTCTTGTGCAGTGTCCCCACACTCAGAGCTGCGTGCTGCTGAGCAGGTGGGTGCAGCTCCTGTCCTCCCTCTCTAACCCTGTCCCAAATGTCGTGGCTTGTGTGGGAACAGGCACTTGCTAAAGCACGTCAGAGTTAGAAAGAAAATTCCACCCTGCTGTGCTGTTTGTGTGCAGAGGGGAGGCTGGCCGTGCTCAGCACCTTTCCCCGTGCCTCAGGAGGGACTGAGGAGGCGTTTTAGCTGCTCAGCCTGTACCTCAGAATGTCACAGGGAGCCCTGGCCAGTGTGGGACCAGCCTGGGAGGGAGCTCCAGCAGAGCCCTGCTGCTCCTGCAATCCCTGAGTGGCTCCTGAGGGAAAACCAGTGTGGAGAGCAGGGGCTGCAGGAGACACACAGAGAGAGAGAGGGGATTCCTGCAGGGTAACTGCTCAAATGTTGGCATGTCTGCGCTGTCTTTACCTAGCAGTGTGGTGTAGAGTGCAGAGTTTCCCAATAAATACTGGACTGATGCCTAAAGAACGGCTGCCGTGTCTTTACTTGTGAGCAGGGACTAGGAGGGGATAATTGGAGAAGGGGATAATTGGAGAAGGGGATAATTGGTGTGTCCGTGGGTGCCGTGGAGAAGCAGCCTGTGTCTGTGATGGCTGTGGAAACGTGAACAATTCCCCTGGGCAGTTTTCCCCGGGTGAGGTTCTGTCACTGCAGGGTGTGTTGGTTGGTGCTGTTGCTGACCCTGGGTACCAACCAGCCCTCCTCACCCTCCCCTTTCTTCCTGCAATTCCTACTGTTTTTAGTTTTCATGTGATTTTCTCCTATCCTCTTGCTAACGAGTCCAATGACACACTTCTAACCTGCCAGTAGTTCTGTGAAGGTAAGAGATCTTCTGTTTTGTCTGTGTGAGTCCTAAGGCAAAGCCAAGCCTCCTGCTGGGCTCTCGGAGCTGGAGAAGGGCAGGAGAGCCTCTCCCTGCACTGCCCTGTTATGCTAATGCAGAAACAAGCCAGGTCATCGGAGCTATGATCCTAGATTTGAACTCATGCTACACAGTGTTTCAAAACCATTTCTCTGGCAGTGGTTAAAAAGAATAGCTGCTACTAAAATAGCTGCTGCTTCGGATTCACTAAAAGCTGGAGGCTGACCTTCACTCTTCGGAACGGGCCTGGTTATTTTATCGGGGTTTGGGGCGTTTCCCACGTATTTCACAGGCAGTTCCACCTCCCTGTGGGCTGGCCCACGGGAAGAGAGGCTACACCAAGCAGTAGATGTGCTTGGAGAGCAGCAGTGCGGGCTGGAGCGACGGGACCTGTCCGCTGGAGCTTCCCCGGGGCGTCGGGGAAGGGAAGCGCCCCGCGCTGCCGGCTCCTGTCACGGGAGGGTGGCACAGGGACCGGTGGGATGGTGCTGAGGGTGTGCTGTGTGTGCCCATGCGTGTGTCACACATCTCCCATCCTCTGAGCAGTGTACCCGCGGTGTCCCCGGGCCGTGTCGCAAACCCCTTTCCCCGGCGTTGTTTTGTCGTTGGTTTTTGCTCTCCCTCTCCTGCCCATTTTCCATGCATGGTGGTGGTTTCCATCCGAGCATTCCTGCGCGTTTCGCTGCCGCTGCAGCCCCGGGAGCCGGGTCGGTGACGCTCTTCTCTTGTGCTCGTAGGTCTGCAGAGGGATCCGGGCCGTTTCCCAGCCGTGGCTCTCGAGCTCTCTAAAGGAGATCCTGGCAGCGATGGACTCGCTCTGTTCAAGGCTCAGCCCGAGATGCTGGAGGTGAAAGTGCAGCACAACTCAGAGTCGGAGTACCTGGCCAGAGACGGCCCTTCAAGCAACAGCTCCTTCTACAGCAGCGAAGGAGAGGGGACAGACCATGAGGGAGATATCCTGGACTGCAGCGGGTCCAGGCCTTTGCTGATGGATTCGGAAGAGGAGGAGGAGACGGGCAAGCTGTGCCCAGGGTTCCTGCAGCCCGGGCACGAGGCCTCCAAAGAAGATGCCCCGTGCCGGGCCAGAGCAGGGGAGACGCCGTTCCCGGCCTTCCAGTCTCACACCGGGGAGGTTTTTAACGAACCCGACGTGTTTGCCACGGCTCCTTTCCGAAGCTCCCGGAAGGCGCCCGACGAAGCGGACGTCTTTACCAAAGCTCCTTTTATCTGCAAGGGCGGCGCGGCTCCGCGGCGTCCAGAGGAGGCGGACGTGTTCCTGAGAGCCCCTTTCACCAAGAAGAAAAGCGCCGAAGAGTTGACCGCCCACAAGGAGCCGTCGGCGCCGCCCGTTTTCCCGAGCCAAGGAGCGCAGCCCGCGTTCCCGCG
>VWZN01017455.1:35905-47057 GCA_013396955.1 Regulus satrapa | reverse complement strand
ACGTTCTATCAGGTTAACGCAGCTCACAGTCAGAAATGGTGATATAAATATAGAAATTAATATATTTATATATTAAAAGATAAATATTCAAAATGTATGAGATTATAGAAATAAAATTAGAAACATATAAACATAAAAATAATATTAATTATATAAAATATATAAAATTAGGAACATATAAACATAAAAATAATAATGTAAAAATATAAAATAATATATAAAATTATTAAAAATACATTTACATAAATATATAAATATAAACATATCTACTTATAAATATATAGCATTTAAACTACGCTATATAAACATATAAATATAAATCTAGATATAAATGTAAAATACACCATAATTACAAACATATATTAAAATATATATTGCAATAGATACATCTATGGCTCAGTGAGGTTTCTAACAAAGCGAGCAGGGTGAGGCTGCAGCCTGGCCCAGGATATTCTCCACGGGAGCCATCTCAGCTGCTGTGGGTGTGAGGCCATTATTTCATGCAGAAAGTTTCCATGCACCAGAGCCTTGCACCCAGAGCAGGGCAGGGACACACTCAAAAATCACCCTGCAAAGTTCAAATAATCACAATAATAATAATTTTTTAAAAAAAAAAATCCAGTCCCAAACAGCAACAGCTTGGGCAGCCTAAATGCAGAAAGGGGAAATTGCAATGGCATTAAAGGCCCTGAAGATATAAATATTTACAGCGATTCCTCCCGCTCGTGTTTTTCCTGCTGGGGTGAGCTCACTGTTTTTATTTTGCTCTGCAGAGCTCGAGTCATGCAATGTGGCCATTAATGAGGAGCATGTGCTGGGGAGGAGCACGTGGGCATGCACAGGAGCCTGGTGCAGAAATGATGAAAATAAGGAAAAAGAGGAAAAATGGTGAAAATTAAGAAGAGGAGTGCTGCTGCTACGTGCCCAGAGGGGTTTGGAGTCCCCATCCCCGGCACTCGGCAGATCTGAGCTCAGAGGCACTGACAATAACAGAATATATTCAAAATTGGCTTTTCTGGGAAAAGCAGGGAAGAGTTTCCTGCAGGCTGCTCTGAGGGAAGGAAATCCTGGCCAGCAGCACCTCGGAGGTGGGAGATGGGCACAGCAGCACCTCCTCTGCGTCCCCTGGCACAAGAAATCCTGACAGGGGATGAGTTTTGACCAACAGAGCTCCTCCTGAACCAAATCCCTGCCCAAAACCCCACCAGGCACCGAGGGATGCCTGGCCCCAAACCCTCCCCGCTCCAGCACGGCTGCCCTCGCTCACACTGGGAGGAAAATTCAGGAGAAACCAGGCAAATTTGGTGCAGCTGAGCGTCCAAACACAACTTCCCAGGCAGAGATTCCCCCCCTTGGAAGAGAGGAGATGGCTGCTCTGTGCATTTCCATTCCTCCTCCTCTGCGCACACGTACACACAAACCCTCTGACTTCTGCAAACAGACCAAGTGTCACCAAGATTGGGGGGAAAAAAAAAAAAAAAATCCGAAAATGTCTTCAATTCCGGAGTGTTGGGAGCAGCCGAGCTCCCCGTGAGCTGGCAGCAGGGGTTGGTTCACTTGGACAGGTCTGGAGATGGGCGAGTTCAGGCTCCTGTGCCTTCTCAGCCTGCACAGCCTTCCAGAGTTCAAGCGTGAGCAAAACAAAACAAAAAAAATCTCATTTCTGACTCGCTGCCCGGGCCTTCAAACAGCACAAATCTGCTCCTTCTCCCTTTGGGATTCTCTGTGTGCATGACATCCTTGCCCTGGGGCACTGAGAGCTGCCTTTTGCGACACTGAAATCCTCATTTTGGGACACTGAAATCCTCATTTTGGGGCTCTCAGACCCTCATTTTGGGGTCTCAAATGAGACTCTCCTTTTGGGGCACTGAAATCTTCATTTTGGGACACTGAAATCTTCATTTTGGGACACTGAAATCCTCCTTTTGCGACACTGAAATCCTCATTTTGGGGCTCTCAGACCCTCATTTTGGGGTCTCAAATGAGACTCTCCTTTTGGGGCACTGAAATCTTCATTTTGGGACACTGAAATCTTCATTTTGGAACACTGAAATCCTCCTTTTGCGACACTGAAATCCTCATTTTGGGGCTCTCAGACCCTCATTTTGGGGTCTCAAATGAGACTCTCCTTTTGGGGCACTGAAATCTTCATTTTGGGACACTGAAATCTTCATTTTGGAACACTGAAATCCTCCTTTTGCGACACTGAAATCCTCATTTTGGGGCTCTCAGACCCTCATTTTGGGGTCTCAAATGAGACTCTCCTTTTGGGGCACTGAAATCTTCATTTTGGGACACTGAAATCTTCATTTTGGAACACTGAAATCCTCCTTTTGCGACACTGAAATCCTCATTTTGGGGCTCTCAGACCCTCATTTTGGGGTCTCAAATGAGACTCTCCTTTTGGGGCACTGAAATCTTCATTTTGGGACACTGAAATCTTCATTTTGGAACACTGAAATCCTCCTTTTGCGACACTGAAATCCTCATTTTGGGGCTCTCAGACCCTCATTTTGGGGTCTCAAATGAGACTCTCCTTTTGGGGCACTGAAATCTTCATTTTGGGACACTGAAATCTTCATTTTGGGACACTGAAATCGTCCTTTTGGGGCACTGAAATCCTCATTTTGGGGCACTGAGAGCCTTGTTTAGGAGTCTCAAAATGAGACTCTCCTTTTGGGGCACTGAGATCTTCCTTTTGAGGCACTGAAATCCTCATTCTGGGGCACTCAGACCCTCATTTTGGGGCACTCAGACCCTCATTTTGGGGCACTCAGACCCCCATTTTGGGGTCTCAAAAGGAGACCCTCACTCGGGGGCACTGACTCAGCAGGGAGGGGGCCCAGCACGGCGCTGGGGCTGGTTTGGCCTGGCAAGTGTTTCTCCACGTGGGGCTACAGGTGTTTTGAGCCCCGGGTTTGCTCTCCAGGTGAGGAACAGCAGCACCTCTCTTTATTCTCTGCATTTTTTTCTCCACCAGCAGCGTGCTACAAAACCCTGGCAAGGCTCCTTTGGCTCCCCGGGGAGGGGAGGTGGCCCCTGGCTTTCCTGGGCACGGGAAGGCACCCAGAGCACACTCAGCTGTGAAATCCCAGGACAGGGAAGGAATTTTCGCCCTTCAGCACGGGGTGAAGGCGGAGGAATGTCACCAGCCACCTCCTGCAACGCTCAGAACGTCGGGGAGGAGGGATTTTTCTGCCGCCCTGAAATTTCTGTGGCCACTCGGCCATGGAGAAGCGCAGGCTGAATCCAAATTCTGCATTTTCCAGGAATGTGTCTGGGATGTTTTCTGCCTTGGGAGCCCAGAAATCTCCATCAGCTCTCCGTGTCCAGCAATCACACAGCAACTCTCCCTGGAGTTCTGGATGATAAATTAGGGCAATATGTTTCTTGTCAGAGGAGGGGATCGGCTCTAGGATGGGACAGATCATCATTTAAAACGAAGCAAACAGCACAAAACAAGAAATAAAGGACTTTGCCTCTAATGAGGTTTGGAAGCACGCTGATAACTGGGCAGATTGTTTTTGTCCTTAATTACCTTCTCCCTTCTGGAAAACACCGAATATATATCCTCGCTGTCTTAACAAACAAGAATTTTTTAATAGCATTAACGATGATCCATCTGACTAATTTCCTATTCTTTTTTTTTTCTTTCCCTTACGTATTTATAGCTTTGACCTCTCAGTCCTGTGACTGTTTCATATTTGAGGTATGAGCTGGGTAAAGGAACATTTCCTCTTTAATTTCTGCCTTCTCTCCTGGGTCTTCTCAGTATCCATTAAATCCTTGGAGATCTGCCTTTGGAGCCCTCCAAAGCTGACATCAGCCCCGATTCCTTCACCTGCCATCAAACCCAATCCTCTTCCTGGAGATGCAGGGACGGGGCGACGGCAGTCCACTGGAAAGCCAACTCATCCTTTCACCTTCCCCTCTCTGGCAGCAGATTCAGGGAGCTCCGTTTTCACGCAATGTAAAAAAAAAAAATTTAACCCTAATTCAAACCACCAGAAAAAGGGTTGCTTCACCCCCGAGGTGGGGAGGCGAACTGCACAAAGCAAATTCGCGTTGGACCAGATCCCATTTGGATCAGAGCAGAGACCCAAATCAGGCACTCCTGGAAGGCAGGGGATGGTGGAGGGGAGAGGGCTCCGTTTGAGAGAACCCTGGAGCCCCTTGCAGCTCTGCAGGGACTGCAGCAGCACTGCAGAGCCTGCACAGCTCCTTCCTTCCCTCTCCTGTTCCATGCAGGGATGCAGCAGCAATGCAGAGCCTGCACAGCTCCTTCCTTCCCTCTCCTGTTCCATGCAGGAAATGCAGCAGCAATGCAGAGCCTGCACAGCTCCTTCCCTTTTCTGTTCCATTCAGGAAATGCAGCAGCAATGCAGAGCCTGCACAGCTCCTTCCTTCCCTCTCCTGTTCCATGCAGGGAATGCAGGAAATGCAGCAGCACTGCAGAGCCTGCACAGCTCCCCTCTGCCCCGACCAGCACAACTGCAGATTGCCAGGAATAATCTCCATGCAGCTGACGGGGTCCCTGCCATTTCCCAGCTCTGCAGCGCTGCTGTGCCTCCCCTCCCTTCTCTCCCACCACTGCAGCCATGTGGTTTCAATCTATATTTTCTGTATTTTCTCCATCCAGCTTTTTTTTTAAATTTTTTTTTTTGTTTGTTTCCAAAACTTCTGGTCAGCTGCAGCGCGGACCGAGAGCCAAACGGATTGCTGGGTTCTTCCAAGCGCACTTCCAGAAAACAGCTTTGCAGTCAGAAACGGTGTGAGATGCTGAAATACCAACGCCTCGCTCGCCTGCCAGCCACGCTCCCGCATTCTGAATGGGCAGGGCAGGGTCTGCACCTGGGCAAATGAGCCAGCCCAGCCCCTCGGGACGGCCTGGACGGCGCCAGAAGGGAGGGCAGGACTCGAACCGGGGAGAGGTGATGGATGAGGACCAGCCCTGAGAGGGAGACCAGCCCGGAGAGGGAGACCAGCCCGGAGAGGGAGACCAGCCCAGCTAGGGGAGACCAGCCCAGTCAGGGGAGACCATCCCAGAGAGACCATCCCAGCCTGGGAGACCATCCCAGTCAGAGAGACCATCCCAGTCAGGGAGACCATCCCAGTCAGAGAGACCATCCCAGCCTGGGAGACTATCCCAGAGAGACCATCCCAGTCAGGGGAGACCATCCCAGCCTGGGGAGACCATCCCAGTCAGGAGAGACCATCCCAGTCAGGGAGACCATCCCAGTCAGAGACCATCCCAGTCAGAGACCATCCCAGCTGGGGGACACCATCCCAGCCAGGGAAACCATCCCAGCATGGCCAAGCCTTCCACCTCTAATTACTTCTCTCACTAATTACTACTTTTTCATTAATTCTGCCTTCCCTGCACACCCAAAGGCTGGAAGCAGCTCCGTTCCCAGTCCAAGTCCAAGCCTGCCAGCTGCTCCTTTTGGAGGATGATTGTCTCTGCCTTACCCCCACATCAAAAACCTCTTTGATTTATGTCCACACTAAACCCGAGGCTCCTCCTGCCCTCCTGGCCAGACCCATTTCCCCCTGGGCACCCACAGCTCCAGCTGAGGATGTCTGGGCTCAGGAGAGAGGACAGATCCAGGATTTCCAGGCTCAGGAAAGAAGCTGGATGGATGGGAAGAGCAGCAGTGCCGGGGGGAGCCAGCGGTGGGGCCGTGACAGACCTGGAGGAAGGTGGGCTCAGCCCCCCAGAGGGCTCTGGGCTCGTTTCCTCCTCGCCTCGTGGGGAGCACAGTGCCAGGGGAGCTGAGAATCGCTCCTTTGTTCTCTCTTACTCAGCCAACCTCCCACAACCTCTGCAGAGCTTCGTGCCTGCCTCCCGTGCTTTTTTGGAACGTCCTCCACAGGTATCCACGGGGGGAAATCTGGCCTCGTGCTGGCGGATCAGGCCGCAGCAAAGAGCGATTGTTGTTCTGATCTGCTAAGCAACAATTGCCTCTACTGTAAACCGAGTGGGAAATTCCAGACTTCATCCCAGAATACTTCTGGGACCAATAAACCCGGAGACATTTGGAAAGAGCATTCCTTCGTGGGCGCGTGCCAAGGAGATACTGGGCTCCAGATAAACCTCCAGAGCCAGTCTGTTGACTCCAGGCCATTTACTCCAGGGACGAAGCTGGCTCCGAGTCTTTCCTGAAGAACTGCTGGGTAGTGATGACTCCTATTTAATTAAAAAGCACGCCAAGAGGAATTTCAGGGGTTTAGAAATGTGCTTGTCACTCAGAAACAAATTCGTACTCAGTAAGAGGAGAGTTTGTTGTGTTTTGTTTTGTTTTTTTTTTTCCTTTTTCCCCTGGGCATGTCCCCAGCTATCCCCGAGACGTCCCTGGGCTGGAATCCACGGCGATGTCTCCGGGTCTGCGGTTTGGGTACTCGAGGCCACAGCTCTGGGCCGTTGTGCAAGGCAGCTCCTCTGCCCTTAATTCACTCCTGACAGCGCCGCCTTCCTCCCCGTGCCACTTCCAGAGCAGCCACAGAGCCCTGCTGGGCTCCCTCTCCCCAGGGCTGGCACGCCGGGCACTCCTGCACGGGTTAATTGAATTCCACAGCATTTCTGGGTGAGCAGTGCACACCAGGCACTCCTGCACGGGTTTTAATCTGAATTTCTGGGTGCACACTGAGGCACACACCGGGTGCCCTCCTGGAGAGGTGTCAGGGATTTCATGCCAGCCTAAAATGGGCTAAAACCATCTCCAGCAGCTCCAGGGAGGTGTTTGCCTACACGGGGAAATATCAGTGAGGCCGTCCCCGCTCGCAGCCCTGCTAGGAGGGAACGTGGGAGGTAAAGGAGGAGAGTGAGGAAAGGCTTTTATCTCCAACAAACCCTCCAAAGGGGAGAATTCCAACCTGGAAAACATTAAGTTTTGAAGCTTCACGTGGAGCAGAGGCTCCCTCTCTCCTGCTTGTCTGGGGAGTTTTTCCCCACTGGGGGCAGCTCCACGTCCCCTCCATGCCCTGCTCCTCTCCAGCCTCACCCTCCTGCCCCGGCAGAGCTGGACCCAGCCCTGGGAGCCTTTGCCCTCCGTGCCCTTGGCTCTCCTGCAGAGCCCAGTGCGGGCACGGGCCACGTCTCCAGTGAATTCCATGCAGATGTGCCAACAAAAAGTTGGCCCAGCTGCTCTGGGAACGTGCCAAGTAGTTTAGACAAATAACTCTGAGCAACCTACCACGCTGCTAATCCTTTGGCCAATTTTAGAACAATTTTTTTTTTTTTTTTAGTTTTTATTGTTCTGAAAGTCCAAATAAATATTTTTTTCCATTCTGGTTTTCATCTTGGGGCAGAGGTGCCAAACTACTTGTGAAGAGAAGCGTTTTATCCCCCGTTTCCAGCCAGGAACAGAAACAGGCAACTGAGATTTTTTTTCCCTGCAAGATTTCCGTCCTTGTTCTGGATAAGACAGCACAGACTCATCCTCCTGCCGTGGGTGGCTCCAAAGCTCTCTGCCCTGCACTGTGGGCTTGGTACAGCACGGTGCAAATTTCCAACACTGGGTCTGTGACTTAAAATCAGGAATAATGATGGTGACCCCCAAATTTGAGCCAGTTTGGGCAGCCTTAAAAGCAGCTTCTGGAACATTCCACGCAGCCAGCCACAAAGCCAGGCTCCAATTCTGCTGCCACTTGTGCCTCCCTAATTCTCGCTCTCTATTTGCAGCGAGAACAGGATCCAGAACAAGAGCAGAGCTTCCCTGCACTGTGAGCTCCTCAGGGCTGAGCGCTGGCCCCTCTGGGAAAGGCAGTGCCAGGGGGGCTCAGGGTGTGCCAGGGGGGCTCAGGGTGTCCTGGGGATGCCCAGAATGTGCCAGGGGGCTCAGAGTGTGCCAGGGGGGCTNTGCTCAGGGTGTGCCAGGGGGGCTCAGAGTGTGCCAGGTCTGCACAGACAGCAGAGCCACAGGCCAGGAGAGCTCGTCTCAGGTCCCGTGATCTCCTTCTTGCCTCCCCTGACCTCTTCCTCCCCCCTTCTCCTGATTCCTCTCTGCCCTTTTAAAGCACCAGGTCTGGGATTGTGCTGCTGAAATTTTGTGAAGGGCCTGGAGGAACGAGCCCGCTCAGGGAAGCACAGCCAGACTGTCATTGGGACATTCAAAGTGCTTTCCAGACACGGCGATCCAGCACACATAGTTCATCTTGCGCAGGTTTGGACACTCAGAAACGTCTGTTCCTTGCCCCTGGGGCAGAACCAGCACTCCGGTGTGGGTTGGTCAGTCCTGCCCTCCCACTGGAGCCCTCCAGCTGGCAGCAGGGTCAGGAAAAGCAGAGCAGGCACGGCGAGGAGCGCATCTCTGCAAACTCCTTCCCCTTTGGGAGCCAGCCCTGGCACCAAAAGGCTCCTGAGGGGGTTTGGGCGCTGCCCTGTGGCTCTGGGGGGTCAGTCCCGTGCCGGGCTCAGTCCCGTGCCGGGCTCAGTCCCATGGAGCTCTGCCTCCTTCCCTCGCCCCGGTGGGGTCTGTACTCACCACGGTGCAGCACAGGGGCCAGAACCACCAGAGCAGAGCCAGGGCCAGCAGCAGGAAGAGAATCAGCAGGGCGATGGCCAGGATGGTCCCGTCAGACTGGGGGGACACAGAGAGGCGTGACAGTGTGACACCCGGGACAGTGTGGGACACCTGGGGCACTGTGGGACACCCAGGACACCGTGGGACACCCAGGACACCGTGGGACACAGCAGCTTAAACATCTCTGCAGCTCTTCCTTCCCTCCTGCAGCACAACTGTGCCAGCTGAGTCCAGACAGAAACCGTGCAGAGCTCTCCCGGGGCCCGTGACCCAGGTCCTGCTGCTCCTCAGCTGTGCTGACTCAGAGCAGCCCTGCCAGAGCTTTCCAAGAGCTCTCACATCCAGCACAAGGACGCCCGGGGAGTTTCCCCCGTCATTAACTCCAGAAGATCCTCTCCTCTCCGGCCGGGACACTTCTGCCAGTTCAAGCAGGTCTGCAGCTCTCCAGAACTATCAGCAGCCCTGATTGCTGCCCAGCCCAGCCCCAGATGTGCATCCCTTTGTGAGGCTCAGGTTTACCCCAGCCAGATGTTCCAGTCCCACTCCTCCCCAGGACCCTGCTCCAAACCCCTCTGGGATTTTCCTGCTGCAAGGGCCAGACCCTCCAACCCCCCCAGCCCAGGTCAAGGGCACGCTGCCCCTTATGAACACATCTTCTATTGCTGGCTTTGCGTTTGAGATCGATGCCGTGTGTATAATGTTAAAATGGCTTTGCTGGGTTTAAAGTAAAGTTTAAAATGTTTATTTTCCTTTCCTCTCTGCCCTAGGTGTGCTTGGACCGCTTTGGAGGGAACAGAGGAGGGGACCCTGCTGCTGACAGGGAAATATCAGCACTCACTGCCTGCAGAACGCCCGGCCAAGCCCAAATCAAAAACTGACAAGGAGAGAGATCAAAACCGCATAAAGGAGAGCCAGGTGTGCTCTAAAACGGCCCAGGAGTGGCCGTGCTAAACAGCTCCTGAATATGCATGAAGGGCTATGAATATGCACCAGGTGGATGGACTGGAACAAGTTGTGTTCCCCAGACAGCAGCGTGCTCTTGGCATAATGCCAAGCACCCGGTTGTAAAATTAACCCTTGGCTTTGTTTCCATCTCCTGCTGTCTTTCATTAACCCTTTTTAAATGTAGCAGGAGGAGTGACCCTCGTTTTCTCCCACCCAGAAGCATTTCGGGGAGCCAAGACTTACGCAGTGCGTGCTGGAGATGATGACAGAGCTGGAGATGAAGCTCAGCCCATCGTTCATGCTCACCTGGAGAGCTGCTTCCCTGGAAAACACCAAGAGACGAGTCAGGGCAGCCCTGTCTGACGCTGCTGGTGCTCGGAAAAGCCTCTTGAGCAGAGAATTCCCACTGGGAATTCTGCTCCCCCAGGTGCCCTGGACCCCAAACCCCCCTTTGCTCCCCAGGTGCTCAGGGGGGAGAAGGAGCAGAGCCAGCAGCCCCCCCCTGGCCCGAAAAGCTCTGCCATTTATATCCTGATGCAGCTCCACAACAAAACAGATCCCATCTTTTCCTGCTCCCCTCCTTTCCCGCCGTGGGGGCGGTGGTTCCATCTTTTCCTGCTGGGAATTCTGTCCTTGAGGAANCCCAAATCAAAAACTGACAAGGAGAGAGATCAAAACCGCATAAAGGAGAGCCAGGTGTGCTCTAAAACGGCCCAGGAGTGGCCGTGCTGAACAGCTCCTGAATATGCATGAAGGGCTATGAATATGCACCAGGTGGATGGACTGGAACAAGTGGTGTTCCCCAGACAGCATCGTGCTCTTGGCATAACGCCAAGCACCCGGTTGTAAAATTAACCCTTGGCTTTGTTTCCATCTCCTGTTGTCTTTCATTAACCCTTTTAAAATGTAGCAGTAGGAGCGACCCTCGTTTTTTCCCACCCAGAAGCATTTCGGGGAGCCAAGACTTACGCAGTGCGTGCTGGAGATGATGACAGAGCTGGAGATGAAGCTCAGCCCATCGTTCATGCTCACCTGGAGAGCTGCTTCCCTGGAAAACACCAAGAGACGAGTCAGGGCAGCCCTGTCTGACGCTGCTGGTGCTCGGAAAAGCCTCTTGAGCAGAGAATTCCCACTGGGAATTCTGCTCCCCCAGGTGTCCTGAACCCCAAACCCCCCTTGGCTCCCCAGGTGCTCAGGGGGGAGAAGGAGCAGAGCCAGCAGCCCCCCTGGCCCGAAAAGCTCTGCCATTTCTATCCTGATGCAGCTCCACAACAAAACAGATCCCATCTTTTCCTGCTCCCCTCCTTTCCCGCCGTGGGGGCGGTGGTTCCATCTTTTCCTGCTGGGAATTCTGTCCTTGAGGAAAACATTCACCAGCCCCTATTGCCATCCCAACGTTTTACTGCAGCTGCATCACCACGTGCCCAGACCCCTGCTCTGGCAAATCCCAAATCCAAGCCCTTCCCACCGTGGGGGCTGTGATTCCTGCTGGGAATTCTGGTTTTGGGGTGAGCTGCAGGCCCCATTTCCCCCCCCCGTAACAAATATGCCAAGTAATAAAAGTAAACCATTTAAAAAAAAAAAAAATAAAAATTAAGAACAAGCCATAATAAAAGGCAGCACCTTCTGTGGCAGACACTCCAGAGCACGGCTGCCACTGAACAGGAGAGTGGCAGCTCGGGACC
>VWZN01017455.1:1531-17217 GCA_013396955.1 Regulus satrapa | reverse complement strand
CTTAGTGCTGAATTTTTTTTTTTTTTCCCCCCCTTTCTTTCTTTCTTCCTTCCTTTTCTTTCTTTCTTTCCTCAGACCAGGACACGACACGATGGCTTCTCCTCCACACACGTGTGTGTCAAAGAGGAGCAAAGGAACAGCAAAGCTCTTGATAAACCAACTCAGCAAAGCTCTTGATAAACCAACTCAGCCACAGTGAGAAAATTTGTGTCGTACACCAGGACTTGCTCGCAGACAGGAAACTCAAACCCTGCTGCATCCAAAGCCTAAAGTGATAGAACAGAGCTCAGCTCCAGGTGCAAATTCCCCTTGGATGTATGGGATAACTCGGAGACCTTGAGCTCCACGGTTGGAATCCAGTCCCAACAGTGCCAAACAGCCCGGATCATTTCCTAGAGCTGGCCTGGAAAAGAAGCATTTATTGTCTTTAGATGGTGAGGTGAAAAAGAAACACTGGACTCGAGGGTCACAGCAGTCTCCAGAAGACACGCAGAGCCAAGGCTTTGTCGATCAGAAACCATCAGCCCTTGCTTCTGTGAAACAAATGCCACTTTAGACCACAGATTCACCTCCCAAAAACCACACCTGGGTGAAGATTCCCACATTTCCTGGAGCTGGCAGCTGCAGCCCCTGCCCGGCCAGCAGGTAAAACAAGCTTTGGGGAAAATTCTTAGCACAGCCACTGCGCGTTTGGTTTGTTCTTTGTTTGGTAAGTTCAAACCAAAGCCACTCTGTCCACAAAGGGAGGATGGTTTCTGCCCACTTTCAGGATCCAGCTTCTCCCCGTGTCTACCAGAGGGAGATGAAACAGGGGCCCAAAAAGGAAGGTTCCCACTTTTGCTGTCCTTCCTGCACAGCAATTCCTACCTGAGCCAGACAGCTCAGTCTGCCTGGAGCTCATTTCTCCCTCTGGCATCGGGGCCAGAAATGCCCAGGTCTGCACTTTCTGCAGCACATTTTAGAAAAGCATTTCTAAAATGCATCTTCTGAAATCCAGTTCAGACTTCACTACGTTCTTCATTTGGCCTAAAATGGACAAACCCAGCCCAACCAACCTTTCTGCAGCCAGAACAATGTTCACAAAACCACCATTGGCTGGCAGTGCCCACCCCCTCGAGCTGTGAAATCGGCAGCCACACTGTAAAAGACACTTCCCTCGTACAGAGAGGCAGGCCAAGAACTCTGAGTGGGACAAGTATTTCCAAAGTCCAACTGTAAGATAAGAAAAGCCAATTTTCAAATAGCTCTCTCTTCGTATTCCCAAAAGAAACAAGATGATCAGCGAGCCAAAGCTTTGCAGCTGAATGGTTGATGCTATAAACTTGCAATTTAAGAAAAGACTCATCGTGAGGATGCCAAAATCTCTTCTGGAGAAGGGCCCAAGGAATGGAAATTAGAGCTAAGTGAACCAGTCCCTCTAACAAGAGAGTGATACGTTCTGTGCTCAGCTCCACTGGCATTTTGTACCTCTAAGGGGAACTCAAGCGTTGAGACCCTGCAGTGGCTGCAGCCACGCTCTGACCAAGCCCTGCCTTCAGCAGGTGCCTTCCTCCTCCTCCTCCTCCCTGGACAGGATGCTCCAGGACTCAAAGCTGCAGCAGCTCAAGCCTCCCTAGACTTGGTTTTCTTGCACTTTTTAGCCTCCACTTTGCCGTCGCAGCTCCTCAGAACATCCGTGGGTTTATCCAGCTCACGGGCTGGAAGAGCCACAGGACCCAGCCCACACTCTTGCAGCAGGACCTCACGTGAGTTCTGTGCTCTGCAGCTGACAGGAGGACATCAAGACACTCGGTTCAGAGGCTGATGTCAATCCAAAAGTCTCCTTAAGCTCTCCTGGGCTTGGCCCAGCTCCCAGAAGCCTCAGGGCTCTCAGAGATGGCACTTTCCTAAGAAGCTGTGCAGCATCTCTTTGAGCTCTTCAAAAATAACACAAACGAGCCCAAAAGCATCCTCTGTCTTTCCAAACGCTCTAGGAGCAATCCCGAAAGCCCTCCAGAGCGCAGAGGCGTCGGAGAGGTGATGCAATTCTTGGAGGAAGCGCCGTTATCTTGTGGCACACTTCACACCAGACAGCTCACGGGGACTCTGCCAAGCCCTGCAGGTCACAGGGTGCACGGAGGCTCAGGTCAGAGCAGGACAAGCCTCTAAGCCCAGCCTCAGTCCAAGAACATTCTTCTCCTCCTGGCTGGCAGGGGGTATGCAGAAAAACAATGAATAAACAAGGAGCTGTGGTCTCGATTGACATCAGCCGCAGATAAAGTGCTGAGTGCTGCAGGCACACACCCAGTCCTGGCTGGAGGGGAGCAGCCCCTGCCCGTTCCTTTTATCTAAGATCCATCCCTGGGTAAAAACCACATCCACAGGTCCTGGCTGGCAAGGATTTCACACATGAGCTCAGCTCTCTGCAACTGCCCGCCCTTGGCAGGACCTGGAGCTCACTACGTGCCTTCAGGCAACGAGCAGAAAGACACAAAAATGCACAAATCCCTCCACCCTGCCTTGCTGGCATCCCTCAGGCCTCATGCTAACACAGAGAAAAATCACCCCTCCACACCCCTGCGAGCTCCTGCTGTCCCAACAGGACACACACCTTGCTCTGGATGCGTGAACAACCCTGGGAAAAGCCCCAGGGATCATCCCTGGGCCAGCGAGGAGCAGAGGTGGCTTTGAACCCCTCTCTGCAGAGCCTCAGTGTCACCATTCCCCACCTCGGGTTTGTGATTGCTCCTCTGAGAGCACCCGGGGCACCCTGCAGGCCCCTGCCTTCCCAGGGCCAGGAGCAGATCCTGGGCTCTGCCTGTTCCCATCCCACCGTGGCCCGGTGCCTCCCACATCTGGGGTTAGGGTCCTGCTTAAATCAGCCTCTCCAGAGCAGGAGCTCCACTTCACCACCACCACAGCAGATCCCCTGGCCAAGGAAGGGATCCCCAGCTCGGATTCCTCGCTTCCTTCTGCCAAGGGTCTCTCCCAGAGCCATTCCTTTCCCACGTGTGCCATTCCCTGGGTGCTTTCTGCACGTGGGTGGGAACCCTCCCCATTATCTGGGGCAATCCCCGTGGCACACAGGCTGCTGAGAAGACTCAGGTGTTGTTCCCTCCTCCCCACCTGCAAATAAATGAGGAGCTGCCCCGAAAAGCTCCAGCTGTGCTGGGAGAGGGGATGATTGCTCACTGCAGGGCTGGGTGTCAGACTGGGGTGGTCTCAGCCAGCACTAATCAAGCACAAGGAGAATATTTCTAGAGTAACTGGACAAGCTGTCAGCAGACACAAACCTTTGGGGTTTTTAGCACCATCTCGTTCCTCACTCTCAGTGCAGACCCTGTATCTCAATTTCCACCAGGCCGTTCGTTCCTTGGCACCAGCCCGACCCCAGGAACCCTCTCAGCACCTCAGGGGCACCAGAGGAGAGGCCACCAGCTCTCCCAGGGTAAGCCAGGCCTAACTTCCACAGCTCTGGGCTTCTCTTGGTGCCGCCTCCACCCTGAGGAGCTCAGCCCCGCACAGAGCCCATGGCAAAGGGCACACAACGGAGCCCTAAACAGCAAAGAGCCACTCCAAAGAGCAAGCAGCAACTCCAAGAGGCAAATTGCTCCTCTAAATAACGCGAGGCTACTCCAAAGAGCACACAGCTTGACACTGGATTGAGAAAACAGACACGGTTTGAGATTTGGCAACCAAAGGATGAGAGGCAGGGTCTGTGGAAGGCTCCTCACCCACGGCATGGGGTGGAACCAGGGATCTTTACAGACCCTCCCAACTCAAACCACTCTAGGATTCCACGAAAGCGTTCAAGGATCCGTGACAACCAACTCCAGCCCAGCAAATCTCTCATCAGAGGTGAAACAACCAGGCCCAGCGGTGCGTTGTACTCAGGAACAGCTGGAGAGCCACAATGCCCCTCCAAGATTCCACTGGAGGCCAAGGAAATTTTTACATCAGACCCTGTGCATTCCTGCCCCAGAAAAAAAATCCCAGGAGCAGGAGCTCTGCAGCTGTCCAAGCAGGATTGCTGCTGGATACCTTGCCACACACCCTGGGGCCAGCCTGCCTGCTTTGGAGCTTGTGCTTCCCCCCAAATCCACCATCCTGCGAGGGAGGCTCCTGGGTTTGAGTGAGGGAACAGCCCTAAACTGGAATTAAGTTTATAACTTCTGTTAATAACTCGGATTAACATAGCCTGGCGAGGCTCCGTTAGCTCAGAGGTGTAACACAGCACACCCACGAGAGTCGATAAAACCCTCAGTCCTGCCCCAGCTCCCAGGGAAATGCAGCTGACAAAAAACTCCGTGCAGCACAAAATCATGCCCTGGCTTTGGTCGGGTTTGGGGTTTTTCCATTTGTAGCAATAGAGTTATTCCAGCTAATAAGTGAAGAGCAGCAAAATGAACGAGCCAGGTAGATCTTTCCACTGAATAAAATAAATAAATCTTTGCCCCGGAGCATCAGGACAACTGGCTCACTGAAGCAGCCAGTGTCTCAGTCTTAGATTTTTACCCAGTATTTTGTAATAATGGGTTATGTAATCCCAAGTCATTTATTCTAAATGGAATGTGGGAGCTACTGCAAAACACTCCAGAGGATCAGTCAGAAACTTCATCTGTGAGCGCTTTTGGCAACTTGCAAATACTTTCCTGTCTCTGAAATTTATGGTTATTAATGTCAGTGCCATGGCTCTGGCAGGCATCACCTCCAGGGTTTCCAAGGCTTTGGTTCAAAATAACGGCTCTTGATCAGGAAAATCAGGAGAATCATTTCAGCGAGTGTTTTTAAAAAGGTTGTTTCTTTCTTAATTGTTGCACTGCTTTAGCACCAAGCTTTCCAGAGCTCAGCACAAAAATGATTCCACATCTGAAAAAAACAGCCGGGCTCTTAGAGTGCCAAGGAGATGACACGGCCACAATTAGTGATGAAAAAGTGAGGAGGGGAGTTATCTTCAGCACAAACAGCTAAACAGCCCAAGTATGCATTTGATTAACAGAAGAAACAAAGAAAGTGTGACTCAGCTAGGGAAAAGAAAGCTCTTTAAACTTTAAAATCCATGCCAGCAGCTGAATTCAGCCCCTTCCGAAGGGAGCAGCCCCTGGTTCTCACCTGGAATTGCTGCTCTGAGGGGGTAAAGGGGCAGAGGGGCAGAGCTGGGGACGAGCACTCCCGGCTCCTTCCCAGCCCTGGAATCGGTGCTGCAGGAATAATTCTGCACTCTAAAATCCTCCAGCTCTCGGGGAAAGCAGAGGGGACCAAGGGATGCCCTGAAATTGGTGCTGCAGGAATAATTCTGCACTCCTGGGAGCTCTCAGCTCTCGGGGAAAGCAGAGGGGACCAAGGGATGCCCTGGAATTGGTGCTGCAGGAATAATTCTGCACTCCTGGGAGCTCTCAGCTCTCGGGGAAAGCAGAGGGGACCAGGGGCTGCCCTGCTCCCAGCCGCTGTTTGCACAGACTCGAGAGCACTCTCGAGTTCAGGCTCACACACAAAGCTCCTGCACTGGGAACGCTTCTAACCAAGCGAATAATTTCTGTGTTCACAGAGGGATTGAGCAAAGAAGTCACCAGCACAACAACAAAGCAAGCGGGCAGGAGCTGCAGGGGTCCCCCGGGGACGCAGAGACTCCTCCAAACCCCAAACCCAAAAGAAAACCTCCTCGTGTGCCGCTCCGGGTCGTGCCCAGCCGAGGAACTCTGCGGAAAAGAACAAAGTGGGACCGACTTACTTGTCCAGAATGAAATACAAATCGAAGCCTCCGTAGCAGGCAGGGCCACCGTTCTCTCTCTTTCCGCCGTGTCCATCGCAGGTGAGCGTGAGGATTGCTAGGAAGACACACTGGAAGCCAAACCTCAGGATGCTTTGCTTTGCAATGGCCATTATATCCAGAGAGGAGGAGGAAAAGGAATCTCTTCTTCCAAGGCTCCTTTATTTCGCAGGTTTCTCCACAAAAGCCATTAAATGACCTTCTTTAAAGGTGTAGATGTATATTGTATTCCTTAAAACTCCACTTGCAACAGTTGTCCACAGGAATTGCAAGACTTTCCCCCTTGTTTCCCTTGCACTTCTGTTTCTTGGTTTCAGATTTCAAGATGCACAATACTGTATTTCACTTTTTTTTCTTTTTCTTTTTTTTTTTTTAAAGGGACTTGACCCTCAGTCTCCCTCGCAGCTCTCGGAAAGCAGCACCATTGTTTGGCAAGAGCAGGAGCAGCACTCCTCACAAATCTCGCTTTGTCACAGACTTCAGAAAACACAGGGAGGGCTTGTGGCTTTTTTCAAACCAACCCCCCCCTTAATTATTATTGTTATTATTAAAGATGGCAAGCTCTGCTTTTCCCCGGCACGAGAAGCTCAGAGAATGCCATCTCGTGGCCAGAGCTCGAGCAGAGATTGGAGCTGGGAGCTCTCAGGAATCACAGAGCCACAGCCCGGGCTGCCCTGGGATGGACCTAAACCCATCCCAAACCCACCCCTGCCCTGGCACGGACACTGCCACCGTCCCAGACTGCTCCAAGCCCTGGCCAGCCTGGCCTTGGGCACTGCCAGGGGAGACACAGCTCCTCTGGGAATCCCATCCCACCCTCACAGGGGGGAATTCCTTCCCAAAAATCCCATCCCACCCTCACGGGAGGAATTCCTTCCCAAAAATCCCATCCCACTCTGCCCTCCTGCAGCCTGAGGCTGCTCCCCCTCATCCTGGCACTGCATCTTCAGAGAGGTGCAGGGACCTCTCTGCTTCCCACACAGACAAGACTGGAGTTTGAACACCTTTAAAAACATGGGTGTTTCCTTTCCACAGAAGGGCAAAGCTTTTTGCGTTTCCATTTTTGCATTTCCTCGCTGCTGAGGGACACTCAGCAGTGTCTGTGCTTGAGTCTGCCCCAGCTCACCTTCCTCACCGAGCCCAGTTCAACCTCTAAAGCCTGAACTCCCCCTCTGCCAGGGGAACTCGACAAAAAATGTAAATTGGGCTACGCTCACCTCTCTGTCCTTCCACACGCAGCACCACAGGCTCTAAGGGCAGAGCAGAGCAGGGCAGCTCAGAAGGAGCAGTGAGGGAGCCCCCACTCCAGTGAGAGCTAAACTGGAACCCCAGGAGCTCCAGACCCTCAGGCCACCCCACCAAACCCAGTCTCCTAAATGCCAGCCCCTGGTGGGAGCAGCATCTTCAGCAGGAGTTCCAGGGGATGCAATGCACCCGAGTCAGGCTTTCCAGCTGCCCTGCGCTGCTTAAAACGTTCATTTTGTCTTTAAAACGTCCTTAACAAAAGCTGGAGGAGGAGATCAGATTCTTTGTGTAGCTGTGGACTCAGACTGACACAAGGAAAGTTTGGGGACAAGCCCAGGGATGAAGCGTCAGAGGAAGCTGTGAGCGCTCTGAGATGGAGGGAGCTGCTGACAGAAGCACACCGAGCTTTACCCCGACATTCTGAATTTCTTGAGGACTAATCCTCTTCATACGCCTGCCTTAAGAGTGTGTATTTCTATTTACAATCTGGCAAGAGCAGCATCAACACCCAGGCTCATGTGGGTGTTGGGATTTGTCTGCCCTCCCTCCCCTCGCTGAAAATGCCAGAAACAAAAACATTCTGAAGATTGCAGGTTGTGTGCGAGACCCAGCCGTGCCTGGGAAGGCTGGGGGTGTTCAGGTCTTTGTGTGAGACGCAATAACGAGGTGTTTTAATTGCACACAGCTGTGTTCAGCTCCAGCTGCAGCACCTGGGGGTGACTCTGGGGGTGTTTCCCTCGGGCTCCCAGGTGTCTGACCTGGATGATGGGAAGTGGCTTTTGTCAAGGTCTAAAAATCCCATTCCCTGTTTTTTTGGGTGTTTCATGAAGCTGTTAGAGCCCTGTGTGGAAGCTCCCTCCACTGCCCGGGGTTATTCTCTCAATGAGAATTGAGAGAATTGATCAGTGCCCAGGAATTCTGCCCGGGGCAGACATTGCTTGGGGGGCTGGCACTGGCACCTCTGCCCTCTCCTGGAGCTGGGGACAGCACACTCCCTGCATGGGACTCCTTCTGCACCTCAGTTCTGCAACTCGAGGCTGACACTCAGTGGCCAAGAGGATTTTTTTCTTCCCTGGACTGCTTTATTTTTTTCAAGGGATCAGGAACTCCCTGGCATGGTGGACACGTCTCCACTGGCTGCCAGAGGTTGATCCAGACTCCCCAGAAGCTGATGAGGCTCCTCGACACCCCCAGTGCATTGATGAGATCATGGTGTGAGGCTGAGGGGCTCAGCTCAGGGCACATTGCCTTCTTTGTGAGAGAAGAGGAAATACCCCATTGTGATTTTAAAGTTTTGAGCAACAGGAATCCCAGCCTTGCCTTATGTTAGGAATGGAACAACTCTGTAAATCCCCCAAAGGAGACTCCCCTTCCCCTAGAAAAGACAAATTCACTGCTTTGCACTTCTTCCCTTCTGCCTTTTGTGCCCCCTGAATCCAGGTTTTTAATGTGAGGCATCTTTGCCCAGACAGGGAGGAAAGGTCCCAGCTGTGAATGCTCCTTGGTACCACACACACCCTGGGGCTTGCCCAGCTCTCTGGCTGTGCTGAGGTGAAAGGAGCAATCACAGGGCTCAAACGGGGCCAAATATTTTTGTGGAAGGGTTCTTAGATGGAAAAGGGCGGAGTGACGACAAACAGGCCGGAGTTATTCCATGATGAAGGAGTTTAATTGATAGCTCTGCTCACCAATTGATCTGTTCCTGTACTGAATCCTCACGAAGGAGCCTCTTGGAAGAAGAGATGCCAGGGATTAACTCCTTCGGGCAGCAAAGGCTGGGGCTGGAGCATCCACAGGAGGTTCAAGCAAGGCAGGATTTACACAAAGTTATTGTCATGGCAGTACGTGAGGGCCAAATACTGCAGGACATCGAGTCTGGTGCACGATCCCAGGCTGAAGTGTGGTCCTTCAAAAACAAGCAAAGAAAAACAATGCCAGGAGACGCAGGCAGGTGCTGTTTGTGCTCTGTGAATTCCCAACAGCCCTTAAGAGCTGGCACCTTGCAGTGCCCTTGGGAATGCCCCAAGGTGTCAGGGTGGATGCCTAAAGCAAAGCAAGCAGTGAGTAGGTGCATTCCTGCTATGCCAGAGTGTGAGATCCCAAGCCTGGGCTGTAAAGCATCTTTCCATGACAGGGCTGGAGACAATCAGCTGCCAGGAAGGCTCAGGATACTTTGGGATTAATTCCTCTGAGTATAACTTAGTTCCTTGGATCGATTTAAAACAAATGTGCTGTTTTGTTTTGCTTTTTTTCCCCACCAGTACAAGAAATTCTACTGCAAGTGATTAATTATAATTAAGGCACAGAAACTCAGCTGATTTATGCCCATCTTCATAGCAATGGTTCCCTCTCTGCAGGAGGGTGGTGGTGCTGCTCAGAGCCAGCCAGGTTCTGAGGAATTGCTGCTCTGGGAATGTTTGAGCTGCAGGAGGGACAGATTCTCTTGGAGCCCCCAAAGAGCCCCGGCTCTGTGGCTCAGCAGGGAATGCCCACAGAGACGTCTCTTGAAAACCCTTTGGGATTTCCCGAGCAGAAATCAGGGCTCCGTGGCACTCGCTGCTGTGAGTCCCCATGGCCGGGCATTACACGGTGAGGCTGCTGCCAGCTCACGGGCCCGGGCACATGGGCTGGGACCTTCTGGAAGGATCCTACCAGGAGGGGCTCATTAAAGGCCTGGGGAATGGGATCACTGTCCCTGGGAAAAACCTCCAGGGATCAAAGCCACTTGGCTTGGTGCTGTGAAGCACAAGGGCTGGGTGGCTGCCTGAGTCAACTTGTCAGCACGACTGACCCAAAGGACAGCGGTTCTTAAATCGACCCTTCTTCTAGACTGAGCATTCCAGAGGAGCTTAGTGAGGGCCAAAACACTCTGGGCCCAAATTTGAGCCCCATAAATCTTCCTGGAGAGGAGCTGAGAGGGTTTGGTTTGGATCATTTATGGGGGCTGTGACTCCACCCTATTCCAGCAGAGGTGCTGAACCCTTTGAGCAGCTGCCGATGCCTTTGGTGTCTGCCCAACTCGAGGTAGAGGAGCAGCAATGCTGCCTTGGTCATGCCCCAGGGGGAAACAAATGCCAGAGAGACACTGAGAGACAGAATTGCTTTGCTTGCACTCACCGTGGAGTTGGTAAGCCACGTACGTGGAGAGTCCCCTGCACATGGAGAAGGTGTCAGGTCCATAGGATTCCAGGTCACGAATGATTCTCCTGACGAGGGTGAACGTGATCTCCTTTGCAGGGGGTCTTGGACGATTCTGGTTCTAAACATCAAATATCAGCATTCAGCAAGGTCAGTGCCCTGATCCGTTTAACTCCAGGCTCAGTCCCAGTTTGAGTTGTTATAAATGTTTTAAGAATAATCGAACTGAGCTACAACCTTGGCCAAACCCTCCACTGGAAGCCTCTGAACAATGGTATCCCAATTTTCTAAAATTTAAAGTGACAGGGTTGTAAAATGTCATTGAAATTGATAAAAATATCTAATTAACGGCCCAATGAACCTGGTCTTTAAAGTACCTGTTGGTTTTGAAAGTAGCAAGGTCTCACATATCAGGTTATTTTTCTTTAAGTACAACTTTCCAAGTAACTGTTTCTTTTCAATCTTACCCTGATGTCTGCAGCTATCTGAGGGAGTGCATCAAAGCTGGGCATCTCCGTCCTGTTCATTATAGAAATGTAGCATGCTTTCTCTGGCAGCACTTTGGTCGCCATAAATCCCTGTAAAATAAAGTTATTGACCGCTTGGATTGTAACCATTAATTTTACAATTCCGTACATATTTTTAAAAAAGTTATGAACCAGTTTTTGCTGAATGTGTGAGCCAGTCCCTGAACACTGCACTCACCGTGTCATAATTCCAGATGGTTTTCCAGGACCCACGGTTGGTCTTCTGCTCAATACTTGCTACGAGCCATTTTCTATTGATGGTCATAATTTGGTAGCCTCCACCAATGGAGAATTTCTTGCTTACTTCAATCTGTTGATGCTAGAAAAACAAATGAAAGAACACGTAGGCTTTGAAGTGATTATCTCCCCAAGGCTTTAGAAAAACAAAAGGGTCAAGGAGATCTCTGAAGCAGGGAACACAGAAGGAGGACCTCGTGTAAAACTGTTCACTTGTACTCACATGGTCAGCAAAGGCCGGAGTCAGGACAAGTCCAAGAAGGACTGTGGTCAAAATCTGAAATGAAAAGCAAACACAGAAATGTAACTGCAGCTCTGGCTGACAAATGTGCTCATGAGAATCCTCCTTCCCTTTTCCTAATGGGATGTTGGGATTGCAGCAGTGCCCCAAAAGGGAGGCAGCCTTGCTTTACCCCAGGGTGCAGCTGCCAAGTAGACATTTCCCACTTGCTCTTTCAGGAGCCGAATCCCCAGGGGTTTCTCAGACCCGTGCAGGCACACACAGGGATTTCACAAGAGTGAGGAGAAAGCTTTTCCATTTCTTCTGCTCTGGAAGGGCTCGATCCACCAGGGCAGAGCTCCAGTTGTGCAAAAGCGTTGCCACTAATGCACATGGATTGGGCCTCCTGTTTTCTGATCTTGTACAGGCAAGCTGTACAGGCAAAAATCCTGAGCTCCTCAGCTGCTCTGGGGAGCAGGGGCTGAGCTGCTCATCGTGGAGGAGCAAAATGTCCCCAGAGAAAGCCCCAGGGCTGCCGAGGGGCAGAAGCCCTCCTGAGAGGTAAAGGGATGGGTTTGAATCAAAGTTTCCATTTCTAAGGAAGGAAGAAAAGCATGCATACTTACAGGGAGACCCATCCTGACTGCAGAGCTGATGCTGCCGAAGGCAGAATAAATGATGTGAGCCTCCCACCTTTTATTTGTTTTCAGAATTAGGTGTGGAAGGGCTGAATGCTGCAATAAAATTATTTTGTCATTTGTTTCCCTGGCACTTGCCCCTGAAAATTATTTCCTGCTATAACTACTTGATAAACATGGGGATTGTACTTTTGGAAATTTTGACCTGCTGGAGTCTGATGATTTTGAGGCAGGAATTTGTTGGTAGGCAAAAAACATAAATAGGTTTTTCTGCTTCCTCCATTAATGCCACGTGTATGATGTGTTCTCCTGCTCAAGAATAACCCTGGTGCCAGGGTGGTGGGAACTCTCATTGTGGTGCTCCTTGGGGCCTTTCCCGTTGTTCCTAGTTTTGGAATAGAAGAAAGGAGGTCTGGATTTAGCTTTGTGGATTCCCAGCAGAGTTTCACTCCACAGTTGCTCCAGTAGCTCTGTTTTGGGGAACTCTGGCTCTTGGAGGTCAGAGTGAAGGGGAAATGATTGCTGGCCTCAGAGAGGAGGCTGGGGAGCCGTCAGAGCTCTCACGTCAGAATTTCCACTCAGGCTTTGCCCCCACCTGGCCTTCCTGGCCCTGCTGGGAACTCTCAGAGAGAAATGTGGGAGCGACACCGATTGTACCAGGAATATTGGGAACAAGGGGTAATCCCTCATCCCTGACAGCCTTGGAACACTGGCTGCCTGCATCCCAGCCCGAGTGGAACGGCACCATTGTTAGCAGCCTGGGACAGGCCGGGGAGGAAATCTCCTGGCAGTTCAGGATAATCATCTCCTGACTCCAGGCGAGCCCTTGGAGCTGCCCTGGGCTCCTCAAGTTTCTCCTGTGGGCTGCCATGGCTCCTGGAGCTTGCCAAACCTAGGGTCTGCAATTCTCAAAAGGCTGTTCCCAAGGCTGGGCTGGTATTTCCCACTCCTGAGATTCAACCCTCACCCACTGAGAAATGCACTTGACCAGTTTCAGTGAGCTCCAGAGGAATTTTTAACAGGTACTTTTGCACACATAGATATTGATGTAGACAGCTCTGGGCCCGTGAGTGTGTGTACACGGGAGTGATTAGGGTATGAATGCTGCTATCTTGAATCTCTGTTTCAGTCTTTGTTGTAATTGCAGTAAACACTATTGAATCACCTCGTAAATGAGTCAGTGATTAAATACTCTTAAACCCTTTGCACCCTCACCCTTTGCACTCCTGGACTCGGTCTATGCCATTCTAAAGTGATTTTAAGGCGATTTTCCTTTGCAGGTTTCATCCATGCAGTAAGCAATAGACTAAACCTTGCCACTGAATTCTGTTCACTTGTCCAAACTCACGCTGGAACCTGCTTTTGCCAAAACCTGTAGCGGTGATTCTTGAAGTGACTGAAACCACTCATTCACAGCACCCTGTTAGCAAGAGCTGCAGCCAGGAAACAGCCAAGAACAGAATCAACCACAGTCCGAAGGGAGCATTTGAAATTCACAGCATTTTAACATTGTGACTGATTATCACACATCAAGTTACTCTCTGTCTTAAAATAATTCTTCCAGTTTACTTTGTGGACAGGCTCAGCACTTTCTGCAGTGGGATCCAGCTGAAGGGGACTTAAGCATGCAGGAGAATTGTTTGTAATGATGATAAATTCATTTGTGTTAACTTTTGTGAATGATTACTACCATGGAGACATGGAATTGGTCCAAACTTCCATTTTAAAGGGTTTTGATGAGAAGGATCTGAGTGTCACCCCTGGAACAGAGCACTGCTCTCCTTCACCTTGGAGCAAGCATGTGGAGTTCCATCCCTGCCAAAAGGGAGATTTCTCCCCTGCAGTCCCCACCCCTTTGGCATTTTCACTTTCCAAGCTCTGCAGAAATCCCTGAGAGATCACTGGGTGCCAGGAAAAGCTCAAAACCATTTAAAAGCTGCCCAGCCTGAAGAGTTTTATGAGAAAGTGATAGGTATACTTACAGGGAACTTCATTTGGATGGTAGGCCAGGCCAGCTCTGCTGCTAATTGATGTGTACTCTTACTTTTTATACATAAGATCCCAAAGTTAAATCTCAAAATGGGTTTACCTTGCTGGCAGGTGCCCTGTGTTCACAGGAACATGACGAGTTTCCTGGGCAAGTGCTCTGATAAGAGGAGGCTTTGATACCTGCCTGATTGAATTTGCTGCATGCAGGGAAGGGAGAGAAAACTGGTCATGGTAAGCATTTAAGAGTCCCTTTAAAATGGAAAAAGGAATTCTCCCCAGAAGCAGAGCAGATTCCCAGTCCATTGGTAGTGACTCTTGGTGCCAGGGTGGCAAAGGCCTCAGGCTGGAGCTGTGTCTCTACCCAGAGGCCCTGTTAAAACCAAGGGGGGTGCTAACCTGGCAATGTTCAAAATGCTGAGTGAGGCCCTGGAGATGATGGCAAGGCTGGTTCTGAAGCACAGGAACTGCTGGGTGCTTTTGCTGACCTTCCTTTCTGAGCTGGTTCAGGATCTGCTTTGTGCTCATCAGACACAGCCCTGAATCTGCTGAGAGCCTCTTGAGGAGGGCAGCACCTGATGATGGACTGAGGGCTGATTTGAGTATGCCAGGAGCTGAGGGTTGTTGCATGGCTCATGTGGGTTCTAAAAAAAGATCTGTATTCACCTGGATAAGCTGGGGCATCCTGCCATCTTTGTGAGAGAAGAGGAAATTCTCCATTGTGATTTTAAAGTTTTGAGCAACAGGAATCCCAGCCTTGCCTTATGTTAGAAACAGAACAACACTGTAAATCCCCCAAAGGAGACTCCCCTTCCCCTAGAGAAGACAAATTCACTGCTTTGCCCTTCTTCCCTTCTGCCTTTTGTGCCCCCTGAATCCAGGTTTTTAATGTGAAGCATCTTTGCCCAGACAGGGAGGAAAGGTCCCAGCTGTGAATGCTCCTTGGTACCACACACACCCTGGGGCTTGCCCAGCTCTCTGGCTGTGCCCTGTGTCGAGAGCTGGCAATGAAAAGAGCATTTGAAGGGCTCAAATGGGGCAGGAGGGAGAAAATAAAAATATTTTTGTGGAGGGGTTCTTAGATGAAAAAGAGTAATGACCAAGAAGGTGGAGTTAATCCATAATGAAGGACTTTATTTGAAAGATGTGGTCACCAGCTGCTCTGTGTCAGCATCTAAATCCCCAAGAACATCTCTAAAAGGAGATGTGAGGGAAGAATGGCATCAGGGTTGGCCTTGGGCAGCAGCTTGGCGCCTCTGCACTTGATTGAAGAAAGGTAAGGTTTTCAGGCCTTGATACTGCCACCACAATAATTCAGGTTCACAATTTTGAGGACATCAAGTGAGACACATGATCCCTGATTCAGTTGGGGTCCTATACAGACAACATCAAAAAGAGAAAAAAGAAAGAGAAAAAAAAGAGAGGCACTGACTTAGATGCTGTTAAGTGCTCTGAGCATTTGTTGACAGCCATTAATACCTGGCACTTATCATTTGCCTTTTCAACCACATTGATCCCCCTCAGCTGCCAAAGCAAACTTGCAGCAAAGAAGCAGTGGAGCTACTGCTAAGCCAGAATGCAACAGCTGGAGCCTGAGCGGCAGAGAACTTTCCAAAAGAGGGATGGAAACCTGGAAAAAATCAGCTTGCAGAAAGGTTCAGAATATTCTGATGCTGCTTCAATATTAACTCCTCAGAGTAAAAGAATTATTTGAATGCGTTCCAAAAGAATGAAGTTTTTGACCTCAATACAAGGATTTCTGTGATTAGGAAACTGAGCTTAGTGACTGAGCAGATTTACACACATCTCCCTAACAGCAGCTGCTCTTCTACAAGGACGTGTGTTTGTTGCTTAGTTTGTGTCAGGTGGAAGAGCAGCAATGGTGCCTTGGTCATTCCCCAAGGGAAACAAATGCCAGAGAGACACTTAGGGACAGAATTCCTTGG
>VWZN01017454.1:104229-128506 GCA_013396955.1 Regulus satrapa | reverse complement strand
TTTTTTTTTTTTTTTTTTATAATCTTCAAGTTTTGTTTTAATACATATAATGATACTGAAGGAACTGAAAATGGAGACTTCCATCAAAGCTGAAATTTGGTTTTGATACCAAAGTTTACTTTCTTCGTTGTATGCAAGACGCGTTCTTGGTGGTTAAACTTTTCTGTTTAGATGCTAAATTAAGTACAACAGATAATTCCTATTCAACTACTTTATTTACCTTGAACCTCTACACCTGTATCTATGCAGCCTGGATACCTAAAAATCAGCAGATACCACTATAGAGGCTGACCTTATTGTTTCTAATTATGGGTAGTTAAAGTGGGAACTATTTCAAATTAAGTTCTTTTAGATCCTGGCGTGTTGGTTTTACTATCCAAAGACATTTACTATGGAGAATACATATCTGAAGTTTGCACCTGTTGGTGATATCACATTAAAACATGGTTTATGAGGTACCAAAGCATGGTTTATGATCCATGTGTTTCCAACCTGAAAGTGAGAGATGGTCCGTATAAAAGACATAGGCAAAAATATGAAAAATCATAGATGAATCTTAAAATACCATCAGAAGTATTCAGCTCACTTGTAGAGTTTTGGCTGTCTGTCTGAAATTCAAGAGTAGACAATTGTGTATCATGCACAAAAGATTGCCCAGTGTAAGGCAAAGAAATTGCTAATTTTCAGAGTAAATGGATATAGTAGTTTACCATGCTATATATTAATATATTCTTTGCCTACAGAAAATTTTTCTTTGGCAGAAGCATACAGTGACAGGATAATTTCAAGTGTAAACAGAAGTGTTCAAATAAGTGTGTTTTACAGTCAAATTGTTTTTCTATTCTATCAAAATAAAAATTTGACTGAAATGGATGTAAACTTTATGCATCTACTGNATATTTATATTTCATTAAATAAAGGTATAAGAAAGGATTTCTTCAATATTTTTGCATATGGAGGGTACATTTATCTATACAGCATGTTTTTTTATATAACTTTCATACAAGGGCAAGTGAAATCCTCCAATGAATGTGTTTGATTTCCATACAGAGACAAGCATACCTGCTCATTAACTATAATAACTCTGTGACTCTTTAAGGCTGTAATGTCATTCTGTATATACAGCTGGATGTAGATAGCAGAACTTTGACTCAGCTTGTCACTTCTTACCTTGCCAAGCTTGAGAAATGTGAGCAACAAGACTTGAAAAATGAAATATTGCCTGACAACAGCCAACCTTCCAGGATGAAGACTCTTACAGTAAAGCTACCTTGACAAAAAGTGCATCACTCTTTGGACCTTTCAGATTAGTGGAGTGATGCAGCTTTATTATCAGACATTGTACAGTTCATCATAAACGTCTCACTGCCACTGCACCTTATGTGGGAACAGGGCTCTATAAAAGCATACTATATTCCAATCTAGTTCCCACAATGGCTTTATTGGTAATTAAGATCCAAGTGGTGTTAAATTTCTAGGGTTTTTCTATCACCAGTATGAATCAAATTATTTAAAATGGCTAGATTAAAACAGTTGTTGTAACTGCTTAAGAGGAGGAGTGGAAAGGGATCTTTGAAAAGTAACAAATCAGGTTTATTTAGAGACTCAATTTATTTCTAAGTGACCACCCCAAATGGAGCTAAAAAAAAAATAGATGGAAAGAAGATCTGTATAACTTTTCAGCTGATGGCAGTATGTCTTTTAAATCCACCATTAAAAGCCTGTTCAGTGGCCATAAATATAAGCCCAGAGAAGAGAGTTTGCAATAAAATACTTGGTGTTGTTGCACAGAGACAGGAATTTCACCAAGAAAATTGTTTTATTAATGCTTTAGATCTTTTGAGGGAAATTATTCACTCTGTCCCTTGTTGCTTATTCTGTACCAGAGAATATTCATGGATGTTTCCGGACAGAGGACCTGGCCAGAAGAATGTTCATAACAATGATGTGAAGGCTAAAATTCACCCTCCTCCCCAGCAGCTATACTGCCTAGCTTCATAAACTCCTCACAGAAACCAAGAAGACTCTGCCTGGCATAGTGGAAGAAGGGAGGAGACTTTGCTCCTACCACTTAAGGTCTTTATGACATAAAGGCATACAGTATGAGTGATTCGCATGCAGCAAAGCGCTCATTTGAGGAGTCTAAAGTCTGTAGTATTCTTCAGAAATACATGCATGAGACAGTATATTCAGCCCAAAACAAGTCCATTTGAAAACTACAAGATAACTGATCCTACAGTTTTGTCATTGCTTGTTTCTGTCCTCCATGCTCCCTTTCCTTAGACATTTCTATATATTGATAAAAACCTCTTGAGTCTTCTTTTTTTTCCAGCTTGAATGGTGCCAGCTCTCTCAGCATTTGCTCATAGGACATACTCATAGGACATGCTCCAATTCTGAAGATGTTTTAGTGGCCTTTTGCTGGACTCTTGCCAGTATGCCTGTCTTTTTTTTTTTGTACTGAGAAACCCAGGAGTAATCTCAGTACCCTAGGTGTGGTGTCACAAGGGCTGAGGAGAGGTGGAGAATTGCCTCCCTCACCTGTCAGCAGCACTGTTCTTTATGCAATCCAAGATACTCTTAGTCTTTCTTGCATTATCTTTGAAGAATTATCAAACTCTCTGACAAATGAATCCTCTAATAAACTTAAAATATTGAGCTTTTGATCTTAGGTCTAATGACTGTGTTATTTTGTAGTTGGAGGGCTATGTGGAGCTCTTTTAATTTTTATTTTTGTTTGTTTTGATTTTTAAACTCTAGGAGTATATGTCCACTCCCTGATATTTAGAGATCTCTCAGCCTTATTATAGCTACCTCATTCTCCTAAAAAGTCACTTCTGTTAAGCTTGATATCCTTTAATACAAAGAAACTTATTCCCTAGGCTCTTGCGCTGTATTGCTATGCCTCTTAATAACCATTCTTACGTTGCTCTACTGAGATCTATACAATCTGGCATTCTTTCCAGGCCTCTCTTTTCCTTCAAAGATATTCTTGTCATTAGGAAACATTAAAAAAGAGAAATTACACAGCTTTAACTACTTTTTTAGGTGTACTGACTGGTCAACTAACCTTGACCAAATTATACTGAATTTTATGTTACAACCTCTCAAACCACTCCTCCCCTCCTGTCACAGCCAACAAATCACAGAAGAAGAGATGTCTGAATCTTCAGTCCTTTTAATGCAAAGTGGTATTCTGAAAAGCCAAAGTATCAACCGAATAATGAAAAAAACTGGCCAGCCTTTGTCCTAAGCCAGCTAAACCTGTCTTCTGCCTGTGTTGCAGCAGAGAACAGTGGTCTTCAGCAAAGCAGAGAGCTGAGATGAATTTCTCCCTTGTTCTTGTCTGCTCTGCCCTTTGGTTAGTTTAAGGAGATGGTGGTGGCATCTGATTGTATTCCTACCTAATCTGCCCAAAATTCATGGTTCCAATTCAAGTAGGAATCCATCTTCCTTCTCTTCACACTTCTTGTCCTAACACACCTCCATCAGCCTAAAATCTCTCAGGGTGCCAGTAAAGGAGGAATCTACTGGTGTCCCACTTGACATGTACTCACATTGCTGCCTTGCATTTAGCTAGGATGAATAATGGATAATGAGGTAGCACAGCCACCACTAGAGAGAGCTCTGATACTAGAATTATGATCAAGCCCTATTTTATCTAAGTTCCTATTGCAGAGTTCGGGGACAGTTTCTTGAATGGATGGAGTGTCAAAAAGGGAAGAGCAATACAAAATAGAAGGAACCGCAGTGTTAGGGAAGATTTTAGACTCAATATTATTGGACTGTGATTGGTCTACAGAAAGGAAAGCTTTTCTAGTTTGGCCTCTTTCCACTTTAAATCAGCAGTTTTTTGACATTTCACTTGCAATACTTATTGCTGTTCAGCTGCTCTGCTTCATGGTTTATGACTTGATATTGCTTTCAAGAGACTATAGGATGAAAATAGAATACTGGAATTTTGGGGGAAAACATGATTTATGAATAATGCATTTTATTGTTGCTTAGGTACTTCAGTAAAATTCACACAATTTTCAGAACTCAGTACATCTGTGTAGTTTGGTTATTTAAATGGTATGCATCTTTGAGCAGAGAAAGTACTTCTATTCTTCTTTCATTAACACCAGAAAATAAATATATTTCTGATACCAACAGTGTATAATAATCTTTGTGCCTTTATTATCATAGTCCAAAAGACCTTTATGGAATGTGAGACATGGATACTATCAAGATGGGGATTGACAATGTTTAAATAAGTAAGGCCAAGTAGGCAATTCCATTGTTTTTATAAATACTGCAGGAAAGGTATGATAATTTGTCAGTATTAATGGAATCTTCTGGGTTCCAAATGCACACTGCAGCTCATGTTAAGCTTTTTGTCAGCCAACACTCCCAAGTCCTCAGGGCTTCTCTCAGTCCATTCTCTGCTCCACTTGAATTTGTGTTTGCTATTGCCTGGACCCAAGTGCAGGACCTTGCACTTAGCCTGTTGATCTTCGTGAGGTTTGCATAGACCCAACTCTTAACCCTAGCAAGGTCCCTCTGGATGGCATCCCTTCCCTCAAGTGGGTTGACAACATCACACATTTTGGTGTAATGGTCAAAATTTATGAGGGTGTACTCAATCCCACTGTTCTTGTGCTTCCAAAATAGTTAAACTCCACTGGTCCCAACATGTAATCCCTGAGGAATGCCACTTGTTGGCGGAATGCAATTCAGAGATAGATATGTTAGAGTGGTGGGGCTGTCTATAATAAATTTTTACGGCCCTGTAGAAGCAAAAAAGATAAAGGGGTCTCAAAGAAGATATGTGGGTCTCTAATAGTTAGCTTGATGTCGGTGAAGCCAGCCACGTATTGTTGATTGTAACAATCTCTTTGTCTCACTTCACTGACAAAAGGGAAGAAATGGATGCCACATGTAATGCAATTACAGAATCATAGACTCCTTAAGGTTGGAAAATACCTTTAAGATCAGGCCTTCAACCTAGGTTCAATCTTGATTATAGTATGGTTTTTGATGCTCAAGACCTTCTCAACTCCTACAGCCTGGTGGAGGGTGAGACAGATGAGGTCACTGTGAGGTAAGTGTACAAATGGTTGGAAGGATGACAGAATGACCCCAACTTTGCAAACAATTCAGAAATCTCATTGTGGAGTAAAGAGGGAAACAGAAGGGTGTCAGTGTCATTAATTTGAATTAATCTTTCAGCCCTAAACACAACCTCATTTTAACCAAAGATATATTGAAAACCTGAAATAACTAAGTTTGCTTACTATCTGAAGAAGTGAATGTATGGAAAGAGGGGAAAGATGACAACTGACAGTGCTCCAGTTGATCAAAGTCTGGTACAAAGTGGGCAGAGGACTGACCAGCAGGCAGGAGGGCAAATGGGTTTCAAGGACTATTGCTTTTCCTCACAAGCTGCTTGAAGTCTGCAGGCAGCTGATTTGAGTGCAGTGGAACACTTTGTGTCCTTTTCTGTAGTGCCCTGCTTAAATATTTCCATGAAGCCTGCCTTTAGAAGTAAATGTACTGCAGAGAGGGAGAAAAATGTGTAGTACCTTGGAAAGTACAAACAAAAGTAGCAGGTTCTAAAAATTATGGTGTATATATCTAAAAAGAGCCAGTTTCACAGCTGTACCCGTTACCTCTTTATAGCAACTTTTATAAACAGGTCCTTAACATACTCATGACTTTCTCTTTGATAAAAAATGCAAAACAAACTTGAGATTTGAATGAGCTCACTTGAGTCAATAATATTATGCTGATTTAACCCAGTTGAACATCTGTACAAGGATTGTATAAACAGGAATATAACACTATTCAGAAAAATCAGAATCAGGGAATCACATAATCCCAACGTTGGAAGAGACCTTCAAGATCATCGAGCCCAACCCATGTCCTAACAGCTCAACTAAATCATGGCACGAAGTACCATATCCAGTCTTTAATTAAACACATCTAGGGACTTCACCACTTCCCCGGGCAGGCATTTCCAGTACTTTATAACTCTTTCCATTAAAAAAAAAAACAAAAAAAAAACAAAAAAAAAACAAAACAAAACAAAAAAAAAACCAAAAAAAACCACTTTTCCTAATATCCAGCTTATATTTTCCTTGGTGCAGCTTAAGACTATGCCCTCTTGTTCTGTCAGTTGCTGCTCGGTGAGAGACCAACCCCCATCTGACTACAACCACCTTTCAGGAAGTTGTAGAGTGATAAGGGCACCCTTGAGTCTCCTTTTCTCCAGGCTAAACATCCCTAGCTCTCTCAGTCATTCCTCACTGGGATTGTGTTCCAAGCCCCTCACCCAACCTTGTTCCCCTCCTCTGGATGCACTCAAGCATCTCAATGTCCTTCCCAAACGGAGGGGCCAGAACCGGACACAGCATTTGAGGTGTGGCCTCACCAGTGCTGAGTACAGGGGAAGAATGACCTCCCTGCTCCTGCTGGCCACACTGTTCCTGATATAGGCCAGGATGGCGCTGGCCATTGGCCTTCTTGGCCACAAGGACACACTCCTGACTCACATTCAGCCAGCTGTTGACAAGTACCCCCAGGTTCCTTTTCCCCTGGGCACAGTCCAGCCGCACCGTCCCCAGGCTGTAGCATTGCAGGGGGTTATTTTGGCAAAAAATTCATGACTTGGCACTTGGACTTATTAAAAGTCATCTTAATGGATTCTGCCTATCCATACAACCATTCCAGGTCTCTCTGCAGAGCCCTCCTACCTTCCAATAGATGGACACATTCTCCCAGCTTAGTGTCATCTGCAAATTTACTAATGAAGGACCCAATACCCTCATCCATGTAATCAGTGAAGATATTGAACAGAGCTGGTCCCAGCACAGACCCCTGAGGGACATCACTGATGAGCAGCTGCCATCTGGATGCAGCCCTGTTCACCACCACTCTCTGGGCCCAGCCATCCAGCCAGCTCTTCACCCAGCAAAGAGTGCTCCTGTCTAAACCATGGACTGCCAGATTTTCCAGGGGTCTATTGTGGGAGACAGTGCCAAAGACCTTGCTGGAGTCCAAATAGACAACATCCACAGCCTTTTCTGCATCCACCGTATAGGTCACCTGGTCATAAAAAGAGACCAGCTTTAAAACATAACCTACCCCTCCTAAACCCATGCTGGCTGGGTCTGATACCCTGGCCATCCTCTAAATGTTGCATGATGACACTCAGTATAAACTGTTCTGTTACCTTACCAGGTACTGAGGTCAGGCTGACTGGCGTATAGTTACCAGGATCCTCCTTCTCACTCATTTTGTGAGGATACCCTTGGCCATTGGCTTTCTTGGCCACAAGGACACACTCCTGACTCAAATTGGTCACACTGGCCAACCTCGAGTCATCTGGAACCTCCCCAGTGAGCCAGGACTGTTGGTAAGTGATGGAGAGAGGCTTCACAAGCTTATCTGTCAGCTCCCTCATCCTCCATGGGATGGATCCCATCTGGTCCCATCAATTTGTGAACATCCAGACAGATCAGCAGTTCTCTGACTGCCTCCTTCTGGATGTCAGGGGGACCATTCTGTTCCCCGAAGCCATCAATTAACCCAGGAGAACAGCTGTCCTTTGGAAAATCATCTTCCCACTAAAGACTAAGGCAAAAATGTTCAGCTCTACCTTATCTTCATCTGCAGTTAATAAGTTTCCTCCTGCATCCAAAGAACAAAGGTTGGTCTTACCCTTCTNTTTTTTTTTTCCCTAGGTTCCTTCAAAACCTCGTTGCTGATCCAGGATGGATGTTTGCCTCTTGGACTCGTCTTTTGGCACACAGGGTCAGTCTGTTCCTGTGCTCTCAAGATCTCTGTTTTGAAGCATGCCTACCTTTCCTAGACTGCTTTGTTTTTAAGGGCTACTTCCCCAGGAACTCTGAATAAGTCACCTAAATATGCTAAAGTCTGCCCCCCAGAAGTCCAGTGTGAAGTCTTATGAACGTTCCTCCTGATTTCATCAAATATCAAGAACACTCTAATTTCATGGTCACTATGTCCCAAGCAACCTCCAACCACCACATCTCCCACCAGCCCATTTCTTTTTGCAAACAACAGGTCTAATATAATCCCTTCCCTGGTGGGCTCACTCACCAGATGTGACAAAATGTGGTACTCCAGACACTCTAAAAATTTCCTGGACTGCCTCTTTTCTGCTGTATTAAGATGTCTAATAAGTTGAAGTCACTTACAAGAATAAGGGCTGGTGATCTGGAAACATCCTTCAGCTGCTTATAGAATGTTGTCCACCTCTTCTTTCTGATTGGGTGGATGATGACAGACTCTCAGTAGGATGTCAGCTGTGTTAGACTTCCCCTAATTCTTACCCATAAGAATTCAACTTCATCATCATTAGTTTCAATACCCATGGCATCAACAGCCTCTCTAATATAAAGGGTCACCCCTCCACCTCTTCTCCCTTTCCTATCTCTTCTGAAGAGCCTGTAGCCATCCAGTGCAGTGCTCCAGCTATGTGATTCATCTCACCACATTTCCATGATGGCATCTACATCATGCTGTTACACCATGGTTTCCAGATCTTCCTGTTTGTTTCCCATGCTACATGCTTTTGTACACCTGCATCTCAGCTGGGCTACTGATTTCACCCCCAGGTGAAACTCAGGCTTACCACCTTGGGCCTGCTTCCAGAGAGCGAGCTGCACCCACTTCCCCCTTCAAACCTAGTTTAAAGCCCTTTCAAATAGTTCCATCAATTAATGAGCAAAAAACCTTCTGCTCTTAACAGAGCAATGAAGCCCATCCAGTTCCATCTTGCCAGGTGCCATAAAAGTTACCCCATGATCAAAGAACCCAAAATTCTGCTAATGACACCAAGCCTTAAGCCCGTTGTTGATAAGCTGGGCTCTTCTATCCCTTTCTCTGCCACCAAAGGGACTGAACAGAGCACTACCTGTACTGATGCCCTATCAACCACTTGACCCGGCGCCCTAAAGTCACTTTCAATTGCCCTGATTNCACCTGCATCTCAGCTGGGCTACTGATTTCACCCCCAGGTGAAACTCAGGCTTACCACCTTGGGCCTGCTTCCAGAGAGCGAGCTGCACCCACTTCCCCCTTCAAACCTAGTTTAAAGCCCTTTCAAATAGTTCCATCAATTAATGAGCAAAAAACCTTCTGCTCTTAACAGAGCAATGAAGCCCATCCAGTTCCATCTTGCCAGGTGCCATAAAAGTTACCCCATGATCAAAGAACCCAAAATTCTGCTAATGACACCAAGCCTTAAGCCCGTTGTTGATAAGCTGGGCTCTTCTATCCCTTTCTCTGCCACCAAAGGGACTGAACAGAGCACTACCTGTACTGATGCCCTATCAACCACTTGACCCGGCGCCCTAAAGTCACTTTCAATTGCCCTGATTCTCTTCTTTTCAATCTCATCACTGCCAGCCTGGAGTACCAGCAGTGGGTAGTAATCAGAGACCTGAATTAACCCAGGGAATCTCTTGGTAATACCATGTATCTTGGCCCCAGGGAGGCAACTAACCTACCTGTGGGTTGGGTCCAGTCAACATACGGGGTCCTCTGTTCCCTTTGGAAAGAAAGGCCATCTCTATGACTATGTTTTTTGTTTCTTGGTTTTTTGTTTTTTTTTTCTTTTTAATAAAAGAGGTGGTGATCTGTCTGACAGATGAAGTGTAGCTGGAAGGCCCACTGGGCAGATCACTTTCTTCTGTGTCATCTGGCTGACCCTCTGGATCCAGGGCCTCATACCTATTCTGAAGTGGCAGGTAGGTGAGGGGGTAGGGAGGAATTTTTATTACCTCCCCAAATAAGAACCCATTTCCATTCCCCTTCATCCACCACGTGTCCTCCCATTGCCTGACAGTGGGAGGCATGGGAATCCTCTGTCTCCTACTGGGCCTCCATCAAGGATGGATCAAATACATAACACAGGTTAGTTACTCTAAGCAATAAATTCATGTCTATAAAGAGGCTTCAGTGTTGTCTAGTGAATTGCAGTGTTTTGAAATATAACTATTGTCATGTATTTCACCTGTTCCACAATCCTCCTTTGTGTAGACTGCCTTTTTATATGAAAATTCCCAGAACAAATACTTGGAAGTAAAGACTTAAGCACTCCTTTTTCACATTGCTGGTGTTTTCAACAGATGAATGACATTATCTTCATTTATACCATGAGAAAATAGTCATTAAAAAATAACTGCTATAATTACATTGAATTAGGATTAAAGAAAAGAAGATAAGGCTAAGGAATAAGATATGTTATCAAAAATTTCTTTTTGAGGAAGGTTTGGAAAGAGAAAAGTGAAGCAAAATAGTAGCAGAAGCAATCTGTGTGTAGAACCTGGAGTCTCTCACAACATGAGCAAAATTATATTTGAATACATTAAAACTTAATCTCATACCTTAAGAAAGCGGCAGACAGC
Organism: Regulus satrapa; assembly: GCA_013396955.1. Classification (NCBI taxonomy): domain Eukaryota; kingdom Metazoa; phylum Chordata; class Aves; order Passeriformes; family Regulidae; genus Regulus; species Regulus satrapa. The sequence goes on along the minus strand of VWZN01017454.1, from coordinate 118,091 downwards.
ATCATGAAGGGATTGAATGTGCAGTTTGAATGTACTTTCAGTACACATGGAGGAGACTATAACATAGAGAGGAAAAGGCAAATGCTGAGAAGGCAGAGAACAAGGAAACCAAGTCAATTTTCTCTTCTGGAAGAGGGTCACACTCTGAGACTAGGCTTTCATTTTGAAGGGAGAGTCTAATCCAAATGCCTGACTAATTTAGGGCTGACCAAGTTAAAGCATGTTATTGAGGGCACTGTCCAAACACCTGATAAACACTGACAGACTTGGGGCATTGAGCACCTTTTTAGGAAGTCTGTTTTCTTGATTTGAGTTTCTGTGAGAGGCTTGCAGATTTCACTGTCAGCCAGACTATGAAAAGTGAGAAATTCATGGACACCACAGTCAAAGGTACACATGCAACATAAAGCTAGTAACTCAGGACTATTCTATCACACAAGTGGAATGCANAGCCCCTCCTTTCTTCTCTATAATGCTGCAGGGAGACAGGACATGGGGCTTTTGGTCAGTTCATCACCAAGGCTTTCTTCTGCTGCTCTGGGAGAAGAGTTCTTCCCCTGTGAAATCATGGTTTCACCACAGTTCTCGGTGAAATTCTCCAGCATCAATCCACTCTCATGAGCAGCCGTCCTACCACACCTGCTACAACATGAATTCCCTCTATGGGCAGAGAGTCCTCCCAAAACTGCTGTGACACGGGTCACTCTCCCACAGGGGTCAGTCCTCCAAGGACAGGCTGCTCCANCATACCTTAAGAAAGCGGCAGACAGCATCATGAAGGGATTGAATGTGCAGTTTGAATGTACTTTCAGTACACATGGAGGAGACTATAACATAGAGAGGAAAAGGCAAATGCTGAGAAGGCAGAGAACAAGGAAACCAAGTCAATTTTCTCTTCTGGAAGAGGGTCACACTCTGAGACTAGGCTTTCATTTCGAAGGGAGAGTCTAATCCAAATGCCTGACTAATTTAGGGCTGACCAAGTTAAAGCATGTTATTGAGGGCACTGTCCAAACACCTGATAAGCACTGACAGACTTGGGGCATTGAGCACCTTTTTAAGAAGTCTGTTTTCTTGATTTGAGTTTCTGTGAGAGGCTTGCAGATTTCACTGTCAGCCAGACTATGAAAAGTGAGAAATTCATGGACACCACAGTCAAAGGTACACATGCAACATAAAGCTAGTAACTCAGGACTATTCTATCACACAAGTGGAATGCAAACATTTATTTCAAAATAAATAGGGAGGTGGAGATAGGAATAGAAACAAGAAAGCACAAGTCTCATAGCTTTACCCATTATCTTTTCACAGAATCTTTTATAAACAAATCTTAAAATACAGGTTTCATTTCCAAAAGAATGAGAAACAAAGCTAAGATTTTAATAATCTCATTTGACATGGGAACAAGACCAAGAGCAAATGAAGATACGTAGGACTAAGGCTTTTCTACCTAAAAGAAAAAAATTAACAGAAGCCTCATGAGCGCAATAAGGAGTGGAAAAAAAAATTCAGGGGCAAAGCAGCCTCAATTTAAATTGCAAAATTATCTTTATTGCTAACAGATTTAGAGAAGGCTAATGAGATCTCCACTGGTCTCCCACTGGATTGCAGCCTCCTCCAGGCATCACCTGCTCCAGCATGGGCAGGTCCTGCACAGGCAGCAGGTGGATCTCTGCATCCCCTGTGGATCCCCATGCGCTGCAGGTGGATCTCTGCATTCCCCGTGGATCTCCATGGGCTGCAGAGACACAGCCGCTTCACCATGGCCAGGAGAGAAATCCTGGCTCCAGTGCCTGGGGGATTTCCTGCCCATCCTTCTCCACTCACCTTGGTGTCACCATGATGTTTTCCCTCACATGTTCTCACCTCCTCCCCTTCTTTGACTAGAAGTAAAACCCTGTGACTTTGTTTTGATTTTCTTCTTAAATATATCAGCACAGAGGCATTACCAACCTCTCTCATTGGCCCAGTTCTGGCCAGCACCATGTCCACCGTTAGACCCATCAAAGATTGGCTCTGCTCTGTCAGATCAACTTAATACATACATGATTATTAACAGCAATCATGGGATGGAACTGCTGGTGGGCATTCCACAAACTTTTATTTTGGCATCAGCCTTAAATTCATGCCATCACACAGAAGACAAAATTTTCTGCATTGCAAGATCTTTGAAAAGCTTTCTAGCCAATAAAATAATGCTAAAAACTTACAAACATCTGTTTTAGTGAATCAACTAAGCTGCATATATTCTCTGCCTTAAACAATGCTTACTTGCAATTAAAACAATGAATAAAGCATTATTAAGCTTAGATATTTCTATTATCTTGCTTAACATTTTACTGAGGCTAATCTTTTACACTGTGCTCTGCTCTATCACTGCCTGGTCTTCCTACCTTTTTACTTACTGGAATGTTCTCATTCTGAGATCTGCTTTCACACAGTCTTATGAGAGTTTTATATCTTTCTCATTTCCCACACTGCTGGACATGATTGAAGTTTCCAGAAGCGTCCCACACCTTTGTGGCTCCTGGCTACCAAAAACCAGTCTGTACCAAACAAATAGAGTGGACAAAGAAGAAAGAAATTGTTGATGATTTGGACATTTTTAAGAAAGACTGTAAAGACAGAATAATTAAGTGCATATGGATTTCTTAAACTAGATAGAAACTTGAAATTGTGCAAACTTTTTTTTTTTTTTTGATATAGCATTTGGTGTATATTTAAGAAAATTCCATTGGCAGTTCTAATCTTTACTTCCACTTTAAAACAAATTGCTATCCTTTCCAGCATAATAACAAATGAATAGTTTTATCCATGCAAATGTGCTTCTACTCAGTTCTCCTTTGCCCACATGGAACAAAAATTTAGCAGGCATCACTAGCTAATTGTCTCTTTTCTTGATATAGATTGTCTTTTCCATGTGTATTTAACAGCATGATAATGTCATCTTTTCAAGTCTGAGGCGTTACTAACTCTTATTAAAACTATGCATTTGTAAAAGAATCTTTAAAGGCAGAGAACCAGATGGCAAGGGAAAAGAGAGAATTTGTTGCTCTTAATGGACCTGATTTAAAACCCAATCTCAAGTATGGCTTTTTAATATTTGAATCTAGTAGGTCTACTAAGTCCCAAATATTTATGACTGGCTTGTAGTAACTCCACATGAGAAAAAAAATAGATGTTAAAAATAGAAGGAAGAGAAGTATGATAAATCAATTCATTTGGAACTGAGAAGAAAGGATGAAACAGGAGGTAAGACATTCAGAAATAACACCATTTGGTAGGAAAGTGGTCCTGACTAAAACGTGCAAGATAATATTTGACTAGCTCTGAGGCAGCTGAAGGTAGGGTCAAACCAATCTGTCATGACAGCATACAGACATTTATCAAACATTGAATTTGTATGACAACACAACTTTTGATCCTGCAATATGCTGAAACTTTAGAGTTCTGGGCCAAGATAAAATCTACCAGCTCTTGAACAGGTTAATACTGTGGACAAGTTTGGAAGAAAAAAAAAAAAAGAAAAATCTGGTTTATGTAAAAAAAAAAAAAACAGCTTTGGAAATTCTCTAACAATTCAAAAGATGTGAGAAATCTTCACAAAATTTCACTGTTGCAGTCAATCCTTGTTTTGTCATGTTTTGAAAAATGACAGAAAAGAGAATATTTCATCTTCATATGATTTATTTAAAATATAAAATTCAGGTCTTTGCTGTAGTTATTTCCTTTCTAGACCTTTTGGTTGTTTTTGGTTTGTTTTTTTTTTTTTTTTTTTTTTTTTTTTTTTGTTGTTTTTTTTTTTTTTTTTTTTTTTTTTTTTTTTTTTTTTTTTTTTTTTTTTTTTTGGGGGGGGGGAGTGGGCTTGTTTTTTGTTTTGGTTTTTTTGTTTTTGTTTTTTTTTCCAAATCAAGAAAAAATCTGAAACTAAGTATTTACTGTAATGGCATTTTAATTTCCCAAACTATTTCAAGGCACAAGTATCTGATGTCTAACAAAGTAGCTTTGACAACACTCACTGTAATTCACTTTTTTCAAGAAACATTTTATTGACAGTTGAAGTAAAAACTTAGGCAAGAGGAACATTAAAATACCTTGAATACTGACTGAGGCACAATTATTAGAAGTCTGGGTTTTGTTCAATCAATTTTTTCTTTGATCCCTTTTACTATACAGGCTGATTTTATTCAGTCTTTGTCCTCTGTATAGAATGGAAGGAGAATAATTACACTGAATTCACAGAGCATGCTGAACTCTGCTAACACTCCACCCTCCAGACTAACCTATCTATATCAGTCACCATTTTCTGTTTGGTCTTCTGCAACTAGGGCAGCAGGTTTTTTTGTCACACACTTATGAAGAAAAAAGTGTGGGGGGGAAAGGAACAGATTTATTGTATCTCTTCAGGTTCACAGTTGTCTCTCCTTCAGCAAGAATGCCAGAAAATTGTAAACATATATAAAACCTTTTAGTGTAAGTACGGTCACTTAATTAAAAATTCTCTCTCTCTTAAATATAGCTCTCTCAATTTTAATCTAGTAACATTTTGCCCTGGTGGCAGGTATCCAGATCCATCGTTACAGTGCAAGATGATTCAGTGGCTTTCTAGTCCCACAGGACTCTCTACTTTATCAAAAGTATGGCAGCAGAGAAGACAGGAAGTAAAATGATGAAGGAATAATTGAAACACGGGAGCTCAACACACCAAAAACAAGAAAGCTGACTCGATCAGTAAGTCAGAGCTGCTGACTGAAGTAAACCTCAATACCAAATAGCTTGGTATTACTTAAGGGAATTGTACAAAAATGGGTAATTGGCAAAGAGGCAGAAAAAAGAAAAATTGATTCCATCTTAGAGAGTATGAAAACCACAAATTTTCCCTAAAGTCTATACTGGATATGCCTTATTGGGGTCTGTTGTAAGCACCATTATTTTTTCCTGTTTACTCAAAACTCTGTAAGTTTTTACTCAAAACTTTGTAAAACTGGGAGAGATTTTGCCAAAATGGATGCTAACAGACACATTTTTTCTTTCCTTAGTTCTGATTTTATTTTTCAACAGTAATATCATGAAAATAAGATTTACAGTCCCACTGATACTTGAAAATATGCTTTTTCTTCTTAACTGCACATTTAATTTTTCCCAAACTACCTCACGAGATTGGTAATATTATGTGCAGTCTGTTACTGTTCAGAATTTTGACCAGATCATTAGTATCTGAATCAGTCAGACATTTGAAGTGCTAAATTGGACTGATTTCTGTTCTTGGTAAAGGATAAGAGAATGTAACTGACATGCTGCTTGGTCTCAAACTGAGTGAATAAGATTTGAGAACATTGCAGAAGATCCTAACTGGTCTCTCCCATCTGGAATGATCTCTGAAAGTTATGCAAAAGCCATGTAAAGACAGGTCTGTGGTTACTGCACATACCAAGTCTGCTGCAAGGATATGCAGAACACTGATTCTTAGACTACCAACCTACAGTTTCTCCTGAAAGATAAAAGATAAACTCTTTTCTATTAATACACATCACTAATAGATGCAAGTAGCCAGTCTTCTAAACTAATATAAAGCCCAGAGAAAACAGATAAGGGTACTTCTTTTCTCTGAGGGAAGGTAATTGACATAAATATGAATAAACTGTCCCTTAGTACATGCAAAACTTAAGGAGAAAATTTTGAAACACAGGGAAATAGAGTATTAAAAGCTTTAGGTATCAGGATATGTGAGAATATTATCAATACTACCTCTTTTATAGAGCATTAAGCTATTAACATTATTATTAAGGATTTGGTACACATATTGTCAGGCTGAAGAAGAGGAGATAAGGGACAATATAGCTTTTGTACCATAGAGGAAACTGTTGTTGGATCCAAATTTGCCAAAGAATAAAGCAACAGCACTGTTAGCAAAATAACCAAATAAACAAGGTGACAAAACATAACAGGAAAAAAAAAAAAATCATCCATGCTGGACATCTTTAGCTGTCAGTTTAGCTTTAGTCTCAGCTAAATTCAGAAACAGTAAGTCTTCTATCTCTAAATTACACCATTTGATCATATTTTGAAAGCAGGCTTCTGCCACCTTTTATTCCACTGATGAGCTCCTGCATGATTTCCTTTTTGTTCAATCAACTGTTAATATTTGCATAGATCTATAAAATGAATATGGAATGGGACTGCTGGTGGGCACTCTATGGACTTTTAATTCAGCATTAGTCTTGAAGTAGGGAGAGACATAGAGATGTTGAAAGTTTATGCTAGTTTGCAGCAGACAAAATTCTCTTCATTGCAATGTCTTTTAAAAGCTTTCTAGCCAAAAGGATAATGCCAAACCTTATAAGCATCTACATAAGTGAATTAGCATATTTGAACTCTGCTCTGAACAATGATTACCTGTAATAGCTTAAAACAATGGATAAAAGTTTATTATCAGACTTACACATTTCTACTATCTTGCTTAACATTTTCTCTCCATTGTACATAGCACTATTATTCCTTGTCCGTACTATATTTTAACTTGCATTTTTCCATTCGGAGATTTGCTTTCACACAGCTTTCTAAGAGTTTTATACCTTTCTTATTTCTCACACACTTTACCAAGGGAACTATTAGTATTGCAAAGCAAATCACAGTGTGAGCAGCAGTGGCATTCATGAATATCAATAGTGGCTGGACTGATGATCCAGCACTAGCATGCCTGCTGCTTTTGATAATCAGGATTCAATTCCTTGCTCTGCCACCAAATTCTACAGCATTAACAAAGCTACATAAGTTAAATCTGTTTGGAAGATGCAGATGGATGAGAGTTCTGTCTCACAAAGTTTTTACTGAGCTCTTGAGAAACAATAATAACTCTACTAAACTAATATCCATTGCCTTTCAGGAATTGTGTACCATGCCACATTAGCAGCCATTTGGTTTCTGGTCAAGAACTGGCTCATATCCTAGCATAAGGTGGCACACTGAGTTTGCATCATAGACTCCCAGTAATCTCATGCTATTCCAATTTTTGAGTTAGCATATTTTGAGAAGTGATTCCTCTTCATTTCAGATATGGCAAATCACCCTAACTCACCATCTGCATGCTTTTACTCTTTGGCAAAGTCAAACACGAGGAGTCAGGTGACACATCCCCTAAGTCATGTTGTATTATTTACTGCTGTGATAGCTGATAAACCACTATAAATGGCTGCATTACACTGGTGGTTTCTGCAAGTCACCTGAAAGACTCCACTGCCCTTTAGAAACACCAAAGCCAACACTAATTTGGCTGGTAAGCTGACACTGCTGGGAAATCTTCTCTGAGAAAGTCAGACCTGAAGTTTGGCAGTAATAGGAGAAAAAACTGCAGTAATGCCTGATGCTTCTCTTCAGCATCGACTGCAGCACTGTCCAATCCGCAAGCCTTTTTTTTNNNNAGCCCTTCTCAAACCGCGAACCTTTTTTTTTTTTTTTTTTTTTTTTTTTGTAAGTGAGGAAGGAAGAGATCTGTGGCCCTGTAGCCCTTTCCTTTCATTTAGATGGAGGTCATACCACCCTTCCTAAGCCTTGAAAGCATAGGATTCCATTACTTTGCAAAAAGCAGGACTTCTTAAGCAGATATAAGGTACACCAAATATATGGACAGGAGTTTAATATTGTATTTCTTAATTTTAGGTAATGATTGCATGAAAATGTAAAGAATTTTCTTTCTGATATTTTCCATCAAAACAAAATATAGTAACAGAAACTGGGGAGTTGTATTTATATGAAGAATATAATTATATCTGGCTTCAAACTGTTAAAATTGCATATTTATCCTAGTTCTATATAAAAGTTAGTTGCAACAAAACAATATGAAATCAAAAAGCAGATGTGCAGAACATATCTACTGAAATCTGTCATATAATAAAAGTAATTTTGTTTCAGATTTTTTCCTTAGCCTCTTCCCTCAAATAAGCAGTTTTTAATTTAAATATGTATTCAATTAATTTTTGCCTTTGAAGTAATTTTTCTTTAATAATAATGTTTTGTATTTTGTTTTGTGGTAGTTTTGTTTGTTTTGCAGTTTTTAAGATTATTTTCTCCCTGTCTCTGTTATATTTCTCTTTTGTGTGGTAAATTAAATATTAAATCTAGTAAAAACATTACTCTAATACTTACAGTTGAATATCCCATGTGACTACAAATCACCTACATATATATCCAAAATTGATATATTAGGGAAAATAACATAACCCAAATCTTGTTATGCGTCAGGCTTTTCCTATTTTTTTCACTATGAAGAGAAAGCAACAGGAACAGTATGATGTGCTCTGACAGAGACTACTGGATATGCTACCACAGAGTCAAGAATACACTAACACTATAATTAATTAGAAATAATCACCATTCTGAATTAAATTCTGTCTTTATACATCTCCTAGTTATTCATAATCATTCACATGTTCATGTAAAAATTTTGAAACATCTGAACTGCTTGAATTGACTATTGAAGGCTGATTATATACCACACTGTGTATACAATCTGTGAAATACATACAAAAGTCAGATGGCACTTTTGTTTCCCTTGACCGGAAATATAAGCTAATGTAAATTAAAAACAATTATTAGTTACAAATTGAAAAATAACTTTTTATAAGGCCTTATTCCCTATAATTATTATTCAGTTTAACCTTTCTATAACTGTTTATGTCATTGAGCTTGCTGGCTAAACAGCCCAAAATTTCTGAAGATGAGGCCATTCTCAAGATTAGTCCATGAAACCCCTCCTCTCCCATCCTCTCTTCTCAGCTCTCCTCTTCTCTCTTTTGATCTTGACCTTGTAGTAGGTCTAGTCCAAGTATTTTTATCACAAATGTCAGCCTATTACATCAGATACAGCTCAAGTAGGTTTTCCACTACAGTGGGAAAGAATAGGTGAAACAAATGTAGCATACAGATACATGGTTGTATGAAAGAGGAACACGTAAAAATGAAAAGGTTAGGAAAACAGAAAAAAAAATCTGAAAGGATAAATCAAAAAAGGAATAAAACTTGAGTTTAAAATACTACATTAGAAGATGTGTTACTCCTAAACAAACAAACAAACAAACAAATCAAAACAAACAAAACAAAGAAAAAAGAAAAATAAAAGAAAAAAGATAAACTGTCCAGCTAAAACTCCTGCATTGGTCACTCAGACGTTAAAGAGACTTTGGTACAGAAGATGCTGGCACTTAAAAATTGGAAAGCTTTTTTCCAACTGAAGAGAACAGAAAAATCCATAATAAATAGCAGGTCAAATAGAAGGAGGAAGTTAAAAGAGCTAAGAAAGAGTTTGAAGAGGATCTGATCTTGCAAAGGATGCTCAAACTGATAATGAAAAGATATTAAAATACATAAAAATTAGCCAGAGAGGGAATGGGTTGGATTGTTTTAAAAGGGCAAATCATTAATGATAAGACCATAGTGGAAAGTTCAGTAAAATACTGCTAAAATACTGCTTTAATATTTACTGCATGCACAGGATGCTGGGGATTTCCCACACCTTGTAAATTATTTGTAGTAAATAGATGCAAGGACCTAGATGTAGGGAATCCCAAGAGTCTCAAATATAAAGATTTCATGATAGGCTTGTTCCCTGCTCCCTGGCTTTTCAGAGATTGAAATTACTCACTGCTGCCTGTGGTCCTGATCTGCACTGCACTGCTTGGACTTGATGTGTTTGGAAACTGTATTATTAACACGCGACAGAAAATGGATCTGCTTCGTGGGCTGTCCTTTCTCCAGTGGCTACCTAAGTTAACCTTCCCTCCTTGTCTTTCTCTTGGAGCAGGCGCTTCAACTAGGACTGAAGTCATACTCATTTGGTCTCTTCCCAGCAAGAATAGCTTGATTTTCACCAGCATTTTGCAACTTCCCTCTGAGGAGTAAGTAATTTTTCCTGTGGGTGGCAGTCTACATGCCAAAATAAAATTTATTTTACTTCCAGTTTCATTGGTTTTGCAGGAACTGGTAAAGCATTAGCTACTGAAGATTGCACAGAATATCTGAGCAGGATAAATGAAGTCCCATAGTGCAATATCTATACTTACATGTCAAATATAAAGTTTCTCAGCTACAGTATTTTGTTATCAAGTTGGGATATATTTATATATCCCCTGCAGCTATAGAGATTAACACAAAACCTCCATAATGAGCAAGGAAAAGAAAATGCTAAAATAAATAAGTAACTGTGAATAGACCTTGGTAAAGAGAGCTGATTCAATGCCACAGGATGCCACCTTTGTTTGTCTCTGTCTTTCCTCCTAAATTTACATTGCATCAGGAGCACAAACTTCTTACATACAAATGATTTCTGATGTGCTTCAGCCTTACCTACTATATTAAATAAATTCAGCACTGTAATTGGTAATTTTTCTGAACAGCTGGACAAAATACGGTCAGATTTTTCCTGTATTTCAGAAATCAATAGGGGAACTAATAAGAACCATGGCAGAAAGAAATTTCAAAATATAAATAAGGTAGCTATTATAAAAGAGGAATCTATAGATCAATATGTTTTGTTCAGAACCTGAGACAGTGATCTGTAGGGCTTCTTTCTCATCCAGATTTTAGATAGATCTTATTATTGTAAAAATATTTAGAAAAATATATAATAATTATATTTCTCTAAGAATAATGATCTGAGAAGTCATCAGGCACCAACTAAACAACTCCTATTTTTAGCCTATCCTTTCCAAATAACAGGATAATTATAGTAGGTACAGGCTGCTTTTTTTTTTTTTTTTTTTTTCCCCTTTTCCCCTGAATTACATGCAGTCAACAAAACATAGTCTTATGATTGAAGTGCTGGATAAGAACCTACGCCATCTACACTCAGTTCCCAGGCTTGTCACAATATTTATAGACCATTATGGGCAGGTATTTTGTGTAAGATTCAGTTCACTTCTTTTTTTCCCAGCTGTACGATAGACACCAAAGCTCTTTGTTATCACTAGAAATAAAAGCACTTTCAGAGGGCAGCTCTATCTTTCCAAACAAGCCTAGCTTCTGGACAGCTAAAATTAAAGAGATAGTGTTCAGATCTTTATTCCTTAGAGGAAGAGAAATATGGAAGTACATTGAAGCTGCATAGTCTGGAACGTTTTGTACACAGATGAATACTCAGTACTTGGTATTAGCCTGGCTACACAGATCTCTTGCAGGTTGGCCCCAGACAGCAGCATGGAAAACTGGTACGTGCATGTCCCGTGCAGTGCAAATCCCACCTGTGAGAATGGAGCGCATTCTCTGAGCCTGATAATATTGCTCTCAAAGGTTCTGCAGCTGTGGCTTCCCTCATGGGATGCCAGTTGGTTTGAACTGTCAGATGGTCTTCTCTCAGTTGCTCATGATTGCTTTTCTGAGAGAAATCTCTGATAAAAATGAAACCATTCTGAAAGAAACCCAATTCAGAGGGGGAGTAAGAGATCCCAAGAACATCCTTTCCATCCTGCCACACCCTGAACTTTCCCCAGTATTATATGCCAAGGACCACAAAAAAGTACCTCCACAAGTAAAAGAGAAATGCATCTCAACTCAAAGCTATTCTCTGCTGTGGGCTTTTTTAAGCTCATTTAAATTACCAGACACTCCTCTGATGCTTCATGCTAGCTAGGATAATAATGATTTTCTTTCAAGCTACTAACTTTCTTCCAAAATCAAAGTGAAGTCATGTTTAGCTTCCCATTTTCCTGACTAGGCTTATCCTGCTGAAATAAATGGAGTTTCCTGCTTTTTCTCAGATAAGGCATATAGTTACTTGGTAAAATTTAAATGTAATTTGTTTAATTTAATTTATGATTATGAGCTTTTCATAAGTACATAAATTTAACTTCTCACATATAATTAAGACTGTATCCTCACAATACCCTTGTAAAGTACTCTGTATTGTAGGCACAAAATGGAGGCGTAAAGGTTTTTTCTAGAATGGCATTATAAGAAGCATAAGCCTGATTTTCATTTGTGGAAAAATTACCAAACTTAATCTTACAGCATTGGTATGGCAACAAGTACTTTATAAACCTTTTTGAGAGAAAGGGTATGTCAATCCAAACTGCTCAGATATAAAATTGCACCTCTATTTTAGGTAGAACCATAGGATTAGTGCATAATAGGTTATAAAGAAGTTTGGGAGGACTCTGGGCTCATTACCTACTGAAAGTGGTGGAGTCAGATATGACAACAGAATAGGTTGCTCAAAGCTTTATCCTGCTTGGCCTTGAAAACATCAATGGCAGGACACTGACAGCTTCTCTTGTCAGCATGTTCCAGTGCCTGACAGTCCTCATTGTGCATGGCATTTTCTTCAATGTTACCATATCAAGTCAAAACCTGTTTTTTTCCTGTTTATGTGTGCTGTCTCTAGTTCTCCTGCCACTGAGTGCTGTGAAGAGCCTGTCTTGGACTTATAGCTGAACATAAATTGAAAAATTAGTAAAATATACCGCAAATTATGCAAAGGTACTGGTACTAATTAAAATGTTGCTTATGCAGTTCTACAATTCTCATGGTTAAAACATGCACTGAACGTCTGAAAAACAGGGATGGAGATAGCATGTCTGAGTCCAGTTGTGTGACCCATCTATTAATCAATTGGACTACACTGAAAAGAGCTTTTATTGAAGTGTTTAATATGGTTCACTGTTACTTTTCATAGACTGTCCTAAGATGGAACCTCAATTAGGATAATGTTAATTTTGCCTTCTCTTATCTTTCTCTCTCTCCATGTACTCTTTTTGTTGTTGTTGTCTGTTTTTACTGTTGTTATTTTGTGGTTTTATTCTGTTTGAAAGCAGCTAATTTCAGAGTCTTTAAAGAGATTTTTAATACATATTGATCCTTCTCTTTCTTTATTATTTGATTTCTCTGTTCTCTGCCTCAGAGCCTCAGGAGACCATTTAAAAATTTAACCCAGCATGCTTGGTCCTCCATTCTGTCCACNAAAAGAAAAAAAAAAAAAAGAACTTATCTATCATAGTATTCCCACCTTTTCTCCACTCCATATTTTATTGATTTGCTATAAGCATGACTTTAATTTTTTTATTATTTTTTGGTTTTCTGTTTTTGTTTGTTTCTTTGTGTTTTGTTTTCCACTTGAAATTAAAATATATAGTTGAGGTTTATTACCTTTAGAAAATTAAATCTTCTCAGTGGTAACATTATAGTTTAGGTTTATTTAAAGTCTCAATGTTGAAATGAGAAATTCAAATTTTATGTTACAGTGTCCCAGTTATTGATTAAAATTGGACTAGTAAATTTATGCAAGCATTTTTAAGAATGCTTATGACTGAAAACATTAAATAAAGTCCTTTTTGGTTTTGTATAGAAATAGCCAGTATAGCATGGAGAAGAGAATGCTCAGAGCAGAGGGTCGGTCTTAACAATTTATATGAAAACCTGAAGAGAGAAGGTAAAGACAGAGCTGTGTTCTTTTCAGCATTGCCCAGTTAGACGACCAAAGGCAATGGCTACAAACTGAAAGAAGGATCTTCTGTACACCAGAAAACACTTCATCAACATTAGGGTGACAGGGCATTTCGTTAGATTGCTCAGGTTGGTTGTGGAGTCTCCATCCTTGGAAAGAAAGAATGCACAAAAAGCCATCTGGTCCTCAGAAATCTGCTGCATATGGTCCTGCTTGAGCAGAGAGCTTGTTCTGGGTGACCTCCTGCCTCCTGATGTTCTTTCCAACCTCGACCACCTGGAAGGACCTGGGCCGTGAGAGTTGAATGATCTCAGAATAACAATCAGATGGTAATTCTACATGTCAGATTTTTGTCCCTTCATTAAATGTATTTCCTCAAATTTCAGACTGTGTTGGCAAAATCTTTGTATTTCTGTCAAAAAAAAAAAAA
>VWZN01017454.1:78069-89721 GCA_013396955.1 Regulus satrapa | reverse complement strand
TTTTGAGAACACACCCAATGGCTACTTAATATTGCTCATATAGTAATTTCCTTGTAGCCTGTGACCTCCTGCTATAAATTCTTTATAGATAACACTGGTTCCTTTTGCAATTGAATATGGTCACAAATATTTTCATAACACATTTACATGTACATGCAACCACAGAAAACTCTGACTTACATTAATTTCAAGCAATGCTTAGCCTTTTTTTTCTTACAGCCCATGCTTAAAATAAATTCTTTAGTGGAAATCAAGCCATAAAGTTTTCTCACTTGTCCTTTGATAACTAGGACATGAATGACAAATAAAGAATGACACCACCTAACACTTATTGCTAATCATACTTTTCAATATGTCTAAGGCAAAATTTTATTCATACCCTTTTTATTACATGGCATTATCCTACACTCTATGTAACTACTTTCTGTTAAAAAGGTAGTAAAAAAACTGAATCTCAGTAATTCCAGACTTAAAATCGTAAAAGCTCCACAAGATATACTTTTTTTTTCTTCTGTCTTTTAGTCAACAAAAGTAAAAATGTATGGCAAATATCTTGTTTTAATGGCTAAATGGACATAGATTCATTACAGGTGTTTTAAAATCAACATTCTTTAAAAAGCCCCTCTGTTCTTGGCAGAGTTGAAGAATATGGAAACGTACTTGTTAGTCTTGTCAAATTCTTCACCATACTGTGGTCTACTTCCCAAAACAATTTACTCTAGGAGACTTTACAAAGGCAAAGTAAATGCTTCATCAGAGATATAATATGGCTTGTTAAGTGGATCTGTTGTGACTACCATTTTTTTTAGTTAACCCCTGTTCTTTTTCAAAGCTCTGTATTGACATTACAAGCATTTGCAACATTAATCCAGATGTGAGGAGGATCAAGAATTGCTTTCTGTGAGTCTTGGCCTGTCTTCCTGTTCCTATTTCATCTGAGGCTGCCTTCAAGCTTAAAGTTTTTCTTCTGGCCATAGTACATGGATTACATTGCCTGCAAAAAACTCCTAAGTCCTGGCTCTGTGAATTTGGTCTAGACAGCCTGGCTCTGCAGCAACAGCTATGTTTCTAAACTGTCAGAAATCTGTTTGATATAGTTCCTGAAGCAAGAAGGTGTGGCATAATTTGCTGACCCTGCTGCGTGTTTGCTCTCAAGTACCAAGTACTGCAAAAAGGACATAAGGTTTGAAGTTCTTTCCTTAGGCAGTCACTACAAACAATTAACTTTTACCACTCTCTATAAAGCAAGATAACCAAATTTTATTCAGCTGTCATGGAGAAGATATATTGGTGAAGGTGGCAGCTCTTGTCAGGATGCAACAACTCAAAGTACAATCTCAATGAGCAGGTATTTTATTTTAATCTATAAGATCCTATCTCCAGACCTTAAGTCCTACTTTAAAACATCAGAAGCTTACCTTTTTTTTTTTTTTTTCTTTTTTTTTTTAATCCTGCTGATGTGACCTTATGTGGCAGGTAAGAAGTATTTGCTCTTCCCTGGTTACAGAAAAAGGAACAGAAAAATACACACATCCATTTTTTTTCCCCATAGCATTTGACAGAATGGAGTGTTTTGCACAAATCTCATTTGGACAGTGATTCTCACAGCAGGCTAAAACCTCACAAAGGTATCTGCATTAAAGGTGCTGATATGCCCATATCAGTTCCATCTGCATTTATACATGGTGCAAAATTATAATGTCTCAGCTTCCAATAAGAGCAAATCCATTTACTGACAGTCCTAAAGGAGACCAGGGTTTCAAATGACACACAGGTGTCAAGGTCATGAGACAAGCCATCTCTACTAAAGAAATTATAGCTATCACTTAAGATATCTTTGGTCTTTGGCTTTATGACTCCTGGATTTTGATATTGTTTTACTAGCCCATGCTGAAATGGTATATATGGAGATTTCAGCACTGATCTCTTTTTTACAGGAACCTTATAAAGAGCATCCATATTCACCACACTTTTTTTCCCCAGATAGCTTCTTTGGAACAAACCATGTTGGAAAGGGGTAACAGAAATTGAGCTATTACAGTGACATCTCTTCAACTGTAAAATAGGAATCATGAGGTCATTAGTCATCTTCCACTTGCACGGGAAATCAAATATCTGATGTTTTGATTTTTTTTCTCCTCATCTATATCAGTTTTTCTTTGGTTAATTTAGACTCTTGATGCATTCAGTAACTGACAAAGGTGAAACTGTAGTTCTAAAGAAACTGCTTCATTTTCACATGAGCAGTACTATACTTACTGTCCTGTGCTATTTTCAGCATTACTTAGAAGGATAGGGTGTAGAATAAGAATAACTTTTTTGCTTGTAGTTGCCAAACCAATAATGTAACTTAAAAAATTTACTTCTTTTCTCCATAACCTTCTCTCATTTTGCTTTATTTCCAGTCTGTTCAACTCATTGATACTGCCCAAGTTTTGATTATTTTGTAAATCTGCATTAAAATTTTCAAGGTTAAGTTTTTCTTTTGTGCTTTTTGTTTTGAATGGCTGTTAATACTACAGTGCTATGAAGTTTTACATTAGTCAGACTTTACCATCTGCATCATATAAGTACACATATACTAAGCAAAAAAAAAAAAAAAAAAAAAAAAAAAAAAAAAAATCAAACAAATTGCAGTGTACAGAAGTCAGGCCTTTGTCTGAGTGACATACAATCATATCCCCACAAGCATATTCTTAACAAAGTTTCGAAATTACATCATGCAAGCTGGTTTCTTTTTAAGGATCAGTGGCCTAATCACAATGACATGTAAAGTTAATATTTTAGCAATACCTGATTTTTGAATATTGAATATTTTTAAATAGAACTGATCACAGAACTTGCCCGCTGTGATGACCCCAACTTTCTGTACTATTGACATATCTTTTTTGAACCTAAAAGGAGAGCATTCACATGGATAAATTATCTCAGTCCTAATGAAATTTATTTTTAGACAGATATATTCATTAATTACTATATTAGAAAATGAACAACTATGTTAATTTAGTTTAATGAATAAAGGTCATGCAACCTCTCACTTTAATGAGTTGAATATTTGCTGAAGAAAACCCACAAAATCTTAGCAGCTTACTCATTGAAATCTAGTTTTTAAGAAGGAAAGCTGTAAGCATATGTGTGAAACATTGGGGAAATCAGTTCTTCCATGACTCCACGCTGTACTTAAAGGTTTCAAGTTTATTGTCTCCTTTTATTCTAGGGTCTCCACACTAGGGAGAGATTACAGCAATGACACTGGTCTGTAGAATCACCCTGTTACTGTATTCAACAAGAATGAGACGCTCCAAGATCCAATGCATTGGATTTCTACCCAAGTAGCCAGGCTGATCAAAGTTTCAGAGGGTCTTTGTTCTCTTCTTATACATACAACCCATTAACTGAAAGAATGATTCACATTTGTATCATTTAATGAAAATTAATGACTATTAAGAAAGCTCTAAGAGAGCATAAATGCATAAGATCTTAACTAAGTACTGCTTCTTGCCTTCCTTCTTTCCTTTTTTTTTCTTTTTTTTTCTTTTCTTTCTTTGTTTTTTTCTATTTTTTTTTTTATTGATGTATCTCATTATTACTGAGGAACTATGATCAATATTACTTGGAGAGTAGTAAATAAAGAAAATTAAACCAATCCAACCTTCAGAATAAAATCTTTTGACTTTGCCCTCAAAAAGTTCATGTTATTCCCCACATCACAGTGCACGTAATGGGTTTTGAAGGAACAAATTTTAGGGAAAAAATTAAAATATATGAGGGAGCTTTAGACACTTTCTTGGTTTTCTGTTTGGCTTCAGTAAGCTAAACTAATGTGTGGAAGCAAAAAATTTAACATTTCTTACTGGTCTTCTGATGGGCAATTTTCCATGGCGAGCTGTTTGCAGTTTATCCTGTGTTACCAAATAAGGAAGGATATGGAGTGAGCCCTGGGAATCCAGGTTGCCTTGAGCCTTGAAAGGGCTAGGGCAGCAAGCCAGGGAAATGCTGGAAAAGAGAAAGACAGCTGTGATCCCTCGTGCATGAGCATCCCAGGAAAATTCTGGGGGTGCCTACAGGACAGTTCAGGAGGAACAGGATTGGCAAGCGGGAAATTACCATGTGGGTGGAGGAGAGAGGGCGGATGCAGGGAGACACAGCCAAGAGTAAAAAAGAAAGGCAAGGAAAGTCACTCCGGCTTGCAACAGTTAACTCTAGGTTCTCATCAAGTCTTAACTCTCGCTGGGATGAGAGCAAGGTCATAGGGAAAAGATGCAGATGATAGAGGAAGGATGGATTTTAAGCCGTGAGCCAGAAAAAAAAAAATTAAAGTATGGAAGACTACAGTACTAGGCTCACTTAAANNAAAAAAACACAAGCACCACAAAAAAAAAAAAAAAAAAAAAAAAAAAAAAAAAAAAAAAAAAAAGTCATCTCCCCATCTCCCAAGCACGGACTAACTACAATATAAAGTCTTTTTTCCAAGATACTTCTTCCTGAGGACCTTTCTCATTGGCTAAGTTAGAAAAATACTGATCCTTTCTCATTTCAGGACCCCAGCATGTTTGGGTTAGGGAAAAAATAGACAAATAGCCAACACGTTTGTCTTAATGTTCACTTCCTGGGAAGCCCCAATATGAACATCTAAAAAACAACACCCCATTGCTTCCAGTTTTTTTTGTTTTGTTTTTTTTTTTCATCCAGTGTATTAAATTATTTCTCAGAAAAATCTTTGAACTAAAGTAATAATTTTCTTTTTTCTTCATGAACAAATATACTTAAATGCCTGGGGGTTCCTCATTCCTTGTATCTTTTTTCAGGACACTAAAATATTGCGTGGGCTTTCTCCAGGGAGCCTGTCCTGAAGATGTGCAAACACAGCCAGTACTGTCATCCTGCCACTTTTCATAGTGTTATTGTGAGTCTCAAAACATATGGTGTTTTTCTTAAAGCTTCGGCTACCAGAGTAATGACTGTTTGCTGTTTACTTAGGTTATCAACATGGAGATTTTAATATTTAGGCATTTCACAGACCTTACTTTTGTGAGGCAGAAACCCATCGAGTCCTTATTTTGCAAGTGAAGAACAAATGCTATGGAAAGATTAAAAAGTCTAAGGTCACAGAGAAAATCTGATGCATGTACCCAGGTATTTCTAAGTCCCTTAGGCTATTGTCCAAAACACTGGTTCATATTGTATTCAGCTTTCACATCAGATTAGCAAGCAAACAGAAGACTAGAGTACTTTGATCATGTAAAAATGACTGAAAAGGTTACATCTAAAATCTTAAGGTTCTAAAAAGAAATAAGAACAAATAATAATTCTTCTTTTAACACTTAAACAATTTTCATCCATTTAGGTATTGAAGCTAATAATTCTATTATTCATTCTCCAGCATGAGAAAAAGAGGAATTTTTAAAATAATACCTTTCACAGTATTCATTAACTTATACACTTATGATAGAAGACTTGCTGAACTTCATGACCAGATCATAATGATACCACCAACCACGGCTATATGTCTTACTAAAAGTATAATAACCAGGCTCTGGCATGTGCAGTGCTCAGGAGGCTAGCAGAAAGAAATGACAGGTTTTTAAGTTACTGACAAGGACATGACAAAGACCATTTCTGACATGATTCAAGAGAAGCTGGCCTTTCAAAAGCATTTCTGCTTTAGGACAATGACCTACCAATACAGTCAATGCCCGTTATATATTAAAAGAGCTCCAACTCGGCAAAAAAAAAGAATCACCTGAGGGCAGAAATAAATGTTCCCTTTAAAAAAGGTGATACAGTAGTTAACTTAGCAATAGCCTTTTGACACTTTTTACTTCAGAAGAATGGTGTCATATTCAGACTAGATCTACAGTACCCCTTCCCACGTAAAGGATGTCAGTATCAGGAACTCCCCTTTGCAATTTTCTCTTACCTTGAAGTATACAAGGGGAGGAGAGCTTTCAAGAGCTTGCACAGATCTCAGAGCAGAATTGAAACAGCCATATAGAATTGGATGTTTTAAAATGCAATAAACTCATTACAGGCTTTCCCTTTTCTTCATTTTCACTTTGCCTTTGCAGACCCAATAGAAAGCCAACAGAAATATAATTTTTGCCCTTCCAAATCAAAGTGAAGCAAGGTATGAAGCACCCTAATTCCAGAAGAAAATAAGATTGTATGGATCATATCGAAACTCAGCTGTTTGCGAATACAAGGGTTCATGTTTCTTCCTTAAGTTTTATAAATGCTTATTAATCAGTGTTTTCTGTCTGATTGTTTGCTTGTTTGTTTGTTTTTTGTTGTTTTTTTTCATTTTGGTTTTGTTGAGTTTTTGTTTGTTCATTTTTTCTAATTGAAGCACATTATCTTTGGATACCTTGGTCATAACTTATTTACTTTCTCAATGAGAAGGCACATTTCTTAAAGTACATAAAATATATTTTACCTAATCTTTTTTCTTCCCTGTTTTCAGAGCTATGTTATGCTGCTGCACATTGAGAGTTTATTAGCTGAAAGGAATGTATTCTAGCTCTTGATTCCCCACTCAAGACTCATTTAGCAGTCTGTTTTAGCTGTCCTGGTCAGTAACCTTACCTAAAAAGTGATTTTTAGACCTCTCTTCCATTCAAATCATTCTGAAAAACAGCAGTTACTGAGCAATTTAGACCTCTTAGAGTATACTCTAGGGTTTGCTTTGCACTGAGATGAAATTACAGTACTTTATATATTTGTTTTCAACCCTTTTATTTTATCTCTGCCTTAAAAAAAAAAAAAAAAAAAAAAAAAAAAAAAAAAAAAAAAAAAAAAATTGCCCACCTAAAAGTAGTGGCCAAAATACTAAAGAAAATGAGACACTAATTACAGTGGCAATTGAAAAAAACCCAGGAATCTAGTGTTAGAAGTCTTTGCGACAGAACTTAATTGCTACTGTAACATACATGCATATCAAAATGAATTTCATTTCCAATTTTGCTCAAATTTAGTTAGTAAAAGGCAAGGGCAGCATGATTTACCTTGCAGAAAAGCAAAACACTGGAAACTTACAAGCCTCTAGAGAGCAAAACTAACTCTGATGCTTCTGACAAGATAATTTCCTTCCTGATTATGCTTGAGAGATGATAAATGTTGGAGAAAAATTCTAGAAATGCTGTACTGAAGAAGTACACTTGCTAACGGCTCTAACAGCTTGCTCTCTGATCTTAGAAAATGTAAGCACACCGAGCAGGGCACTGTCGTGATCTGTGTCTTGAGTGCTTTGTATTACTTGAGAAAATACATTTATGCAAAATAAATTTATACATAATAACAGTGGAATACAAACCAGAGTCTTCAAGGACTTTAAAAGGGCTTTAAAAAGGTGTTTAATTTTGACTGAAAGTGGATTACACATATCACAGTCAGTTATAGGAAGTCTTTTAAAGTCTGTATTCCTTTTCTACTAGGGGAGTAAAAATACTGAGAAAATCTCTAACAGTCACAGCAAACACTTCGGGAGTAACTGCAGCCTTACCTACCCTGACAACAGAGGAAGCAAAATGTTGTAGCTCTCCCATGACAAGTGATGAAACTTCTGAATACAGTTAGCAGCTCAAATCTTCTCACTAGTATTAGTGTCATTGTACATTCCCAGCAGATTCAAACTTCACAGAAATATTGTGTCTCTTGCAAATGTATGGCATGGTTATCTTTGATAAACATAGGCTGTAATCATCAGAGAGGGTAACAGTTTTAGACACAGAAGTAAAGAAGCACAAAAACATATGTAGACTGGACATTAAAAAGTACTCCTCTCACAATACAAGTGTCTACACTGATCATGAAATCTAAGGCCATATTAATGATTTGACTTTTAAACTTCATTTGCAGTCCTGCCTCTGGAATTTTTATTTCTTCATTCCCCCTATGTAGTAAACTAAGGTTAGTCACAGTCTTAAAGGCCTGGACTGTTTTCCTGTGGTGGGGTGAAAAGCTCACACATGCTTCAGTTTTACCCGACTACAGGCTGGAGAGCAATCACAGGCTGACCAGGTTCTGGAGTGTGGAGGCACTCCCAAGTTTAACGGATTAGTACTTCCAAGAGCAGAAGTTTTATGTCATGTATGTATAACTAGTGCTTATACAAAATGATTTTGCCAGATTTTTGTTCATTCTTTCCAAACCATTATTTCTCACTGTGGTTCTCACACAGCTGCATTTCAACTGCAAATAAACTAATTAACTGGGAGAAGAGTCACTTGTTATTTTTTTTAATACAAATATCCCTATTACTCTTCTTAGCAGCATTCTGTGATAAAACTAGGATGGGGTTAACTTCCCAAGGTATGTTATATGTCCCTTTTAACTTCTGTTTGTCAAAACAACCATTCTTAAGAATAAAATAATTTAGTATTAAATTAGAATTTTTCCCCATTCTTTGACTTTATAAAAATTTGCATAATGCTATTCATTATAATTTTCATTTTGACTTTATAACCTATATGGGCAGGTTCATCAGCTGTTATGTCACTGTAAGAGTAGATCAATCATTTAAGCCAATTTTGCCTGTCATACTAATTGTTGACAAAGATTAATTGCTTATATTGCAATAATATTTGCAAGTTCTGCCAGAAGTCAAATCTCTGCTATAAGGTTCAAATCTCTCCTAAGGTACATCTCCCAGATGTGCCTTTAGTACAGCCTGTGGTCAGAGGCAATTAATGCTGTGTGCATTTTTACCCTAAAAATTTTAAAATTGAAAAGCATTTTTCATACACTTCTTGCATTGAAAAACAACTGCAATCTGCTACAATATGTCAAAATGCTACAGCCAAGATGTTCTTCTTCTCCTTTTAAAACTTGTGGAACAATCACAGAATATATTATACCTCAGAAAAAAAAAAAAATTAAAAAAAATTAAGCAATGTACAATAACATCCCTGGAGGAAGGAGCTTTCTATTCCCTCTGTTAGTGAATTGGGAAGACCCTGCTTGAAACAGCTTTATGTCTACAAAACATCTATTTATCGTTCCTTTTATGATAAAAAAAGAGCAGTCATAAATAATTCTGCTTGTATTTTCTTGGCAGCAAAAGATTTCTTTCTAAGCACCTGAATTTCTGTTTAAATTCCATACATGTTGACTGATTCCCTGGTGGCTTTACTGGAGAGACACCAAGAAAGTTTAGGATCAAAGTTTAGCAAAGGCGATCTGTCATGAGGTACAATATCAGAGAGAAATCCTCACTGGTAGGACCGACTTATCCAACTTCTTAATGATCTGAATCCTCAAGCTGAGTTTATTTAGTAAAATTTTGAGGCAGAAACTTGAAACATTTTCCTGGGACTATATACATTTTTGCAAAACCGTTTCATGATGGAACCTCACTGACCTGTGCCATTTGTCGCCTGGTAAGTGGGAGAAATGTTTGTTGCTTAGGGGAAGTTACCTAAGGAGGAGTCTCCCCTGCTCGGAAGTTGGTGAGGGTCTTAAGTGAATTGAGAAAGAGAAGACTGAGAGGAAGATCTTGAACTCTGCAGAACTTTCAAACTTTTTAGAGGTCTCAGTTCCAATCTAGGGAATTCTGTTGATGCCTTCAGCAAAGTTCCCAGGACACTTCAAGCTGATTCTAATTGTCTTCAGCAATACTCACAGCTCATACAGTTGATGTCAGGTTGAATCAAGTGTAGGCAAAGGGGTGAAAGTGACTTGAAACTTTCCTTTATATGAGAAATCTCTACTTTGTATCTTTTCATTCAGAATTAGAAGTCTTTTCTTTCTCTCTCCATTTTTTTTTTTTTTTTTTTTTTGGTTGGTTGGTTGGTTTTTTGTNCTCCTATTTATTTCATTACTCCTTGACAAATATTTGTCAAGTCTCTGAAGAATTTAGTGTCACTAAATTCTTTCCACTCCTGACAAAGTTTTTTTTTTGTTTTGGTTTGGTTTGGTTTGGGTTTTTTGTTTTTTGTTTGGTTTGGTTTGGTTTTGGTTTCATTTTTTTCCCTTTGGGGATTATAAAGAAATTCTGACCTTTGAACAACTGAGCATCTTTCTTGATGAAAGTTTATGGTTTTGTTTTTTCTATAGGTATAAAAAGGAACAAGAAAACAACCAAAGATTTAGAAAACTTGGTGTTAAAGAGAAATTGGGAGTCAGACTAGGAGAACTCAACAAGTCCATTATAACAGTGGATGATATTCACACTTCTTGAATCTGTTGGAAGCCATTAGAAGAGTGTGTTTATGAGTTAGATGCTGGGATGGACATTACATCAAAGTAGGGAAGTTTAACTTGTAGTTTAACTTTTCACAGTGTTTAGAGGATTCACAGCCTGATGGTTATCTCCATGTCTCCAGCAGAGAAACAGGTGGTATTTTTCAAAAGCTGGCACAATTCCAAAATATGCCTATTGTGAGAGCTGCTGAACTCTGGCAGGAGAGAGTGTGAAACTTAATTAGTTATGGACAACTTTTCCCAATATTTATTTCTACAACTCAGTTCTGTGATGAGTTTTTTGTTCATAAAGTTGAGTGAAAGTGGAAACTCTTCCATATGGTTAATTTTTTTTATATCTAAAACTGATAGATGAAAAAAAATTTCAATTTTTTCATAGAGATACTATGAATTTTTAGAATGATGTGTCAGAATTTTACACTGCACATAAACTCTTAAAAATCAGTTACATAAAAACAGCCAGAAATATAGAAAAACAAATTTAAATTAGAGGAGAGGTACATTTCCTTTAATGTCTCTAATACAGTAGAGGTACATTTTCCTAAAATAATTCCAATGACGTTGATAAAAACCCTTTATATATATTATTTCAGCCATAATTCAGGAAATTTGTATTTAAGCATTTGTGAAAAATGAGACTGAATTTTATGTAACATTTTATAAATAGCTTCAGTCTTAAATTCTATAACCTTGACCAACCACACAGTGTAAATACAGAAAAGAACATTAATATTGCAGTATACTATATACATTTTATTTCAGGTATTTTTTGTTCTGGTTTCAGTAACAGTTATAATGGTCTTCTAAAGATGAAACTATGATTAATGCGGCAAGAAGTCAATGCCATATTTTAGTGAAAAGAATTTCACTACGTATGTAGTACGAATTCTAAACGTATGTGTTTTCATTGAAGGAGTTATTTCTTTTTCTCTTTAGGTCATTAATGATAGTGAGCTAACATGACAAACACAGCAACCACTATTTCACTTCAGTGTTATATTGACTTCTGATTTAGCAAAAAGGTACTTCTAAACTTCTGGGATAGAGTTAAAAACATAATGCCTTTTTAAGGATTTTAAATAATTAATAGAAAAATATATATCACAAAAATCTTTTGGAGTGGTGGTAGGAAACTTTAAATGTCTGAGGGTGAAATATCTAAGTCTTGGTTTGTCATAAGGATAAGTGACCTCCTGTTACAAGAAAGATAAAAAACAAAAAGCAGACATTGATTTCTATGAACTACCGAGGGAATATTTCTAAACTAATTTAATTTTAATTCTGCAATAAGATGGATGAGTACAGCATGTCTGTTTCTCTCCTGTGATTATAAAGAAGGTCTAAAAAAGACTAGTTCAGACCTAAGCACCAAACTTTTACACTTTTAGTGAAACAGATGTATATTACATATCAATGCATACTAAATTTATTTCTCTTCTAATAATATGTTTTATA
>VWZN01017454.1:27234-38190 GCA_013396955.1 Regulus satrapa | reverse complement strand
ATTGTAACTGTGGACCACTCTTTATTTGCAAAATTAGCCTCTTGCACCTATTTGTTTTGATCCTAGTTAGCAAAGAAGAAAGGGGACACTACATCATGACACTGGTTCTCAGCCTCTCTATTTCATCCTGTGCTTCTGCACATTGGGGAGAGAAGCCCAAATAGAGACAAATGTCCTCTGTGATGCTTTGTTAACCTGAAAAAAAAAACAAACAAACAAAAGTGAGTAACAACCATGTGGGTGCAATATCAGATGAACCTCCCAACACAGTACACTGCAAAACTATGTTAAACCTTTTGTTTGTTTGTTTGTTTGTTTTGTTTTGTTTTGTTTAATTTCATAGCAGGTTTAATTCTATTCCTTTTGCTATTCAGTTATTCCAGATTCTCTGATACCTTGAAGAAGAGCTACAGAAAGTCCAACGCAAGTGAATTCCTCAGAATACCCTTTTCCTCCCACTTTGTCACCATGTAGGAACAATGTCAATTTGAGTGTAAAACAGTCAGGAAGATGCTGTAACTGGATCATTTGCCTTGTCTTTATAGCCTGGTTTATAACGGTTTGACAATTTTCTCTGCTTGACCCAAACAAATGAGCTCTTGGAATGATGACTGCTGACTTTGTCTGCAACTTAAAGCCATTATGCAGTGAAATCTTCCCAGTTTATTCTCATTATGAAATAGAGAACAGGAGGCATATTTTCTCCTCTGCCTCTTTGTGGTGTGCTGCTGAAATTCCTCTATGGTATAGTTTCTGCTGTGAGTCTTATAAAAATAATGTTTCTGATTGTGTTTGTCCAAATGTTTCATGAAACTCTAAAGACTTGAAAAAAACTTAATTATTGTGTAGGAGAATGTTAATTGCTGTTGCGATCTTATGTTTTAAATTAATTGACTTTGCTTGCTACAGAAATGCCTTAACAAAGATTTAATAATACTTTTACTGAGATAATATGCAAAATTCACCTGGGGCTTTGCTACTCATTTTTGTTCCTAAGATAATATATAAATAGAATTATATGTCAAATTCCACGGAATTTTTTTTCTTTCTTTTTTTTTTTTTTTTAAGATAAAAATTCCAAATTATAGTCATTGCATTTATAGCTACATATACATGCAAGTAAATAACTATAGAATAAATAGTCTATTAGTCTGCATCTGTTCAGATGGTACCACTGGATGCATTTTCAGAGTTATAGAGTCTTTTGCTAAACACTTATTTTATTGGGATAATCAAAATTATGGAAGTCAGATGAAACCTTGACTCTATTGTGTACAACATACTGGATGATAAATGAAATTCTGTTGTTTAGGGAAATCTGGGAAAGATAACTTAATTGCTTAAAATTTGTCCAGATTAGTGTCACAGTCTCATACTATAGGATGCTCATATAACATGTATATGATTTTTACACTCCCGGTTTATGCAAATACTTGTTGTCAGTACTTTCACAGGATCCTATTTACATTTCCTTAAAGCCTTATTTCTTATTTTGATGAAATTCAATAGAATTTAGTATTCCTTTTTGTTCAAAGAGAATGCACTATACTTGAATTTGTGTTGATACATAAATCATATTGACAATTAAATGCAATAATAAAGTTAATCAGAAATATAAAACTTGCAGCATTCAGCTAAAGTTTAGAAAAATCATATTTTATGTGGTTTTTGTTATGTATCTAGACCAAATTAAACTCAGCAGAGCAGATAAGTCCATTGATGAGGCAATAAAATTCAATCTGAACATGCTGTTCATCTTACTGTTAACAGTATGTTAAGTGGAAAATATTGAATTGGAAAATTAACATTTTAAGTGGTGTCATTTCTTTCAAGCTGCTTGTGGTCTCTATTTGAAGCTCTTAGAGATATTGTTCTTTTACTGTTTCACTACTATTTATTTAAATACTCCAACTGGAGGTCGGAACAATTAAACTTGGTGGTACAGACATAAAATTAGACATTTCTGCCTCAAGCAGCATACACTTGAAAAGCTCACTCAAATAACACTGCAAACACTGATATGCTAAATTGTAAGGGCAAAATAATTTTGTATTGAAGTCATATTGCAAATCTGAGTCTTTAGAGAGAGAAGTCTTCTTAGTCAGGTTAGAATTCCTTTCTGAATATTTTTGAATTTAAAAGTTTAGCCAAAGGGAAGCCAAAATAATAAAGTGAGCTAGCTAAGTGAGACAAGTAAGATACTATAAACCTGGTCTTGAAAATCTATGGAATGGAAAATGAGCATATTTGGATCTGAAAATTATAAAAGTGTTTCATTATCATCAAATATTTAATAAATATTTAATTGTATTATTGTTAAATATTGTTATTTTATTGTAATTTTATCTAATAATCATTATAAACAGCTGTACTAAAATAAAGCAAGACTATTACTCTAGCTATTTCTGAGCTTTTGGGAAGGCAAAATAATCTAAAACCTAAAAGCATCCTCATTGAAGGACTTCAGGAGCTTTTTATTTGAAACCAAAACACCACTAGAAGAGAGTATATGCCATCATAAATTAAAACAAAGCAACACAAAACAAAACAAACAAAACAAACCAACCAAACCAACCAAACAAAAACTAAACAAGCAAAAAAACAGAAACCAAACCAAGCAAAAAAAAAAAAAAAATCAGAAAGCAAAAAAAAACTAATCAAAACAACAACAACAAAAAAATTAGGTAACTGTACAAATGCCATCACTAAAGAGATGAAAGTAGAAATAAACATTCACTAATCACTGATTGTGACTGTTATCATGGGCAAATAGGTTATGTTCCTTTAAGAGATAACTTTTTTTTGAAGCATCACATAGAGAAGAAATCTCATGCACTTTTTTCTTATCATTTCTTAATGAACTTTGGGGCTATTTTTAACAAACAAACAAAAAAAAAAAAAAAAAACAAAAAAACAACAACAACAACAACAAAAAAAAAGGATTGCTGCCATACTTCCTTCATATCAGATGATAGACATAGCCTAAGGTAGGCAATTTTTTTTTCATATTATTTTTATTTAAATTAGGCTTTATCTTGAACCAGCTCTCTCTTCCAAAAACCCTCCTTTGCTCTTGCTCCTTTCCAGTCACTCTGCCCTGACACTAGGATGCAGTCATTCTGGGAGATTGTGTCTACATCCCAGATGGACTGGGATCACGTGAGCCTGCTCCTTCTATTTCATAAAGCACTAAGAACTTCACAGTCACCACCAGTGAGAAAAGTCTGCATGAGTAAGAAACAACTGAAAACTCTAAGTCTGGAAATGATTGATATTTTCTTTTTATTTTTTACAATCAACATATCAGTTGCTAAACTTCACTTTGAGTGAGTAGATGGTCTAAGTATTGCCTCTGTCAGTCTCAAGAACTGTCCTGAAACATTGTAAATTAATCACTAATCATCTGAGGCCTGCTTTAACACCACACTCAGTGACAGTTCATGATATCATAGAGAATGATCACCCATGAAGTCTAAAAGTGCTGCCTTAATGTATCAAGCAATCTTTTGTATGTGCATTATCTGTCAGACTTTCAGCTTCTCCTGGAGCTAGGTCAAAGTTTGCATTTTGAACACATATACTGATAACCCTGTGAGTTAACTAGGAGCACAGATCCTGTCAGATTGCTTTTATTGTAAGTCTTGTCTGTTTTACAGTTCTCTTCATCGCTTTTGTTACTGTCTTCTTATATAGCTCACTATTAGTATCTAAAGATGCTACATGACATTTAGGGGAGAGGCTCTTCTATAGATGATCATGCTTGTCTGGTGCAGTGTTGGGCACCAGCCCAATTTTAGAGTTTAAAGTGTTATGCAAATTCATTGTATGAACATCTATCAGGGAAATGCTATTTTCAAAGGCATAAGAGAATAGATTGTCTTTAAGAATGCATGTGTAAGATGTGCATCACTAGTCACATTAAATACTAACTGCAGCTTCAACTTATAATGTAAGAACATCCTTTGGCCATATATTATTATTCCACAAAATTTTATACCCAAAAATTTTGAACTTAAGTGCAAGATGTTTGCCCTCCACTTGGCTGTTTGACTGTCAAGACTACCCAGAATTAAGTTACAGACAAGTGTCACAGTGTGAGGATTCAGCCATGGCTGATTGCTCTGAGCGCAGGCGGCACAGTGCATTCTAATGTGTGTTAGATGGATGTGGGTGTTGCGTGGGTAAATGACGAGGTCACTGAGATCCCAGAGGTCTGACACTCAGTCCAACAGACACATTTGCACTCTGGATGCTATCCACAAACTACATTTAAAACAACAACCAGGTAGCATATTTTTTGCCGTGGAATTTGTTAATGCTGCTACTAGATGTGTCAAGGTCTACCAGGGTATTATCTGTCATTTTTACTGCCCTGCCTGCTAGATGCTTGTGCCAGACACACCATCAAGATGTACTGGCTGTACTGTGTATCATCTTCTCATTGTTTTAGTACTCTGAACCACTGTGACCAAGTATTTTCCTTTTGCTCTGACACAGGCCACTGCTGTGGAAACACAATTTGAATTTATATCAGTTTTTATGTTATACAAAACATAAATGAGAAATGAGAGAAATACCTTGAAACAGCAATATTCAGGGTATCTGCTGATGACTCTGATGCACTAGTTCTCCTTATGCCATTCATTCCATGTCAACTCTATTTATCACCTGCTAGTTGAATATAATATTAAGGATATCCAGAAACTGTATTCTCTCCTCTACTAAGTGAGACATGAGTATTCATTGAGGTGGAAAAAAATAAAGAAAAGAAAAATTTACTTATTTAAATGCCACTGGAATAAATTTTGAGAACTTAGACATGAATCTTAATTGCTATTTCTCTAGCCTTGATTGCTCTGGAAGTTAAAAAGCCATAAAATAATCTTGCATACTCACAATAAAACAGTTGGTATTATTCTTAGTGCTTTTAACAGGGTTACTCACTACTGATTGATTCTATTTACTTGTGAGGGTGACTGAAATAGTTTGAATTTTTAAAAAATAGCTTATTCTAATTCATAGAACATCTTTCACTCCTCCTGAATGTGTTCTTTCTTTATCTCTTCCCTTTAACCTTTTACAGTATTCATTGTTAAACTCATTCTAAAATAACCTCACCAAAGGAATTCTCTACAAGCAGCTTTCTTCTCCAAAACTTTCCACCAGTATGCAAAGACTGTAGTCCTCGGTAGATGATGATAGCTTCTGTGTTATGTTCTTTTCTCTTTGATTGAAAACTGGTACAGTCCTGGATTGCAAAGCACATGGTAAGTGGAATCCTGTCAGAAGGAATGTTCTGACTGGCAGAAGATATTTGAAGTGAGTCCAGTGTGAGCTGAGAGAATTCAATTTTCTTGTACAAGACAAGACAATGATTTTTATTTTTTTTCTCCTCTGCATTTCATAAGTCTTGCATACCATCTTGCTTTACAAAATAATACATCTGTATAAAGTAATTTATTGTTTTTACTGCTCTAGAGCTTTTTTTTTTTCTGGAACTTGGTTTCTAAAGCATCCTTTCCACTTTAAAAATGCTCACATAGCACTACTTTAAAGGAAGTTGTAAAATAGTGTGATGCAGCTACAAGAATTAATTTTTTTCTCCATCCCATACAGGATATTCTCTACAGGTTTGATTTTATGATTTTTCTTAACCTCTGACTGGAATAAAACAATAAATATTTAATGACAGAAGAACTGTCCTTGTAACTCACCACAAGTTTACTACTGTAGATTTCACTACAATAAAAAGTGTGCTCTGCATTGAGGCATGAATGCACTCATATACAGAACAAAAAGGAAGAGGAACATGAATGTTAAAACTCTTCTTCCACTCCCCAAACTACGGCATTTTTATTTATTGAAGAGTGGAAAAGTTTGGGTGCTGTAAAGAGGGAATATGCACTAAATTTTATTTAGATAATGACTGACAAAAGCCATTGATTTCAGGTGTTAAAATTGCCTCAGATTTCTAACTATAAACCCATGAGCCTGGCTGCAATCTTTGAATAGGAATATTTTTTTGTCCCAAACTTCCATGTACCTGCAGAAATTGCAGATGTAAGTTAAATGAACAAAACATGCCATTAGTCAGCTACACATTTGTCTGTGGAAATTGCATGACTACTACTTATCTCATGCAACAATACCAATTCTAACCCATAATTCACCATGTGCTTTCCAACAGAAAAGCTCCTTTTTTTCCTTTTCTTGGCAGTATTTTAAATTGAGATCACGCTTTCTTAAAAAGATATTGTCTATGACTTTAGGATAACGGCTACTAAAGCTAAAGCTAGCTAAAGACCATAGGATTCTCAAGTACAGACATATTTTTGCAGGGACCTCATTAATTAGTGATAGTTATTTGTATGCTGGATGAACAACCCTTTCCTGACTAATTTCTGTGGATGTAAGAATTTAAGTTACATCTTCACATTACTCTGCAACAGTTTTCACAAGATATTTTTCTTGTTTAGGCTGCCAGCCTTGAAGCTAACTGTAGGACTTAACAATTAAGCTGAGTTTCCACCTGACAACAGCATTAACAAAGACTTTCTAGGCACTTTATACTGTGACCTACAATTGCTTGCAATTTCACTTCCAAACATACAGCATTGCAACTTTGATTTGAACATCATGGGCTTTCACAGGTATAGTTGAAGACCAGATTTCCCCTCCAGGCTCACTCTCATTGATGATGAGGATGAGGATGATGACGATGCTGGAAACACTGAAAAAAAAATGTAGTTAGGATCCTGACATTTTTCAAATACTCTTACAGGAAGCAATTTGAGGCACAATGAAAAAAAACTCTAGTGCCATCATAATAAAAGAGTCTTTCAATTTTTTCACTGAAGGGGCTTGCCTTAAACACTCTGCCTGCAAGTCCAGCAGGTGATCCCTGCTTTATGGACAAACCATTACTGTGCTCTCACCTTGTGCTTCCCATTTCTATGGTAACAGAAAAGGGGAAGTGGGGGGCGGGGGGGGGAACCTTAGGCATCTCAATAATAGCCAACTAGCTCAAACTGGAATAATGATCACTTGTTTGCAGGCAAGGAAAATTCTCTGCTATGTAGACATTACAAGTAATGCTGACCAAGACAGAAGTAAAGGATAGATGGCCCTGTGTCTGTGTCTCTGCCCTTTGGTGCACCTATGTAAATTTTGACTCTGAAGCTTTCCCAGTTATGTTCCTATTAAAAGTTAGTATATCTCTTGAGTTCTGGATATACATTCCTTGAAAGGTTAAGATCAATCCTGCAGGCAGTTCAGGAAACAATTGGGAGATGGTCTCCAAAGATCTGCCTCCAGTAACAATTCCCCATGACTTTAGGGCTTTCTCACAAATCCAAGGATTTCTGCAGTGGTCTTGGTATTCATCTGCTGCTACTCTTCTGCCTAAACTCTGGCTGCTCCTCATTTCACTATCTTCCAGGGCCCATAGGGTACTAAGGCTGATACAGGAAAGGAGACAAGTACCTAGAAAGAGGATTCCAGTAAAAGGGGTTTGACTACTTGAATTTTCTGAGGAGTAAATTTGTCAAAAGTGGGATTGTAAATGGGCATCCCTTTAAAAATCAGATTCAAAATGGTGAGTTTGAAATTAGGGCAGGGCCAAGTTTAAAAAAAAAGGTTTTTTTCAAAAAAAAAATCCAAACAACTCATTCAACTTTTTTTAGATAAGGTAAAAAAAAAAAAAAAAAAAAAAAAAAAAAAAACCCCTTTTTTTTTTTTAAAAGGTTTTTAGTTTTTNCATTTTTTATATAAGGTAAAAAAAAAAAAAAAGGTAACCCCTTTTTTTCTTTACACAGGTTTTGAGTTTATATGGAACCATATGTATTGGTTCTGCATGGTGATGATTTTTAATGCCAAGAAAAACTATTATTTTTTGCCCCTCTTCTCTAGGGAGAAGGAAATAGGATCCATTTTAGAGGGTCCAATAAAGAAAGAAGTGATGTGTTGATGCATAACAATGCCAGTGTAAAGAAAAAAAAAAAAGCAAAGATTGTCCAGATAAGAGTGATGCAATCAGAGTCCTAAACGTGGTCACTACTGGTTGCCATTCACAACTGAAAGTCAAGTTTAACTCAGCAGCTATTAGGATCTTCTGGTGATTATAGATGACACTGAAGTAATGTTGTTTACTGATAGTCTGACAGGTTTCAAGGATAAAATACAAAGTGCAACTGATGAAGTCAACTGACAGGGACACCACAATTTCCTTGTCTTTAATTTTTTCTAACATGTCGTGATCTGCAAAGTAATATTGATGCTACAGTAGCTCCTAAAATAGATGCCATTATGTTCATTAGATGCTTCACATCTGGATATCACAACTAGTGTCTGTTGTAAGTAGCGGGGGGAGAGGGAAGTAATTTTAATCTTTTCTGGGTTTTCTTGATTAGATATCTTAAACTTCATGAGGATTTATTTAATTCCTATTAGCATTTAACAGTCAAATGCCTTCAATGCAGAAAACTTACCCTAGAGGTAGCATAGAAATTAATGGTTATTCTGCGATAGATCTTCTCTCTGACAAGGATTTAAATATTGAAATTCTAATTTATTTATTATGCAGGAAGATGACATTTTATCCCTCCAACCATTGACAGGAAGACACTATAATTATACTTTTCCCTGGTTTCCCATTTTCCCCTCTGTGTCTTTTGTGAGTGATTATAAGAGTTCAGATTCCCAAACAGGTTTGCCCTTACAGCAACATATTTGTAGTAATCAATGCATTTGTGCTTACTGGTTCTTTCAAATTCTTTATTTAAGCTGATTGATTTTTTATTTTTTTTTTCCTTCATGAACTGTTATAAGGATGACAGATGACAATGTGTTAGGAAAAGTGGAGGTGACTTTAATGCACTGTCTGTACATCGCTATGCTTGCTCTATTATTAAGCTCTGATTTGTTCTGAGAGAGCACAAAAGGCAGTCACTGTATCAGAACACTATCTTGCAAAATAGGAGTAGTGGAAATATTGCATGTAGTTGTGGTTTGTTAGAGTAATTTTCTCTAAGAAAATTATTATTATAAATTGCAGTCAGAAACTGAGGACAAGGTAACACAACCAACTTGTGGCAGCTACATCATGTATGCAGCTATTCATTTATGCTGTAGGAGATTTTTGATTATACTGTTAGTGGCTTATAATGTGAACAATGTGTCACATACTTGAAAAAGCTGTGCAGCCTTATCCGCCTCTAAAGGCAGCTAACTGCAAACCACTTCTAATATTTTGACATTAACTTGAAA
The DNA here is from genome assembly GCA_013396955.1 of Regulus satrapa. Taxonomy (NCBI): domain Eukaryota; kingdom Metazoa; phylum Chordata; class Aves; order Passeriformes; family Regulidae; genus Regulus; species Regulus satrapa. Next base: position 28,926 of record VWZN01017454.1, on the reverse strand, counting down.
TGCCAGTCTTATACATCAGCCTGGTCACTGGAGCTGTCATGGATGACTTACTAGCATTTCTGAAAAAAAAACAAAACTAAAAGCCAAGTAAGAATTTGGAAGAAGACTGGCAAGGAATGCCTGGACTTAAAAAACATTAATTCTGTACGGACATGGATAAGCATCAGGAAGGTGGAACGGAAAAATGTGCACACTGGAGAAGTGTCCAAGCTGCCTCCCAGCCCTTGCACACAGCCTACAGTGAGCACTGAGGGTCCTGGCAGGGCATTAAAATGTTGTATAAAGAGCAGGGTTTGCTCTTTGCTGCCATAGAGAGGAGGGGGCCTGCAGGTTTCCCTACTTTCTCGCTGTACTCTTGCAGCAGCAGTAGGAAAAAGGAGTCCCTTATGCAGAACCCTTAATTTAGAACCATTCACCCCCTCATTCCACAGCCCCTGCACTGCCTCTGCTAATAACTCTCACCCAGAAGCAAGGACAGACCAAAAAGTGCTTGGTGGCTGGGATGAACAGTGTACAGGCAGGGTAACCCAGAGTGTGGCAGTCAGGCCCTTTTCCTAGTGTGCCTTGGCTTTTGAGTTAAATTTCCCTAGGGAGTAAACCTGGTCATTTTGAACCATACAGGCAATGGGGCCTCTCAGATGAAGCAGAAAGCACTGCAGGGTTCTCATGGCCTGGCCATGGGAGAAATACGTTTCTCAAATTTTTGTATCAGGGAATTGCATTTTAGTGGTCTCTCAGGATTCTCCAGTGACCTTCATAGTTTGTTCTTCCCAGGCCAGTAGTGCACTATCTATTCTGTGTCAGTTTTGATCTAGAATGAGTTTCATTTTCTTTTTCCTTAGAAGGAAATTGATATTTTTGAAGATGACAAGTGGAGAAGCTTAAGTTAAAGGTGTGTTTATATGAGAGGAAGATGAAGATGGTAGAGAAGAAAAAAATGCATTGCTCTTAAAAGACTCTGCATTTCTTACAAACTCCTGCTTTTGATAATAATAATAGGAGCTTTGAATATGCAAAGGTCTGGAGTTCTGTAGAGACAGGTTTGTACCTAAAAGTACCCAAAGAACAAAGAGTTTGTGGCTGTGTAACAAATAACAGAAAATGAAACGATATTGCTCTTTTTTGACAGAAATATTGTGATTAAATGAGAATACTTTATCTCTTCATACCCTGAGAACTCTGAAAAATGAAGTTACTATCAGTGGGGTAAAAAAATTGAAAAAAAAAAACCAAACAACAAAACCCCAAAAACTAGCCAAATTGCCATTGCTACGCCTTGACATTTTGAAATCGGTAGCATCATGATTCCCTTGGGGGTTTTAAGCACTTAATGGCTTCTCAATATTTTACAATAAATATGATAAACTGCAGAAGAGAGTACTCAGAAACATGTTGTCAATGTCCATATGTTCTGTAACTGTACAGATTTTTGTTATATATACAACAATCAGTCAATCTTTTTTGTCTTTTGAAACCAAATATATATACTCTGGAACAACTCAAAATCATAATATGACACTGAAGATCAACATAGCAGAGTAGCTCTACATGAGACTAGTTATAAAGGGCATGGTGGTTATGATCAGTCAAGGGAAGATGCAAAAAACTGTGTTCTGGATAGAAATGAAAAATCTGATTCTGAGTCTTCAGAGTCTTTGTTTACTTTGGTTCGGGGGGGGGGGGGTTGTTTTG
>VWZN01017454.1:0-11746 GCA_013396955.1 Regulus satrapa | reverse complement strand
CATTAGCGCTCCTAGGAGAACAATGGTAAAAAATTCTACAGATAAGATAGAAAGAGAAACCAACCCCCAATAAATACTTTATTGACCCTTTTTTTTCAAAAGGAGGTCAGATTTTATATGCACATATGCATGTTATTTAACATAAAATATGCAGACTTTTTTCCTAGGTTTGTATTTTTCATTATACACTGACTAAAAAGTCTGTTTTCCTCTTAAATTTCTTTTTCAAGAAAATAATTGTGGTTGTTATATGCAATATATAGTTTAAAATGATCATTAGAGCCATAGGTAGGCCCTTGTGAATGCAGGCAAGGATGAAAAAGGGGCCACCTTATCTCTTTCATGTGTTTATTAGATATTAATAAAAAGTCACTGCTACCTGACTTCAGAGGCCAACTGTTCTGGCAGCTCAGCCTTAACTCTGTATCTTAACACCACTTTCATTTCCTTACAGGAGGGAGCAAATTTAAAAACAGTATCTGTTTCAAGAAGTATAGAAAATTTGCTAATACACTTTATTAGCTGAGGATTTATTTGACAGTCCCCGACATGTGACACATCTGAAATCATCCTAGTAAGCTGGAAAGAATGCTGATCTTGAAAGTCTATTTACTTTAAGCTGCAAATTGTCTAGATTCTTATGAGTAGATAACCTGGTTTACATAAGTTATAAAATGGAATCACACTATTTTTGAAGAAAAAATGGTCTTGAGAAGATTATAGTATTGCTTGAAAAGTTGGGGGTTTTTTTATGTTTCAAGGGACAAACAAAGAAAAATAGGCCAGCCTTTATTATTAATGGTATGAAACAAATACATACAAGATCATGGAAACCTTTCCTTTTCAGTCTCTTTTGGAGGTGGACACTGACCAGATGTGACCTAGTCGAGGATTCTAAGATGGAAGTCACAGCCATTGATATTTTTCTTTGTATCTTCCCATGGAAGAAGCTTGTGTATGAGGGTCACAAGGTCACAGTGAGGTCACAACTTCTTGTGACTTCACAAGAAGTTCATGCCACCTGGGTGAAGCAGATAAGACATTATCAACCTGTAATAATCTGCAGCTTGACATACAACGACAAGACGGTCTCAATCCAAGGAACAATGGAAACATTTCCCATCCAAGAGTGATGGGGAAGAGAATCAGGTTTTGCCTCCTTGGTTGTAGAATTCTACCTTGAAAAAAGTAATGAAAAAAACAAACCTGAAATCCAGAAAAACAAAAATAGTAACAGAAAAGACTCCATCTAAATTTACATTCTAATGCATCTCATGATTTCTTATTCAACACCAGAATTTCAGGGAGAAAATCAGACCCCAGTGGCACACTGACATTTGTAGGGAGAGACAAAAGAGAGTATACTCAAGGAAACTTGTTTAACATAATTTGGAAGCTCACTGCTCAAGAAGCAAATAGGATTTTTATCTATTCCTTGAGCATTTATTTACTGAGTATTAAAAATAGGATGCAATATCCTTTAATTCTCTGCATGTTATGCACTCACACACTGATAAATGATGTGACATTTGGAGCTGGTGTTAAATCCTTCATAATGTAACAGACCTTTGAGTTCTTGGGGCAGTGTTCTTCCAAGGGTCTCTTTGATTATCTTTCTGTCACTGTCTACGTTGACAGAGCTGCAAATGTTATTGCTAGTCATAAAATTACCCAACCACAATGTCTGTCTACATGACCTGCAGTGGTTGTAAATGCCACAAATTGATTATGCACTGTGGATAGAAGACTTAGCCTTTCATTCCTTCTAACTTTATTGCCCTTAATTTAATTAACTGTTGATACATGCTACAGGTTAAAAAGAGAGGCTAATGTGTTCCTATTGTATAACTTTAGACCCAGAGCCTCTCTGGCAAGTCTCTTTTGCCTCCTAACCCTTTCATAAAAAGAGTGTTGGCTAATAAATCTATTTTTAAATATATTTAATTGTTTTCCCATTTCTATTTCAAACTCTCTTTTATCTCCTTCTACTTACTGCTTACAATTCCCATTTCCTTGCTATGCTATTCTTCTATTTACAGTTAGTCTTCTGTCTGATATGTAAGCATATTGGCTATTCCATATAAATATTAGAGGTCTATGTTCAAGTGCATCCTGAACAGTAAAGACTTTCACTGGTGATTTACTAGTGTCATTCAGAATAATTTCCACATGAAGCTCAGTAATAATCCTTGAAACATTATTTTTTTGAATAATTGCATCTATGCCATTTCATGAAAAAATAGACAGTAAGATCTTATGTGTGTCTTATGAGGAACAATGGTAGTATGGGAATTGCTAGTACATTTGGTCACTAGAAGGAGAAAAAAATTGAAACATGCTAATTAGTATTGATCATACTAATTGCTTAATCTGAATCCATTCAAACATATTTCTGAATATGCTTATAACTGCACCTGTATGTTAAAAAAAAACAAAACACCAAAGCCAAAACATAAACACAAACAAAAACAAACAAACAAACAACCAGAAAACCCAGCCATTTCACCAAGGTTAGTACATCAGTTACCCTGTGACAATGAACTTTGAATCACCTTGTGAATGAAATATGTCAAAAAATTTGGGCCGGAGAGCCTTGCTTAACAATACAGATTCAGGAAACTGCTCCCGAGACCTTTCCTCTGCCCAAGTGTACCTCTACCCTCATATATCCACTGTCCCAGTCTGCAACTGTCTATGATCTAACCCCTGAAAGCCTGTACCTTTGAGGTATACCTTTCCTGGGAAATTCTCTATAAAAGATAAAATCAAGAAATTGAGATTTTCTGTAAAGAGATATTACCTCAGGATCTGCAATACTCCCACAGCATTTTCTATTCTCAGGACCAGTGTGGAGGTAATATTATCCATTCATCACAGACATTCAAAGTTTTGAAGGGTTCTGCTCTAGCTCAGTATTAGCATCAGAACATTTCAGCTGCCTACTTACTGGCACTGCATTTTTTTTTCCCTGTATAAAGTGTATTTTAGTAATGAACAGAAAAGAGTGCATTTATATCGACTTCACTGCATTTTTATTTTTTTTTTAATTACAGAGAAACTAAAATTTTGTTACTGCATATTATCAAAAAGTTTTTCCTCTCCTTTTAGGAACAAGGCACCCCTACCTCAGGGAAGAGTTTGACCTACCACTTTTCTGAACCTGTTCCTTCAGCAGAGAGAGAGTAGCTTAAAGAATTAACAGAATCAACCTATCCAAATATGAATTAGCCTTTAAAGAAACCTCAGCATGGTAAATGCATAGGCTGTTTAGCAGCTAAAAGTAGGTAAAATGTTAAGTGTAGCAGGATAAATTAGTCAATCTGACAGAAATTTCTCACCAAGAAAACTAAACTGAATGATCCCTGAGATTTCTGTCAGGAGTAACAGAGTACCCCTAATTGGCCACCACATGGTAACCAGGTAGTCACCAGGTAATTGGAAATGCTTTTTGATTCCACTTTTACAAATATATTTCCATTAAAACATGTATGTTTTAGGCCAAAGACCAAATATACATGTATTGACAGTTAATGATGTTTTCTGGGTGGATTATGTTTGCAGAAAATGTTCACAGAATCACAGAAACATTGGAAAAGACCTCTAAGGTAATTGACTCCTTTGGCTCCAAATTACCTCTCTGGTAATTTGACTGATCATTTACTTTTTCAAATAGACCATGTCACTAAATTCCATGCCCAATTGTGCGTTGGACACCTTCAGGGATGTAGACTTCATCACCACTTTGGGCATCTCTTTGCAATGTTTAGCTCCCTTTCCATGCAGAAATTCCTGTTGTCCAGCCTAAGCCTCCCCTGGTAGTTTGAGGCTGTATTCTCTTGTCCTGTTACTGGTTGCCTATAAGAGAAAGCTGACCTTCACCTTGCTAGAGACTCTTTTCAGGTAGATGTAAAGAAAGATATAAGGTCACCTTGTGCCACCATTTCTCCAGTCTTACCAGTTCTTCCAGCTCCCTCAGCTGCGCCTCCTAGAATTTACTGTCCAGACCCTTTACTAGCTCCATTGTCCTCTGGACATGCCTCAGCACCTCTATATCTTTCTTGAATAGAGGAGTCCAAAACTGAACACAGGACTAGAGGTGGGGCCTCAACAGTGCTGAGTACAAGGGGACAATGAGTAGCATCAATAGTCCGGCTGGCCACACTACTCCTGATACAAGCCAGGATGCCCTTGGCCTTCCTAGCCACCTGGGCATACACTGGCTAATGTTCAACCAGCTGTTGACCAGCATCCCCAAGTTCTTCCCTCTGGGGAACTTTCTAGCCACTCTGCCCTCAGCCTATAGTGTTAAAACAATTCTTGTTACCCAAGTGCAGGACCTACCACTTGGTTTTGTTGAGGCTCATATTGTCAGTCTTGGCCCATCAGTCCAGTCTAAGGATGTTAAACCAGTACAAAACTATATGGAAAAAAGTATAATGTCATGGGAAACTCGCCTAACTATTCACGGTTTTCATGAACCATATGTGGTTATATTAAGATATGTTGTTTTAGGTGAATTACATCATGCTGATTCCATTGGGATAACTGGAAGTGGCAGAGTCCTTTTTCTGTTACACAGAAATACCTGTAATTAGACTTCAGTACAATGGAGTTGCATTAGTTTCTGTTTCTTCTGAAGGTTCAGATTTTAGATATGGATCCTGAACATGAATTAGCTGTCCTCTAGGAAAGTCATCACAAAAGTTTTCAGACAAGAAGCCTCTAAGATCCTTGCTGAATCCAGCCATTCTGAGAATAATCAAAAGAATGAACAGTATATCTTTAGAATTCAATTCCCTGGGCCATCCAATTGGATTCCAGGCATACAAAAATGCCTTAAAGGTAAGGCAATTACAGAGCTAACAAGCCCCAGTGTACAACCTGTTCAGGGAATGCTGCAAGATTTTAAGTAATAGAAGTTCAAAATCAAAGTTATTATCCCATCATTATCCACATGATAATGTTCCCTTGCCAACAATAAGCCAAGATGCTTTTAAAAGACTACGCCTAGAGTAATATAAACAGGACACTTTTATGCATATATAAAAGTAATAGCCACAGAGAGGAATGAAAAGCAACAGTAATATACATTTGAATCACACTCAGTTTTTCATCACATTTTTAAATTTTATTTCAAATGTGGTTTGTGTAACTGAGAAGTAACAATGAGACCATTCAGAGAAATTTAAATTGAACATATTGTATTTTTTTAATGTAAACTTAGAAATTCAAATCACAGAAGAAACTTCCTAGGTATACACAAAACATGTGAGTTAGGGATTAGATGCTTGTCTTATTGTCTCATCTTATTGGATGAAAATTTTACTTCTTCCTCTCTTAACAGATTTGCACCACTAGCCTGCCCCCACTTTTCAGAGTTAATTGTTGGAGAAATGTATTGTATTATGGAAATATGTTGTGCCTATATATAAAGTAGAGAGCAAGGTATTTCTGGATGTCACTTTTTTTTTTTTTTTTTTTAAGTATTTAGTTAGGTGACACAGAATTTGATAGTTACTAATGTGGGAGCAGTTCAATTTGACATGAGGAACTCATAGTAAAAGGGCTGATAACAGGGGACAAAGAACTGTTAATTTTCAGGAATCTATTTAACTGAATATTTTGGTCCTCGTGTCTGAGAGATTAATGTGTAAGAGAAGAAGAAATCAATCAGTTATGATAATAATCTCAATTATTTTTAAAGAAATAATAAGAGAAACAGGATCTAAAAGGTTTGGCATAAGGACAAAGAAAGCTGAAGGGAGGAATGCAGTGTGTCTTGATACATGCAATTACATCCCAACAACACCATGGAGGTTGCAGTGTGATAAATTGTATTCATCACTTGTTATTGATTGCTTCTCCTGTCCTCAGTTCACTAATTCATCTCAGCCATGACCACTTTCAACCTTTCAAACTCTAAGTCAGGTTTCCAGGGCCATACATAGAGATAGTATTAGCAGTAAAATCAAAACAAACACATACAACCTCATTTTTATTTCAGTTAGGAGGTAAGGGATTGTGGGTTTGGCACTGTTTTGAGCTTTTGGCAAAGTGTGTAATTGTCAACAGGAAGTTGGATGCACTGGTAAGAGCAGTAGAGTGTTTACCTGAATTTGGAAGGGAAGAAAGAAAGGCTGTTTAGCCACAGTTCAGACAAATAGAGTTGATTTGGACTGTTCTTCAGACAAGGAATGCATAGGAAAATAAATGCCTTTCTGTGATTCTATAACTTGTTGCCTCTTTTCTTCTTTAAGTTTTATAGTATAGCTGTAGGAGACCATAGCTTCTGTCCTCATTCAAACAACCTGCACTGCAAAAGTCAAACTGCACCTCGTCCTTACTGATTGTGGATTCAGGAAATGAGACCCTTGGCTACATTACATAAAGGTCACTTCCCAGGACTTGGAATGACTTCAATACCACACATGGTTTCACAGAATCATAATATCACTAAATAAGTTGATTTAGAAGGGACCTACAAGGATCATGAAGTCTCAGCCCTGCATAGAACCATCATCAAGCATCACACTTGTGCCCAAGAGCATTGTCTATGTTCTTCTTGAACTCTGTCAGGCTTGGTGCTGTGACTACTTCCCTGGGGAGCCTGTTTCAGTGCCCAGCATCTCTGGGTGAAGAACCTTTTTCTAATACCCAGCCTAAACCTTCTCTGACAGAACTTCAGGTCATTCACTGAAGTTCTGTCACTGGTCACCACAAAGAAGAGATCAGTTTCTGCCCCTCTTCTTCCCCTCATAAGGAAGTAAGCGTTTGGTGGTTGAACTAAATTATTTAGTTGCAATCAGTGAAATACTGTTGACAGTAGTACTACTGTGCAGTCTTCCATCTTTGATGAAGGCAGAGTCAGATTCTTCCCACTAGTACAAATCGCTGCCTTGGCCACTCCAAAGCCTGTTCTGAGCATGATTTCTCAGGCTAGAGCAGTTTGATGTGTAGACAAGCAATTTCATGGAAAAGATATCTTCATCTCTCCTCTACCCATGAGTAAGGGCCAGAGAAATGCCTTTAAAATGCCTTGAAAAGGGCCTAAAAAATTCTCAGGTCAGAGCAAGGATTATGGATAGAGCTGAGAGAACTCAGCATTTCATTTCTTCTTTGGAATAAAGGTTGTGAATTAAGCCAGTTTACTGGATCGAGCTTTATATACCAACACTCGTCTTCAAGACACATACATGGTTCTTGTTGAAGCTGCCTTACTTTCAAATGGATCCAATTGAATCAGTACAGCAAATAGTGAGCCTCTGAGTGAGACCCCTAACTTCAGGTAGCAGGAGGGAAAAGCATATATGTACGTATGTATGTATGTATACGTGTGTGTTTGTATATATATATATATATATATATATATATATATATATATATATATATATATATATATATATATATATATATATATATATATATATATATATATATATATATATATATATATATATATATATATATATATATATATATATATATATATATATATATATATATATATATATATATATATATATATATATATATATATATATATATATATATATGTATGTATGTATGTATACAGGAAGTACCTTTCCTGCCATGTTTATCCCATCTGTATGTGGCAGTAGCAGCAAGAATTACTTTCCTAGATCTGTAATTGAAGAGGGAGAGTAAGGTGATTTTTCAGCCTCCTCATTATTCTCCTAGGGCGGCCTGTTGTTTTCTTCTTGTCTTAATCAAGAATGGGACTTCTTTAATCTGTCTGTGATCTAAGCAACCTACCTATGGATTGGTAAAATATTTTAAAAGCAGAGGAGAAGATTTGAGCAGTGTTTTCATGGATTATAAGGACTAGTCAGATTGGTAAAGGTGATCATGTAAATTAACCCTTCATTGGAGCCAAGCCATAATAACAGACTGAAAAATAATTTTAAAATAAAATTAAAAGGAATTTCATTAGTAAAAAATGTGTCTAAATAGATGCTAATATGAGAATTGGACTCAGAATAAAATGCTACCTCTGGATAACTTTTAGAACTGTTTGAAAGGGTAGATTCAAATAAAAGAGGAAAGCACAGAATTATTTACAAACTCAAGGACTTTGTTTGCCTTAAAATTGAAAAAGAACAGCATGTCAGCACAAAGAGAATTCAGGAGAAGTCTTTGAATGAAAAGTTTTAAACACAAAGATTAACTTATCCATTAGAGTGCAACTTGTGTAACATGTTTACAATTTTCAATACTAATTATTAGATGCTTACAACTCCCATTTATATTTAGGTATTTATTTCAGTTATACAAAATGGGGGAAATGTATCTACACCTAAAAGGAAAATCTATTAAATATTAAAAAAAAAAAAGTCTAATTTTTTGGTTTAGAGTAAATATGATTTAAAGTAATTTATAACTATGAATTTCTGATCTTTGTGAGCTTTGAGCACTAAACTCCAACCTGGAAAATGAATTTTCAGTGGCATTGAACTTCATTTCCTTTTAGGCTGACACACCTTTTCTGAAAAAGGCCTGTGATGTTTTTTTGTTGCAATTTAGCATTATTTTTATTGCTAAAATTATTTTTTGAACCCTAATTCTCAGTAGGATATGTAATTTATTGCATGCAGCAGATTGATCACTGTGCTTCAAGAAATTACTCATAGCTTAAGTACTCAGTATGATTGATTTGATTCCAAAATAAAAAGGAAAAATTATTGTAATTCTTACCTCCCTTCTTGCTGTGCCACTCAAATGACAATTTAAAGTCAAGTCTTTATTATTCCAGTCACTTAATTCCCAATAAAAGTTAAAGAATGCAATGGAAAAAGTAAGTTTAGGAGCAAATTTATTTGTTTCAATTAGACATGTATCTAGACTACTTAAGTTAGATTTCCTCAATCTTATGCCAGCTGCCATTAGAAAACAAATAAAGAGACTAGACACTTAGCACAACTTTAAAAGCCAAATAAAATTGTAAGTGAAAAAGAAATGGAACTGCTATAAAACACTATTAAGGAAATGTACTCTGGAAGCCCCAAGGGTCAAATTTCCACCAAGAAACACTCTTAGAAACCAAAACCAGAAACCACAAACAAACAAAATGAAGGTAAATCCAAGTCCCTCAACTTCCCACAGATGGCAAGGTAGTCATTATATCAAAATTTGTTCTTTCTACAAACTGCAAGCACCACAAACTAAGAAGACCATAAAATCACAGCAGCATAACATTTATGCATTTTTACGATTATAAATAACCTTAGCAAGCTTGTTTGTTTCATTCAGTGTAGTAGCAATGGAATCAGTGAATAGTAGAAAATGCACACAGATTTATTCAGATTAAGAAGACAAAGGACAACCTGGTACTGAAGGTCTAAAAAAGATTTTTCAGAAAATCTATAAGACTTCAAATGTATTTTTATGCTAAGTTATATAACACAACTATTATCCAGGAAAAACTAAGAGAAGTATAAAATTATGTTTTCTACTATAGAGATCTTTTAAAGATGAAGAAACAGAAAGATTAAGTAAAAGCAAGAACACACTTTTTAAGAAGTTAAATGTTCATTCATGTTAAGTGTATTATAAGCAGGCAAAAATGCTGAAGAATTGAACAGAAGATCTTTTAAAAGCCTCATTATGTTGCAAACTTAGGGCATCAGGAGAAAATCTTCAATTGTATTCCACCTGTTTTTGAGCTTTCTTATCTAAGGTAAGATATTTAGTCCTCTTTATAGACCACATTGAAGATGGCCTACTAAGAAATAACCATAGAACCATCCTGTAATATCATTGTGTGTCCTTGACATTTTCAAGTCAAGACTATTATCCTTGACTTTCCATAATCTAAAGAAATTTAAGTAGTGATGTATTTCTACTTGGTATATTTTTATCACATCCAGTATAGGAATTTTATCTCCTTGCTCTAAATTCCTCTACTCATAACCTTTCTGGAGTAGATTTCTTTCCCAGAGGATGAAAACAGCTTGGTAGGTTGAAGAGTTGGCATGACAGAAACTGAATGTTAGCACCAATAATTTTAATTGAAAGGTGTTACTTTGATGACAGTTTTCCAGTTTCAAGGAGGAAATATCAATCTTGTGACCAGCTGTTTAATTCTGAAGCAGGGTTCTCATATTTAACTTGTATTTGGATACTGGAGCATGGGGAACTGTAAGCCAATCCAAGTTCTATCAAAAGTTCCAAAAGAGTCTAGTAGTATAGTACACAGTGAGGAGTATAGGTGGCATTTTTTTCAAACTGAATGAAAACCAAAATATTTTCTCAGTAAAAAAACATTGGGGTTTTGTTTATTTGTTTGTTTTTTTTAAATTCTTATCATGTGGAACAAACAGTGGAACAGTCTCTCTATGGAACACCTCCCTGAATCCTAATTTTAAAAATTATTCAAAGGAAAAACCACTTTCTGGATGTTTTATTTTAGTTCATGTTAAACTTCCTGAATAATTAGGATCAATGTCAACAACTTTCACTCTCTGTTCTGTTTACACGAGCACAATCAAAACTGGAATGTAGAATTATCAGATAGACCTTTTGCTAATTTTCATAGCATACTTCTAGGGAGATAGCATATAGGCCAAAATATATTTCATTCCTTCTATCCATAATTGTGAATTACAAAATTATGGATGAACACATATTTCAACAAGTTATTTGGAAAAATGCATGCACCTTGGATGTTCATTTAATATTTTAGAACTAGGATTAAGAGACAGAAATATGCATTCAGTTTTTATATATTCTCAGTTGGGAGAGAAATAAACATAAGGAATGTAAGTAAATAGAAGACTGCAAATTACATATGTTTTTGCATTCATTTAATTGTGTATTTTTATTAGTAATACTTTTTGGTTTTGTTTTTGTTTGTTTGGTTTTGTCCAAACACATAGATTAACAATTAAAAAAAATGATCGAAGACCAAATGGAAGAAAAGGGATTTTCATTATAAATTTCCACAGGAATTGTGCTTGTAAATTTCTATGACACAGATTGTCATGACTAGGTATCTACCTACTTAAGTAGTTTAAATTTGTTTTAAGTTTTATTTAAATTACTTTCTTTTTTTTTTTTTTAAATTTATGTTTTAGATCCTTCTGAAAACACCCAGAAAGATCACCTCTACCTATACTATTCCCTTGAATTGACTGAAAGTGTGATATGCTTACATATTATGGTCTTAGCCCACTTTGCCTTTACTCTTAATGTTATGCCCAAAAAATTGAATTGATGGTGTCCTTTGTATACAGCTTTAAAGACAAAGATTTTTTATAGATGGCTCACTAAATCTTTCAGATGCTTTAATGAAAGAAAATAATATGTTGCTTAGTAAACATTCTGTACATATTCCTAGTAATTTTTGGCAGGCTGAAGTACTGTCAATCAGAAGTGAAGTCTGTTTTAATATAACTCAAGTTTCAACTGCTTGGTTTGGCTTGTAGGCCTTTATTGAACCTTAAAATACTGTGTGCTTCATGCCTTTGCAATGGATTGACAAATTTGGTATACCAGCAATAATATGGACTGCTAGTGAAGAGAAGTGGGAAGTAGAAAAATGGAGTTTAGTTTTACATACAGTTTTCTGTGCATTCTAGCTGTTAATTCTAAATTAATAATTAAAATTAAATCTGTCTGTCTCTGAGCAGGATATCATTGCAAGTGAGTATCTGCTTTCTTTAGGCTGCTTGAAGAATTTTACCTTAAATTTTTCTTCTGTTCAAAACGTGGGAGTTTTTCTCAGCTGACT
>VWZN01017442.1:10549-26928 GCA_013396955.1 Regulus satrapa | reverse complement strand
TTTTTTCTTCTTTTTGTTTGTTTCTCGNATTTTTTTTCTTTTTGTTTGTTTCTCATTCTGTTTGACTCTGTATGTTGAAAATCTCTGAAATTTATTTTTATTACTATATATTTTATAAAATAACCATTGATTCCCCCCCTCCCCCCCCCGCCCCTTATGTCGTCAGTATTCTTTGAAAATGGGTGGGGGTTTTGGTGGCTAATGTATTTTCTTTGCTATGGGTTGTTACATGACATGTTTAGGTGTTCCTTTTCCTCCCCCCCTGTCTAAAATGAGGAGTGGGTTTTTTTTTATTGTTTGACTTGAATGAAGAACTGAATTGAGATTGAGGGTAGGACCTAAGTTATTTTTTATGGTTGGATGTTTTTCTGTTTTGGAATATGATTATCGTGGATTACTGGAAAGTTGTGGTAGTTGTGAAGTCCAACCCACATTGAAACCTATGTAGGTTGCTATTATCTGGCATTTCAGAACTTTCTTCTAACTTTAAAATCCTATTAGAATGTTTTAAATTCTATTGATCATGGCCTCCAGCTAGATATTTGTAAAGAAGAGGACCTTGTTAGGTAGGAATTTTGAGGCGTACCTCTAGAAGATTTGTCTTTGTTTTTAGAGGCTGGATAGCTGACAGAAGTGGGGTCAGTGCCTTTGCATTGCAGTCACTGTTGCAAGTAAAAGGGTTTAGAATGGGCAACGCCCTGGAGCAGGGGAAGACAAGCAGAGATAATAATACCACTGAATAAAATTACACTTAAGGGAAAAAAAGTATCTGTGTGCCAAAACCCAAATGGCAGAAAGACTTTTAATTCCTTATAGTTCTGTTACCAAATAAATAGTATATCGTAGATGTAGTGTACAGTCGAGTTGTGTGTGATAGTGTGGCTCTGTTCTATTCTTCCAAATGCACAAAGATGGCATTTCTTATGGAATAAATAAGACTATGCATAAACATTAATAATATTTGTATGATAGAAATAATATTAAAAAAGCTTTAGCTAGGAGCAAATCCTTTATGATATGGTCAGATGCATAATTCAAAGGCAGAAATAAAGGCTGTAGTTTATTGAGGGCTTTCAAAATGGGGTAGGCTTATGGGGGTAGGAGAAAATGATGTATGAAAAAAAGACTGAAGTAGTTCTCTGAACACATGAATTCCTTCTTCTCCACTATTTCTGGTCCTGTATCCCTTCATCTCATAATTAATTGAATCTCCAGATGGGCATGGATATTTACAACTGTGTACTGTCTGTTTTGGTGTTCTTGATATTTTTTGAGCCCTTCTTTTTCTATCAGTGTGACATTTTGAGGCAACTAGACACCAACAGCTTTCGTATCCGAGCTTCACAGCACTCTTGATGTTCCTTAATGTATTGTTTCCTGGTGACAGTTGAATAATCTTTGTAATCTTGTAGGACAAAGATTGCATTTAGAATATTTTTAAGGTTTGTTTTGGTTTTTTTTTTCCTTCAAGTATGTATTTGCAGAGTCTCTTAGGTTTGGGTATTGAGCCAGAGATGACAAATTGTGGGGTTTTTTTTTCCCTCCTGTACTTGAATGAATATTCAAGATGGGGAGGTGATGAGATGGTTAGGAAATGGTTAGGAAAGCTGATGTTTTTTGGTGTAAATTCAGTACTCATAAGCAGTATTATGTGTTTATGTCCAGGCTAGTTCATGTTTTGTCTTGAGACTTTGTGGTTCCTGTTTTCTTGTGTTGGGTTGATTGAACTTCCACAAAAATTCATGTTTCTCATGGTACTGGGGAAGAGAGAATTTCCCATCATAGGAAGACTTCTGCTTGATCATAAACCTATGATTTAGAGGAATGATTGTATTTCCATTTGGAAAGAGTGAATTTTGTGACCTCTTTCTGTAAGAGGATCTTTTTCTTAAACTGTAGGCAGTTAAGGAAATCTTGAATAGACAAAACATAATTTTGTAATTTTTGGATCTCTCTATTGGTACCACTGGGGCATTTGTAGTAATTTTTTATAGTGTACTCTTAAATATTTTTCTTCCTCTTATCAACATGTTTTAGATTCTGATTTAGGCTGTTTGTTTGAATGAGGATTATCTTGTTGAAGTCTGCCTTTTAGTAGAAGAATAAAGAACAGGTTTCATAGACTTTGAGCTTCTTTGAAATCAGACCATGACCACAAATATGAATTGTTAAATAGGAGCACTGTTTTGTTTTCAAGGCCTTGGAGTAGGATTTGTTTTCATATAATTAAGAACCAAATGGAAGAGGTCAATGTAACATTTTCCTGCAAAAAAGATTTTCCCAAAATCGTATGGAAGGTTGCTACAAAAATTCAGACCAGGCTTGCTGCATGTAATAAAACATTGTGTGATGTTGAGAAATCCTCCTTAATCCTCATTGTTTTGAGTCCTAGTTAATTTTAGCTAATCTTTAAAATGATGGTTAACTTCAGCCTATGGTCCGTAGTAATTTCAGGATCATTTCGATGACTGGATGAATAGGAAGATGCAAGCGAAGACAGTTTCATTTCTTAGAAAAAGGTACTTTAGTTCTTCGTAAAATCTGACAAATTAATAATTTTTGTTTGTCTTGTGCTTAAAGTGCAATTGAATTTCCTGGTGAGTTTCATGGGTGGTGCTTTTTTCTTTCAGTGTTTTATTTGAAGTGAGGAAGATGGGGCTGATGTGTCCGAATGAAGATCAGTGCACAGGTTTTGGGTTTTAGGGCCAGTGAGGTTTAGCACCCTGGGCTGGCTCATCATGGATTAGGCAGCTGTAAGTACTAACGAAGGGGTGGAGCGTGTGTACATGCAACAGACAGCAGAGGGGGGAGGGATGCCTGCGGCAGAGGTGGCTTGACAGCAAATTAAATGGTTCCAGAGTGGCATCCATCAGTTGCTCATTAAGTAATATCTTGAAGTAATCAGGGTGAAATTTGCGATGGATAATGTTGGAGTTTCTGAAATGGACCACAGCAGTTCAAGTTCATTTGGAATGTAAGTGATTTCTTAACGAATTAGTAGGTGAAACGAGAAATTTTATATTAATTGATTACATTTTTTTACTCTCTACAACTTGTAGAAATCTAGATACCAATAAGATACCAATACTTTGCATTTATGTTAGCAGAAGTCACATCTTTTTAACTTGGAGGTTAAGGTGAGAGAATAGAGTGTTTCTTCTTTTGTATTTTTTTTAAGTTGGAGTCTTCACTCAAGACCTATTCTATTCCTATTTAAACAGTACTTCAATAACTAAAATAAGTGCTAAGTTAATATAGGTTAGAATTAATATGCATTAGAAACAATAATTTCCTTTCTAAATGAACAGAGTCATCTTCTAATCTGTTTGGTTGATGGAGCATTAGATAGTTTTCACCTTTTCTTTCCAGTTTTTCCCCCATGCAGGTAACTTGGAAATGTTAACACTAATAAGCTAGAAGTGATTCAACATGGTGTCAGTTTGAGTTCAGATGTTGCAAAAAGCATGTTTAGTTATTTTGCATCCTTTGAAACTATTTTACGTGGAAAGTCTATGGTATAATCTCATGGTGAGGCAGGAGAAGCATTGCTAAAAGGAAAAGGCAGAAAAAATTCAACAAAAGAGAAACATTTTTGCCTGTGTTTTTGTGGGGAAGAGCGAGAAATACACTGGGATTTTGAGCATCTTGGGCTGCTTTTCCGTAGGACTGAATAAAAGGATCTCCTTATTGTTGAATAAAGATCCTGCTTCTGAGCTGTGTTCCTGTGCTAGTGTTGTGCTGGCTCTCATGGTTGTTGAGTTTGTCTGGTTTGCAGGTATGGTAGAGGGTTAGCTCAGCCCTTCCTTCCCCTCCCCTTGTTGAGCAGCTTTCTGTTGGGTTGGAAAATTGAATGGGTTCATCAAGTGTTTGGGTGATGTTGAAAAAGGTGAGGGACAGAGGAGTGAGACCTGTTAGCTTGCCTCAGTTCCTTATGTAATCATGACCTCCATTCCGTATCAATTCACCCACAGACCATGGTGGAATCTCGCAAGAGGGGCATAAGTTAATAAATAGATTTTTAGTTGAGAGATCTGCTTTTGATCTGGTGAAATAGTTCAGATGATACTTAATTGACATTGTGTGATAAAATTGACATTTGCAGTGTGGTTTGTAAAAGCTAGAAGGAATTATAAACTTACAATGCAGAGAAGAGAGGGAAAATAAAATGCAGTAATCAAGGTATAAATTTGAGACAAGCATCTGTTTCTAGTTACTTGTTTTGTAAACATTCTGCTCCAAACAATTAGAAAGGATAAAATGGATAATGGGTTAACAGATGCCATCTACAGAATCTTTTACAAAGGCTTTTGAAATATTTGTAAATCATAAATTTTCTGCAGCACTTTTTATTTCATACATAATACAGCAAAACAAAAAAAAAAGAAGCATAGTGAATACGGTGTTGCTGCTTTCTTGATACTAATAATAAGAAAATATATTATCATAAGTAGACTAATAATGCAGTGAGTTATGTTTGCATTTAAATTGACACTGAGACTAGCTTGGTCCTGGAAGCTGTTGAGAGCAATAAGTTCAGTATTTTTTTACTTAGTAATTTATTTTGTTGCATTACGAAGAGGCTGCATAGCTGTCAAAGATACAATCAGCTATGGGGTCTTGAGGCTTTGTTACTTTAAATGAATACTGAGAAAATATTTTTACTGGTGTGTTTGCTCAATACCATTATATAGTAACTAAATTCTGCATATCATGGATACATTAGTAGCATATCATAGGGTGATAAAGTTCTTCGTTTTAGTGTTTGACATTAAAGTGCTATCCTTGACTCAGAGAAGCTCAGCATTTCAGTGTGTTACGAGATACAAGCAGGCTGTTGGAGAGCAGCCATATGATCTTATTTCTAAGCTTAAATGTTCTCTTCTAGAAAGTTAGTGACTCTCTGGCAAGATAAATGACTGATGCTTACACCCAAAGTTTTTTGGCCTTTAACTTCTAAAGGGCTTCAGGAGCTATTTAGACTCAAACGAGGTGTGGCCAGCAGTGCTCTCTTCCTTGGTGGGTGAGTTTCTGAACTGATAAGCTTTGCTTTCATCGAGCAACTAGCATTGATTTGATCATTTTAGTGTGTGCTTAGGATTGTTTATCTTTTTGTTCTTCTGACTAATGAGTAATTACAAATGTAAGAAATGTCCAAGCAGACTTTTTCCGGTGTTCAGGGAGTTTTTTTCAACAGGAGGATTGAAAACAGAATATTTTGGCCAACCAGCTGTAGATAGGTCTGATGTGTTTGTCAGTGCCTTCTTGGTAAAGCTGATGTCATCTCCAGGCATTCAGCAGTGAGGCTTTAAACTCATTTACTACCTGTTGTAGTACATCCTCCAGAGTATGCATAAACGCTTTAAATGGTAAATCTTTTGTAGAAATTAAATAGCAAATGTGTTAGGCATTCTTAAGTTTTCCCATATATTCTACTTTAAGTATGCTGCAGGAAGATCAAGTGGTGTTGGAGGTTTAGTTGGATTTTTTTTTTTTTTTTGCCATTACTCTGGCAGTCCACAGCACTGCAGTCAGGTTAAGGTGTGATTATTTTCCTGAAATGTTTTCTCTGGCTAGAGAGCGGGCAGTTGTCACTCACAAGGTTTGCAGATAACCACATGGTGTATATTATGATTACAGCAGTTGAACTAGATGTCCTACTTTCTGTTCTTTAAATTAAAGAAGACATGGGGAAACATCCCAGAAGAGTAAAGTGTATTCCAGTTGTGGAGACATGCTTCTCAGAGAGTGTTTTTGGAAAGTATTTTTAGGGCTTGAAAATAGTTCTTGAGCTTTATAGACTACTGTAGAGTTAATAAATTGCATGTTAAATGGAGCATCTTAGTCTTTATTACACTGCCTGAAGTAGATGGGGCTGGGGATAGGTTTCTTAAATATTTTATGACTTTTAAGGTAGGACGAACCTTGAGATTTAAAATGGTCAGTGCCAGTATTCCGTTTCTGTTTCTTATTTGATCAGAAATGTCAAAGTGTTGTGTATCTAAAAGAGAGGTTCTGCATTATGGTTTTTTCGTGGCCATAATGGAAGTCCTAACCACTGCTGAAGTGGTACTGGAATATGAGGCAGGGGTTTTTTCAGGTTTACAGAACAGTTCTTATAATTTTGGTGTTTATTATTTCTTTGGTTAATGGGTGGTATCTTGCCCTTTTTCTATAAAGTATTATGAAATGACACACAATAGCAAGGGGCTGAAAGTGTGACCTCCCAGGATAAAATTACTCTGGCAGGAGAACTCATTAATGCAAATGAGTGTTTTTCTTTCCTTCTGGCTTTTTTAGAGTCAGAACTTTTCTGTGTGAACTTCCTTTGATGTGGGGGCTCCTGATAAATGTTTAAACTAAAATACTGTTGAATAGGAACAAAATTTTGACTGTTAGAATACAGGGTTTCTGCAGCTGTTTTCCCCAGAAGTGAAAAATCATCACACTTTTCCAGAGGAGTACATTCAAAAAAAGACAGCAGACAATAACTTCAAAGCCTTCAAAAAGTATTTCTTTTTCTGAGTGCCTGGTAGAAAACAAGAGGCTCATTAGTTTGCAGACTTCAGTCTTTCGTGGGGTGGGAAGGGACAGCTCTTTGCAGTGACAAGTGAAATACTCTTTTTGCAAATTGATCATGGGTGTTTGTGTTGATTAAGTGTTGGCCCTTCTTGTTCTAAAAGCCTTATTTCCCACAGAGGTATATGTCATAGTTTAATGCTCTCTGACCCGTTTTTTTTTTAGATAACCCACATACCAAAGGTGCAACATAAAATATTAGGGCAACAAACTGGTGAAGGTCTGAAGCCCAAGTCCTCTGAGGAGCAGCTGAGGGAGCTGGGGTTCAGCCTGGAGAGAAGGAGGAACAGGGGAGACCTTATTGCCCTCTAGAGCTACCTGAAAAGAGGCTGTAGCCAGGTGTGGGTTGGTCTCTACTCCCAGGCAACTCATGACAGAACAAGAGGACATAGCCTCAAGTGGTTCCCAGGGGAGGTTAAGGTTGAACAATAAGAGGAGTTTCTTCCAGAAGGGATAATTAGACACTGGAATGGGCTGCCCAAGGAGGTGGTGGAGCCACTCTCCCTGAGGTGTTTGTTTTGACCAGGTGGGCCCTGATCTCAGAGAACTGTTCCAGCCTTATTGATTCTGTGACACCAAATGTGTGTGTTTGAAGATACTTGATGGTATGTGGGTTTTCTGATTTAGCAGAAGAACACGTTTTTATTATGTTTTCAGTATATTTTATAAGTATAGTTGGTAATTAGCAAAATATAGACATTTCAATACACAGTTCAATCACAATACCCATGTGATTCCCATTTCCTGTCTCTATAATATCTGCACCATTGTGTGATGCTGGGCATACTTCCTTTCCAGAAAGGATTGAGACCTCATATTGTGATCTTTGAAATTATGTCAGTGCATATGGTCACTGAGCAAGGTGAGCTTGATCAGCATGGGAGGGGGGGGATGCAGACTCAGACATCAGCTTTCTTTTGATGAAACTGGGGAGAAACATTCACAACACCAGTTGATCCACTGGGCTGACTGAGAGGTGGCCAAAGCAAAGAGCCACTCTCCAGTAAATCAACCTCTTTGCAACAGCTGTGGTTTGTCACACCGTACATTATTTCCAGAGCTTCATGGGTGCTTCAGCCTTGCTCAGCTCTTCCTAAAGCCTGGTGCAGGGCTTTCTTGGTCAGTCACCCTACTTGAGTATTTATCACTTTTAAATTGACAGGAGTTCGAGGCTCATTTGAGAAGTTGCTAGTCAATCACAGTTGGTCTTTGTGATTTAGTCACACATAAGATACAAACCACTGTATCCATGCAGTCTGTAAAGATAAAGCCTTTCTCAATATAGCTTCCAATTTTATGCACATAATTAAAATATAGATAAATTAGTTCAAAAGCCAAGAGTAAAAAATCAGTAAAAATCAGAGTTTACTTAAGGTAAATTTGTAGCTTGACTGCATTTATAGGTTGTGAACTTGATTGCACTGGGTTTTATTTATTTTATTAAGTCTCTATTTGCCACACTCAGCTGCTTCTGCCTGCTTCTTCTGCTAGCCTAACTGGTTAATTTCTCTGGAGATTTAATTCCTGTTAAAGTCTGATGGAATTTCACAGATAAAATTGAGTCCTCACCATGTTGAGTGTTGCTGGTTTCAAAGTGGAACGAGGGCTCTTTGTGTGCTCCTGTCTGCCTTACCTCCACTCTTGGAATCCTGCTGTTGCTTCAGGGGTTTGCTTCTGGCTGTACAGTTGGTCTAGGATTTACTGTAACTATCAAGTGTGCCTAATGCCTTTTTCTGTGTGTGTGTGTGCTTGGCTTTTTGTGTCTTGTCATCACTTGGCCGTGGTTCTGTGGTTCGGACTTATTGAGGTTCCAGAAGCACTTTGCCTTCTGGACAAAAGGGGGAGGGAAAGAGGGCATAAACATCTAGTGAGATAGGTCTTTTTAAGGTCGTTGTTAGCTAGTGACTCTGTGAAATCACAGTTGTGATGCTGAGCAATGATCTGTTGAAATAGAGAACTTGATGATGCTTAAAGAAAGATAAGGTTATTATTACATTATATATATTATTATATTAAAGTTATGCTTTAATGAGGACAGTTAGAAATGTGCATCTCCAAAACCTCTAGCCACAATGTCCTAATCAGCTGGAGAGGAATTTGCAGCGATTCTTCATATCTGATGGTACTGACAGATAAAAAGGATTACTTATATTCTGGGTACTCTTTTCCTTAACAATGCCCATTTCAGCCAAAAGTCTTTGCCTATTAGGAGCTGTGTCCAAAGTCTGTGTGGATCCATAGTGAGAGTCAGACCCCTGTGCCCATTGACATCTAGTTGATCTCTAGGTCTGTGCTTTGAGGATTCCAGACAGTGCAGAAGAGGTAAGCACTTGGTATTTAAGTGTCTTACTGTATGCTTGGGGTATGTGTGTTGCCCCTGTGTGCCTGTTATCCTGGTTCTGAGTTGTAGAGACTTGGGGAAGAATATGCCTTTTATGATCTGAGCTTTTTAAACTTTTCAGTGTATATCACACATAGTTTGATCATACAGAAAATGCAGGAAATGGGAAGCTTGTAAGTTTGGTGTTTAGTGAAATACCTTTTCTTATGTTGTTGAACACTGCTGTTTTTCTTTAGTGTGAGGAAGGTAGATAAAAAATGAAACCTAATTCTTATGGTGGGTGAGGAAGTCCTGATTCTTTTGGGATCCCAGTAAAGAAAGGCATGAACATTTGAAAAGCAGATCACTACTAATAACTGAGAAAAGGCAATAGCAAGCTATAAAATAATATGTCCTTTCTTATGCTGGGAATCCTGAGATTATACAGCTTTGGAAGGATCTCTGGTCAGGGCATGGAGGTCTTGTTTGCTCATTGTTCATTAGTACAGTTTACACTACAGAATCATCCATCACTGACAGCAGTCAGGTCTGGAATGAGAGCTTTGAAGTGTGCCGTGGACAACGTGCTCTGATATCCTTACCTGGCTAATAAAACTGTAGTTCCTGAGCAACGTGCATATAATATTTCAAGTGGGGAAAAACAGCATACTGTACACATACTTAAAATGAAATGCACATTGATTAGTTGCACATTGATTACGTGGACATTCATTAATTGTGCTATTGATTGGACTCAGCATGACTCAGTAACGATCACATGGTATCCACGATAGATAATCATGTACCTGAATGTGGATCACTGACTGCTCACACAGTAATAATCTTACAGGCAGATCATTACAAACAAGCCGAAAGATCTTTGTAGTACTTGAACTGGCTTGAAAGGGGTTCCATTTTACAGGGATTGATGGCACAGATTCAGACAGGTTTAGTGAGCTGTTCAGATGGACCTGAAGATTCAAAAGGAATCTTGAAGAATCAGTACCTCAAATTTCATTGTTTTGTGAAAATCTGGGGTTTTTTTCTGTTTGAACTTTTGCTGTTCCCTATAGATTTGTTTCTCTACTACGTTTGTACTTCATATTTGTAGGTCAGTTGAGTAGCTTTATGTAACATTTGCAGGGCTTCATATGAGCTAATTAGCCAAAGTGTTTTTGTCACCAGTTTGTCTAAAAATAGATTTTTCTGTGAGAGTGTTCTAAATTTTTAGACTGCTCTCGGTGAATGTGGGTCCTTCCATTTGCATTCCCTGAGCAAGAAGAGCTAAAATTCCCCTTAAAAATAATTTTTAAAGTGTATTGATGCCGGTGGGCTTTACTGATGGAGAATGGGCTCATCCTGCTAAGCAGAGAAAAGCAGTGGTAGAGGTAAGGTATTGGTACTTCATATTGGTTATGGTAGGAGGACGTTAGGTAGGCTCTGGTAGCCTATGAGGAAGAGGAAACAGTAACACACCACTGTTGACTAGTTAACTGTCTTTTTATTCAGAGAAAACAGAGGGGAACTCTGAATCTCTGGTAGTTTAAGCCTTCCAGGCAAATTTGTATTAATTTTGAAAAACACCCTTTGGTCACAGTTCCATGGTCGTATGATTGATGCATATTTCTTGGCCTAGAAATGCTGGCGTGTACCTTGGAAGTGATCCAAGAAAAGCCTTTCCTGAGGCAGTGATTTATATTTCTGTTAGCTAGCATCCTGCTGCTTTGTTCCTTGGTGGAATTAGCTGCAAGTGGGGAATGGAAAGCTGTAGACATAGAAGCTTCAGTGGTGATGAGTATTCTGCCTATCCAATACCTGACATTGGCCAGTATAGTTTCTTAGCCTGCATTTTCTCTATCCATAAAAAGAAAAACTTGGCCTGAAGCGAAACATTGAACTATTTTAAGGTATCAACCTATGAATGATGGAAAATTAATTGCAGCATAGGATGGAAAGAAATTTTTCTATATGTGGGTTGTCTCCTTTAATGCAGAGCACTGTGGTTCTGGGAATAGCTTCTGTTGGATACCTTAAAAGGTGTTGCGGAGGCCGAGATCTCTGGTAGGCAGCAGTGCAAAGGACTGTGGAGAGCACTTGCCAACAGTATTGAATTAGCAATTTTTCTAGTTTTGTGGAAGTAAAAGATGCATAGTAAAAGCAAAATAATCTGCTTGAATGCGGTTACTGTGGTCCAGCAGATAGCAAGCACAGCTGTTTTTCAGACCTAAATCTGTTTGTGTGACCCACTTGATATTTTGTGAGGGGAATGGTGATTGATTTCTCACTGGCTAAGCAATTGAAATTTAATTTGTGGCAGTGTTAGATATTTGAAGCTGTTCTTTTCTGAACTACAAGTGTAGCTTAATCTACAAAGATTGTGGCGAGTTTTTAGAAATTAGAATGATTGTACAAATGTTTAATTCTACTCTGGTGAAGGGAGCTGGTTATAAAAAGACTTTCAGAGCCTTTATATTTTTGATTCTATATCAGATTTTCTTTGTAGATTTTTTTTCTCACCGCATACAGTACAGTGTTCTTCATAGAAGTGGGAGATAATATGAATGAAATACATTCAAAATGACTGGGTTTTTTGAGTCTGTCACAAAAAGGTTGTCAAAATAAGCTTTGTTTTTGCACTGCAGTTCTGTGCTTATTAAGATTTATTTGGGAAACAAACCTAGTCTCTGAGAGAACCTTAACATTTCTGTTTAAGGATATTTAAATTCTTAAAACAGGCTTAAACATGTTATTAGACTTCCTGAAGTCATAATTGATACTATGAGGGAAATGACCAGTTATGTGTCCTTTTTTGGAGGAGTTGTTTGTGTTTAGCAGTGATTTCAGTTGCTACAGGGAAGAAGATTTTCCTCAGCACTAAAATTTGTAATGGCTGTCAGTTCATTTTTGTCTGTCCTGACTGGGAAAGCATGGTTGCTCACCATTTTTGTTGAGAATGTGGAGTCATTTTGGTCAAAGTTGTATATTTGTGGGCTTGTTTTGGAGCAGCACTTAGGCTTAATGATTTTCTACCCTAAACTGGTTGTTGGTAGCTACAAAGAAAATGAGCTACAATAGAGTTTATAGCCAACAGTGTGCAATATAGAAAATTAAGATTGCTGTACCTTTTTTGAGGCATAAAATTCTGGAATCTTTTAACCTATTGTCATCTTTAGGTACTTGTATTTTAAGTCTCAGCACCCATAGAGATATATACAATACAGCAATTATTTCCTAAAGCATAAACCCGCCAGCTGTAATTCTGTGCAAGTATAATGTGAAAGCTGTTTCTGTGGTCTGCATGTTTGCATGTTAGGTCTCTTCCCATTAATGGTGGGGGCATGTGTTTGCAGCATGAAGTATTAATTGTGGGTGCAGTGAGACAGTCGGCAGGAAAAAAAAGAGTTTCACTCCAGCTTCTCATGTAAACAAAAATCAGAAACTCTTGAAGTTTCATTAAATGTCAAAGCAGGGCTGACCTGTGCAATCAATGTTGCTCTTGGGCTCTTCTGCAGTTCACAAAATTTTAGCTTCCTAAAATTACAGAAAACATTACTTTCTATCAGCATTGGTTTGAAGCTTTTGTACTGAAGTCAAGTTTTATGGCTTTACTTGCGTCTGTCACCTTGTTTGAGGTTTTTTTACTGGTGTTTCTCCTTTCTTTATGTACAGGAAAATGTAAACAGGCCTGCTTAGAGAGCCTTCATTAATGACTAGAAAGTAGAAGCAGGGAGTGAAATTTATCTGGAGTGACTTTGTGACTAGATATTGATGATAAGGAGCTAAAGGAGTATTAAGTTACTTTGCTGTTAGGATCTTTGCCATCACTGAACACATTGTTATAGAAATTAGTGTTCTCACTTGCATGTCCAGTGTTTTATTATTGCGGGTGGTAACTGCATGATAATAAGCTGAATTGTAGATTATTTAAGTGCAATGTTTATAAAAAAAGGCCTTTGAATGGTATTAATACTTAATTGCTCTGCCATGTGTTGTTTAAAATAAAATGGTAGCACTCCCCTTCAGACTTTGGTTTTGTTTCTAGGTTGCACGTCTTCAAAAAATCCCTGATGGTGACAATGAGACAATGATTCCTGTACTGTCTTCAAAAAAAGCAAGTGAATTGCCAGTTGATGAAGTAGCAAGTATTCTGCAAGTAAGTAATTTTTTCATATCTAAAGAATGTACTGATGTTAGCAAACAATAAGCTTGAGATTTCTTAAGGACATATCTTGTAATTGAAAGTTGATGCATTATCATGCCGTTTGATGTTACCTATTACCTGCTTCTAAAAGTAAGTTGATTTTTAAATTAGAAATGCTCTAATCTTAATTTTTTTTAATTGAGCACTTGCAGGGGAGTGAGATTCAACTTGAAAATGTTTGGATTTGTCTGCTTTGAAAATTAAAATTTGTTAATAAAAACCCTGGAGTCAATCATGCTATAAAATTGTCCTGTTTTTTCTTTTTTATTGCTTCCATTTCTCTAAGGAATCTTTAATGTTCTTAATTTATTTTGGTAGCTTCCATCTTAAGTGGAGAAACAGGACTGAGAAAGCTACCCATTGACAGATTTATGAACCATTCAATCTGGGTTAATTTTCGTGATAGATGGTCTTTTAAAATTTTCTGTGTGCTTGACTGCTTGAGGAGTACACCTCAAGGATAAAGGTTGGTCACTGACAACCCAAGATTTTGAAGCTATTGCTATCATTTGGCTGAGTCACTGAACTCCTGACATAACCCTCAGGAATCTGAAGGATGCCCACACAGTTTGGTTTGTCATAGAGTTTTTTTTTGCAGGGGAAGATCAGTCGTCATTTGCAGATGTGAAGCAACATCTGCTTCTGTAGTTCTTCTGTGAATTTTTGATTTAATCCCTTAAATACTTCCAAACAGAATTTTAAAATAGTAGTTAGCTTTTTTGTCATACAAACATTAGCACCAAGCTTGTCTTTCTGACGTTGCCCAAATTTGTATAATCTAAGGCTGTGTATTTGGGTGTGAGAATTTACACTAGCTTCTCAGTGTAATTGCTGACTGTTTTATTCTTTGCATATTTTATTAGGCTAATCTTCAGAATGGCTTAAAAAACTGTGAAGTTTGTCATAGACGGGCATTCCATGGCTGGAATGAATTTGATATTAGTGAAGATGAACCACTGTGGAAAAAATATATATCCCAGGTGAAGATTTTTATTCTTTCTGCTTTTTGATTTTAATACTTCTTAGTAGGATATTTATTTTGTTTTGCTTAGCTTTTGTGTACATGAACATATTTTAATAAAAGTGGGGAAAATCTAGTAGAGTGGGAAGCTACAGTTTGTATAATTTAATGGACCTTTTGAAAAAGCTTTTATTTAGGCATATACCTATAAACACCATAGTGTTTTGATTGTGATTTCTTCTTAAATGTATGTTCATAGCTATCCAAAAGGTGCTATTCATAACTAGCCTGAGATCTAGAAAAGCAGGATAAGCTTCCCTATAGTCAAACTTGGTCCTGATTTGTACTAAGGTCAGAGAACAATGCATATAATCATGGGTAAATATTTAAATGGAATGTGAAGTATGAATAACTTGATAGGAAAATTTCAAAAAGCAAAACCGCTGCCTTTGATCTGAGGGTGGAGGTGGGACCAGCCTTGACTCTGGTGTTGAGCAGAACTGGCAAGAGTCAAGTGTGAATTTGTTTCTTACTAGTGTGCTACATCTTGAATACATATACACATATCTGATTTGAAAGTGTCACTACTTTCTCCTGCCTACCCCCCAGCTGTACAAGATATTTACACAGATGATTCTTCTGTTTGATTTGTAATGTTCAAACTTCTGGTGGGTGTTTGCTGCAGCTTGGCTGTGCAGCAGTGCAACTCTGAAGTTGCACTCTGTGGTTGACTCTGTGTCTCTTGGGAAAGATTAAATGCCTTAAAGAGGCATTTGGTGCTCTGATGATGGTAGTGGTGTGAGCACATCCCATCCTGGCTGTACTCTGGCATTATTGGTTTATTTTCAAGTGTGTAGGGTCAGTTACTCAGATACATCAGAGCACTTCTGAGACGTATTGCCCAGGCCTATTTTAGACAGGATTTATTAAGATTCATACTTGCTTTGAGCGTGCTTATCAGATGTGCTTTTGGAATGTTCTTCAGATGAATCGTAGGAATGTTCTTTTTTTGTAGTGTTCCTCAAAAAAAATCACCTCTTTAGCAACCAGCTGTCATAGAAGCAAGATCCTTTATTGTTTTAGCCCTAAAAATCACTGGAAATCATATGCTCTAAAAGGAAAACTTTTATCTTGTAAAATAAGAAACCATGAATTGAAAGTTAAGAAATATATTCCTACTTTAATAATGATCAGTTGCTGGAACAGGATCAGTCTTTTACTTCAAAGACATTTTGAATGTATTTCAGGCTTCTTTTTGTATGTTTAAATACAGTATAAACAGTTCAAGGAGATTATTCTTTTTGCATTTAAAATGTAAGAATCAAGAAATGTAAGAAACATTTTCTTCCTGTTCCATACTGAATACAGTCTATTCAAGGTCTTTGATATTTAAAAGAAAATGCCTCAAGTAAGCATCTGACCTTATAGAGTTAGCTTTTCTTTTCACTGGTAGGTTATAAATACTTTAATAATAGAATAATATGTTTCAAAGTAGATCTGGTATGCTTTGAGGGGTAGATAAAATGGCCTTTCTGTCAGGAATGTGGCTGAATTACTGTTCTGTTTTGTTTCAGTTTAAAAACCCCCTTATTATGCTTCTCCTGGCATCTGCAGTCATCAGTGTTGTAATGCATCAGTTTGATGATGCTGTCAGTATTACTGTGGTAAGCAAATAAAATTCTCTCTTGGTTGGGAGTACTTGGGAATGTGTGACCTCAAGTGTGTTCAGCATCACCTGAATGCCAGTGTGGGGTGGGATCACTTGATTGCAGTTAGTGAGCTAGGTTTGTGTGTTGTCATTAAATACTTTTATTTCGTGACTGGATTTTGATTTTTTTTTTTTAATTTTCCCTGATTGATAGCAGCAATACATATCAAAATACATCCATTAATAATTGTATGGCTGCTTCTTGCATCTTTTCTATTGGTTAAAATTACTGTCTTTAGGCATTTGTTCAGAGAGGCAATTTTCGGTGTATTCTGTGTAATTTTAATCTTAAATTATGCTTTAATTTCAAATTGAAGCCCACATAAACGTACTGTGAATTTACTTGAAAGATGTAATCTTTTAAAACTGGAAGAGGTAAAACCTGACCTGTCTAGGAATTACAGATGAAAGACAGAAGCTGAAATAATAAATTTTGGTAGAAGGTTGCCTTTAAATAGGGTGCCAAACTAGTGAACCAAATATAGTTCTCATAACTGTTTGTCACTGCAATTGGCACAGAGAAGAAAACTGTAATCCCTTTGACCTTTTAGGGGTGTTAGGTGGTGACTGAAAATCATGATTTCTGTATGACTAGAGAGAGGCATGTTCTAGC
>VWZN01017439.1:0-27460 GCA_013396955.1 Regulus satrapa | reverse complement strand
TGTTTTTTTTTTTTTTTGTTTTGTTTTGTTTTTTGTTGTTTTTTGGTTTGTGTGTGTGTGTGTGTGTGTGTTTTCAGTATAAATCACTTTATCATTATTCTTTTTAAATGCATTGTTGTAAAGCTTGGCCTAACACTACCCCAGGGGGTGGCTGACTCTTCTGCAGGGCAGCATGGCCTGGGGGGCTAAGACTAGGAGACCAGGGCTGTCATTTTGCTGCTGTTGAGGAATACCAGAGAGAGAGTGCTAAGAAATTATCAGTCCCTGAATCCTATTTATAAGAAGAAGAATGTAAAGATATGGATGTTAATTTCTGGAAGAATAATGTGGCTGAGTTTAAAAAAAAAAAAAAAGAAAAGAAAAGAAAAAGTTAGTTTCCACCAATGTTTGGGTACTTCCTTAGGAAAAAAAAGCCCAATAAGCCTTGGTTTATATAATACCTATTCAGTCAGACTCTAACTAATCTGCGACAGGCAGCTCCTCTTGTTATCTTCTCACAGGCAGGTGGCTTGGGGCTATGCCAGCTCCCCGCGTCAGGTTCCAGCAGGGCTGAGGAGCAAACACTGTTCCATATCCTGCCCCCATTTCAACATTCCTGTGTTCAAAGCAGGAAGGAGAAACGCCGGTAATGGGCCAGGCTGAGGAGAGGGGACAGCTGCCCTGGAGAAGGTGGTGGGTTGGAAACTGAGCCAATGGCCGTGGTTTGTGCAGAGCGAAACTTCGCTCATGGCCTTCCCAGTGGAAATTGCTTCTCATTGTGGGGAGAGGCAGTGGCCTCCATCTGCAGCTCCCCCGTCTCATGGGAAAGGC
Organism: Regulus satrapa; assembly: GCA_013396955.1. Lineage (NCBI taxonomy): Eukaryota > Metazoa > Chordata > Aves > Passeriformes > Regulidae > Regulus > Regulus satrapa. Next base: position 26,650 of record VWZN01017439.1, on the reverse strand, counting down.
GTTACCCTGGGAACTGCAGCAAACTTCCCGCCTGCAGGCTGGGATGAGTCCCCAGTGCAAAGCCCGTCTGTCTGGGAGGATAACTGTGCCAGGGAATGGCCTCACGCACAGGGACATGCAAACAGATGGGTGCAAGAAGCTCTGTTTTAAGACAGCAAGAAGCAGGCAGCAATGTTGTCTGCTCGGCTGTTGTGTTCACCTATGTGCTAGGACAGATGGCAAAAGCATCCCTGAAATTGCATAGAGGAATTAATGCTGTGACATTTTTGACTACAAGCAAAAGCGCTGTAATGTTCAGTTCCCCAACTAGAGGCATACTGATGTAGGGGATTTTGTTTCAGCCCAATGCAGGGCCAGCCTCACAGCATGGGTCTCTGTGGTACAGGTACCTGCAGGCTGGAATTGGGTGGGATGCAGGTGTTTGGTTTAAGATTATTTTATCTTAGACATCCTCATTAAAATAAAAATAAAAGAGGATCAGGAAAAAACTGTATTTCATTAGGAAAACTGGTATCTCTTTCCTATTACTAAAATGAACAAGAAGGGAGTAAAACATTGTGTAATAGATGGAAAAGCTGGATGGGATCTGCAATCTGCCTGCTGATATAAATCAACACAGTTCAGTTGTTTTCACAGAAATGATGCTGATTTACACCAGTTGAGGGGCTGGGCCATGGTATCTTTGTTTCAGGTTTAGCTCTGCAGGGCTTCTAAGGCACAAATACCATCAGGAGAAACAAAAGGTTTGCATCAGCTGACTGAGAAAAGCCTAAGTGCAGCACACTTATGTTGGCTCATTTGGAACGGGGCAGCAGCTCACTCTGCAGGCAGCCAGCACTCTCCCAGGATCCCCTGCCAGTCCATCCAAACCTAACTGCCCCTGCTTGCCAAGAGGGTGTCCAAAGAGTCCACGATGGCAGCAGCATGCTTTAGTGTCCATTGCTTAGTGTCTGGAAAAGAGGTGTCTGGGTAACCAGGGGAGGGAGGCCTCTGTCCACCTGGAGACAGCACGGGGGAGACGCACCCCTGTATTCATTGTGACCCCACCATTCTTCCCTGAGGCTACATGGTGTGAGTGCCTGAGCTAGTCTGGTGAAAGGCTGCTCTGAGAAGCTGGAGGCGGCTGAAATAGTTCTTAATTGGGTACAACACATGCCAAAAAAGTTTGGGTCCAGGAGGGCATGTTGGGTCTCATCTACCACATGGAACTGATGGAATTCCCTTGGGGATGTATCTGACAGGTATGTTCCAGATTATTATGATGTGAAAGTTTGGCACAAACAATACCTAGTTTCATTAAAAAGTTTCAACCAAAATAAATTTTCTTTTCCTTCCTTGCATTTTTGTTTAGCATGAAACCAGTGGCTCTCTCTACCTCTCCTTTCCCCACTGGAAGAGAATGTCAACAACAACTGCTGTATTTCTCGGAGAAATTTCATCTAAGCTAGGCTGGCAGGGGATTTGGAAAGTGTACCATCTCAACCTCAGCACACTTCGGTGCTTCTTTTACTGTGCCACATGTATATGCTGAATAATCTAAGGCAAGATTAGAGTGGATATAAGGAATAAACTTTTTACAGGGGGTCTAAAGTCTATAAAGAAATCCCCAGTCCTCCAGTCCCAAAATATTTGTCACTACTAATTAGGGCTACAACAATTAAAAGCCCAGACTGTTGTCGCTCAAACAGCACAGCACAAGCAGTAGGGCATATGTTGTATGGCATATGTTCTGTGTCATCTTGGATGCAGGAAGGCTTCCTTTTCTCTCAGGTCCTGCAAGCAATTGAGCTGTTCCACAGCTCATAGGCAAGGATGAGCTTCACTGCATCTGGAAATGTCCAGTTCTCTCTATGCTGCTGATTGAATCTGGGTTGTTTTGGTTTTTTTTCTTTGCTCTTGAACACCCCCATGACAAAAGCCTTTCTTAAAGGCAGTGTAAAATCTGAATTTGGAGTAACCTAAGGAAAAAAATCAAGTAATTCTTAATAAACCTAATGAAACTGTCCCCTAGAATATGACTTCCAAGTATGTGGCCATCCTAACTGCTTGGCTACATGTCCAGCAGAGGAATGGACCTCAGCACTTGTGGACCATCAGGGCTCACTGAGGCCCAGTAAAATAAAGATTAACTTGTAGGTCAAAGGAGATGGTTAGCATCTTTAGTGGCTGAGCCTTTGCTGAGCAGCTAATAAGCTAAAGTGTAGAATGCAATCAGCAATTATTTTAATGAAGCAAAATTCAGCAATTTAACATAGGCAAGAAGCCAAGAAGGAAAAAAAGAGTGTCTGGGATTTGATGCAAATAAAGGACAGCACTCCTTTCAAACCTCCTGTATGAGCCAGCAGTTCCCATCTTGCTCCTTGCTTTTATCTGCCAAAACCAGCACTTTTCACAGTTGGGAGAGAAGAAAAGAGTGGGAACTTTAAAAAATATTTTAAAATGAAAAGTTTAGTTCTGTTCACTACCCATGCCTTCTCACCATGTTGATGTGCTCTGCCCAGCACAGCTCAATTCAGCATGCAGATATTCACCACCCCCAGCATGCACAAGCCAGAGCTCCCATGCATGTTGTCAACAACTTACCTGAATACCTGGCAGGATTTCTCCCATAAGGAGCTTTGTGGCTGCAGCAGTGGGAGAGAGGAGAGATGGCAGCACAGGCTCCCATTTGCTACGTCAATACAGACCAAAGTGCTTTCACGCTGACTGCTCACCTCCACAATTTCCACCCACCAGCCTGGGGCTTTGGTTGCTAGAGTTGGCCCCACTTCTTGCTCTCTACCCCTCATTTGTGCTCAGGGCTCTCCTTTTTGCAGTCTGCTGCACAATGTGCTGCAGCCAGAAGCATCACCTTCCTGGAAGAGAAGTCATCTCCTGGGGACCACTGCTGCCCCATCCTCCTTTGCAGAGAACTGGGGCTGGTCTGATCCCACCCCCAGTGGAGGTGAGATAATTCTCCTTCCATTGGCTTGAATCTGAGGTTTTTCACATCATCACAGGCACTGCTCAGTTTTCCTATCTTTTAGCTAACATACTGCAAGAAATTTGGCAGTGGGCATACAATGTCCTGCAACCAAATTTTACTTCTAAAGGGATTGCCATGGCCCTAGCACTGCCAGCACTGTTTGGTTTTCAATGTTATATTACGATGCAGATCTCGGGGAAGCTTTATTTTTGTGCCACTTAAAAAGCATTATTTTTATTAGATTTTTTTCATTAAGATGTACATTGCCAACATAAGATAAACATAACATAAATTAATGAAGTTAAATAAGAAACTGAATTAAAAACATAATCAATACTGGAAAATAACTTAGTTCAACACAAAATAAACACAGACACATCAACTGTGAACATAAGTAACATAAATTAACACAAAATGTGCTGGACTATACCACCAATTAGACACTGACAGAAACTGAAAACAGGAGCTGAAAAGTGACTGTAGAGGGCAAGGTGGGGCCCAGATGCTCCCAGCATGCAGAATGCTCACCTGTTCTTGCCAGCACAGTCTCATGTGTTACCCCAAATTCCTGCAGAGTGGGTCCTCCTCCTCTTCTAAGGCTTGACTGACAAATTACCTGAGCTTCTTGCCATTCCTGCCCATCACAATGAAGCTTGACCACCCTGGGTTACATTCCCACATTTGATACTGCTTTTTTGTTCTTCTAGCTCATATCTCTGATGGGAACAGTTCAGAACTTAAGTCCAGTTGAAAACAGCATACCACCTATTCCCATTTTAAGTCGTGAGGATATCTTACACTTCCTAAATGAGGCATTGCACCTTGCTTGGAGAAATACCAGAACACCACTGCATATGGCACAAACCAGGATCTGGGTATCCACCTACCCCTAGCACAGCTTCATAATAGCTGCAGCCCTTCTCTACCATCCCACCAGCACAAGTAAGATGTCTTCTTCTGTGGTGCAGTCTGGGCTCCTTGTAGCTGAGAGTAAATCAGTTTTGGCATTAGCTGAAGCCATCTATGGACTGCAAATTCAGGATGCGTTCTTCCCTATGACAAAAACCCGGGAATTCAGAGGAGCAGATGGATCACTGCAACCAGTACAAAATGGTGTAGCAGACTGTTTTTTCAAGCCATCTCAGAAATGCTCTAATGCATGTTGCTGGTCTGCCTCTCGGGCAGGGTGCGATTCTGTGCAAAGGACTCAGCTTGTTTGACAGCCTTCAGCACAACTGGGACCCAGATATGTAAATATCTTGCACAGAGGAAAATGGATGTACCACTGCAATATCGAATCTCTCTGGAGTATCAAAATAAACTTGGCTGGAATCACAGCAGGGGCTAAGCACACCCTCCCTCCCAAACACCTTGCTAAGGTTGTGGTTTAGTATATGCAGCTAGACCTGTTTGTAGTGAGCAGGTTTTATCGTCCAGGGTTTGTGTGTGTCTAAATAAAATACAGCAAATTAATGGTGGGTGTGTTTGAACTCTGTGTAGTGCCTTTCATCCAGAAGGGTCCCCAAGTGCTTTCACAAATGGTATGCACAAAGATCACTCACCCACTTTCCCTCGCAGCGGCAAAAGGAAGCTGCCATCCTGTGCCAGCAGCACTACACAGCAGTGCTTTTAGGAAATAAAGGATAACTCATTGACTAGAAACAATGGATACTTACCCCTTAGAGGAGCCCCTGTATACAGAGCAGAGTGTGCAGCATATGGGTGACACATGCAACTTACCCCTTACCTAACTGGGTAAGGTACCACGACAATACCAAGAGCAGATGCAGTGCATTCCCACCTGCAGCAGCGAATCAGCGCATGTGCTGTGCAGACCATGCATCCAGGCCTCTGCAGCCCCAGCTGGGGACACTGGCTGGCTGTCACACGAGGGAACAACCACACGGCAGGCTGCAGGCCCTTTGCGCTTTGGGTACGTTCTGATGCTTCCCATCACTGAAGTTTTCAGTACAAGCCAGTGTAATGATTGGAATAGTCAAGTGAGCACGTTTGCTTTCAAAGTAAAATACATTCCAAAGATAAAAATAATCAAATTCCCAGATGTCTTTTCTTGATGCCAAATCTAAAAAACTTTGGAATCCATTCCTGTATCCCTTCCCTTCTTGCTGTCTGTTCTGATAGCCACTTCACCAGCACCTCAGTGTATCGTCTTTTTATACTTCCCACTTTTTCAACCACTATTCTTTGCCAATAATGGCTTAAACCTTTGTCATTATTGCAAGTTGTGAATACTTTTCATATCCTCAAATGCTGTGATCTATTTATGCAAGCTGGGAAGAGCTGGGAAAGTGAGAAAGTGGGAAAGGTGGTAAACATATGACAGCTTTATGAGATTATCAAGGAACCAGTTAAAAAGACGACATTGGGCAGCAATTCTTTCTCCAGCCTTACACCTTCTTCATGGCTTTCATGGTTACTATTTATAATACATCACAGTGACACAGCTGTGCAAAACATCACACAGTTCACCTGAGAAAGATAAGATTCCATCAACACATTTCACATGTATGAAACCACACTCATGAATTAAGAATAGGACTGAGCATGACTTGGACTCTGATCCAACAGTAAACAAACCAAGAAGACATAAGAAAACAGCATAAGTAGCAGTGGCCAAGGGATGAAGCTCAGGGTGAGGAACATGGGGAAATACAATAGTGACAACATGGAGCTGAGAGACAGCTGAGAATGTCGAGGAAGGGACAGCCAGGCAGTCAGGGTAGAAACGAAAGCTTTCATAGCTGGTTAATGCAAGAGAGCAGATACATATGGAACTGAAATTAAACATGGAACTGTGGATTTCTCTGGGCATTGAAGTGGGATGCATTTATGTCCTGAGACAAGAATTTCTCAGTATGAAATTACCAAGAGATACCAGAAAACTAAAGCAAAGGAAATGCTACCATGATAATGTCAGTTTGCATCACTCCAAGGAAGAGCAAGGCATTTTAGGCTCCAGACAAAAAGCATCTTGGTCACTGAGCATGATAAATACACTGAATATGAGATCTCCAGTCATTTTTGTTTCTGGAAAAGTTTTCCTTGCATGAAAAACCCAAGTGGAGCACTGGCCAAAACAGCTGTTAAGGATGTCATTTGGGGCTTTGCCTACAATGCTGCTGAGTGAGAATACAAAACCACTAGATTGGTGCTGCTAATACAAGGATCACAGCAGCTCCTGCTTTCCAGCTTCTCTTTCTGCCTATGCTATAGTTAATAAAGCTGGGCCAGTCTGTCATTAACCTGTACCTGGGAACATAATACAGTTATTAACCTGTACCTGGGAACTGAGACAATCTTCAGTCTTCATTGACGTGCTGGACAAAATGTTCTATCCATAATGTCCAGGATTCTTTGAAGAAGGGTCATTTGAAAACTTTCATTCTTACATCTTTAATCTACAGTCTACTTCCCACACAACTCGAACACATTCCCTCTCATCCTTCACCTTATTTTCTGTCAGCACTGCATTGAATTTACCGTTTGGAAAAGCTTCCCGTTTCTTCATACCTGACTCCCTGATACATTTCACACATCTCTCCTCTATATCTGATGCCTCCTTTTATGCTAACTAACAAATATCCCAAGTCTTGTAGTCTCACTGCATACTCAAATTTCCTCCAGGACGTAGCAGAAGGGCTGGTTTTCCTGTTAAGTATTGCACTCTTTACAGACTGCAGTGATGGAAGATAAAGTACAGCCTGCAAATTGCAGGCACCCATGGCAGGCCTGTGCACATCACACCTCTGTACACACTGCACTATGGCTTGAAGGAGGCAGGGAAAACACAGGAAAAGCATTCCCCACAGACTCCAATATCCAACCAGAAGTCTGGCATTTGCATCTTCACCTTCCCCAGTCTCTGGAGCACTTTATGGCTGACTGTCCTTCCATCATTTGGGCTGAGTTTCACAAGGTGCTTTGGACAGCAAACACTTCTCACTTCTCCCAGGTTGTACAACTTTTCTCTCTGCCCTCAGGCAGTGGCCTCAGACCTTTTCCAGTCCAGGAACATAATGCGTAACAGTGTCCCACATCCAACAGTTCAGCCAGAATTTGTAAAAATTCTGCCTAAAGAATAAATCATTGCTCTGGTCATTCTCTTGTCCTTTAAAGCACAAAGGCTGAGAACTCTTATCCTCTCAAAAGTGGTACAGGTGGGTGTGCCTTTTGTTCTTAAAGAAATATCAGTTGGGAATAAAATCCAGAGGTCTTGGCACTGAGTCACCACGTGGACACTGAGTTGTGTCCAGAAATTTTAAGTCACCTATTTTCTTCCAGGGAAAATTCCTCCCCTGGAATACAGCCATTTTAGGAAAGTTTGAATTCAAGTTTGGGTATCGTGGCCCAGACTTATCTAAATTACCTGCTGAGGCTGGTATCCATAGGTTTAATCCCTGTTATTATTCAAGTACCCATGGCTGCTGTTAGAAATAATGCTCAAGATGCAACAAAGGACCCGCCTTCTATTTCTTTCTTTATTAAATGCAAATGGCTACCAGCACAAGTTAGACAGAGACTTGGTGGCTTCCTTTGTGAGACAGAAAGCAGCAGTAGTTTCCCTAAATGTACTCATTAAAATGTATTTTCCTTCTACACTTGGCCCTGAAGGATCATCTCAGCTTATGAGAACTAAGCTTCTGTCTATCTGATTATTAAATAATTTCTAAAGCAGACGGGAAACTACAGTGGTTTAAACAGCTAGGCTGAGACTGCAGGGCTAAAAATAGTATAGCAGGCTCCTTTTAATTAGTAAGATGATGAAATATGACAGAAGAGAGAGATGTAGATATATGGATTTGTGTGTATGTGTGTCTTTAAAATTAAGTTATTACCTCAATACTAGATATTATTTATAACATATATGATACATGGTGTCTGATTTTTATGATGCCATTTATCTTCACTTGGGAGAGAAGACAGGCTAACTCTGCTTTCATAATGTCAATCTTTGTTGTATTCAAAGGGAAAAATGTAATAAGATAAACCTGCCACCATGCGCAGTGCCATCCTTTTTAAAATGAGGTGGATTAGTAAGTGCTCCAAAGCAATAGACTGTCAGCTCTGCAACTCTGTGATATCGACCATTCCCCAGGGCACTCTGGAGAGCATGGAAGAGCCAGCTGAGCTTTATACCTGTGATTCCAGAGCATGGGAGGCCAGCATAGGGCCAAAGGGGTCAGGTACTGTGATGTTTATCCTACCACTGTACTGCCTATGGATTTTTGAGGACTGTTCAAAACCTGAAGAGAGGAGAAAAGACATCTGCCACCCCTCTGCTCCAGCAGTGCTGGGCAGCATGTGCCCCGTAGTGTTCTGCTCCACCATGCAGATGGGGCCCTTTGATGCTCACCAGATGACTGATGACCATGTTTGGTCCTGGGACCGCAAAGCTACCATGAAACACATGGACATCACAGCTTCAGACTTCTGTCAGCTGGGACGAGGAGGCTGGGGGTGCCTGACCTGTTTGGGGCTGGATGAGATGTTCCCTTGCTCCAAGGGGAACCCAGACAGGCACTTCAAACTGTGCCCTTTGGTACAAAAGGACCTGACCGCAGTGGGCACAACCCTCTTTTGCCTATTGCTCTAAGGTGTCAGCTGATGCTTCGTAAGGACCTGGAAGTAAAAGGTGAACCATCACCACAGTGAAAACTGCCCTGTCAAAATCTTACTCTTAGTGTCATGCTTAATGTGGACCAGAAAGCACCCGGCTTTCAGGAAGATTTGGTGCAAAAACTCAGTGCATTCATTAGTCATGAGATGCCTTCTATTGGTTGAAAATATCAAGCCAAGGAAAGCAAAACAGTGTGTAAAGACACACCTGTGAAGACAGGTGTAAAAAAATTAGGTAAAGCCCAGTTCTTTCTTATTCCCCATTGATTCATATGAAGGTGGAAAGCCTCTGGCTGGCTAGCAGAACTTCATGGTGTCTTGCTAAAGGATGTCAAATGGATGGTCTGGAGCTAGTCCCTGTCTCCTGAGTTATGAATGAGATGAGCAGGAGCCAACTTCTACTTCCTCCAAGTCTGTGCTCCCAAAAGCAAATGTACAGCTTTCCACCCAGTGCAGGAGATCAGTTTGGGAGCACTGAAAGATTTTGCAGGGGTGGGGTTTAACCCAAGTAAGAAGCAAAGTGCCTGCAATACTCTTTGCAGTTTGTCAACATAAAGCTTCACTGTTTCTCTTTCTGAAGTGTTGCATTTTTTTCCTGTTTTTGTCAATGAAGAGATGGTGAAACCCAAGCAACCAGAACAAGAAAATTTAGAGTGATTTTTAGTGATTTTTTTTCACTTAGGTGAAGATTCCCTAAGATGCTGGACATGTCTGGTCTTGGCTCCAAATCAGCTTTCTCTGATATGGAAAGCAACACTGTAAGTGAAGTATTTTGAGCAAGGAAGGGATCATGAGTCTCTACCTCCCTGCTTCTGCTCTGGCTCTATGCCACCTGCAATGTTGCCCAAAAGTCCCCACATTTGAGTACAATGATGCAAAAGAAAGGGCTCTAGAAGAAAGGAGTCCCAGAAAGCAGGTCAATATTCAAACATTACTTCTTCCAAGCTCAAGACCAATGTATTGCCATGAGCAAGAAATCAAGCAAAGGGCACAGGAGACCCCTTTGGATGAGCAGGGAGCTTCTAGCAAGTCTCAAACAGATTCTGGGATATGGAAAAAGGAACTGGTTGTGTGGGAGGACTAAAGGAACTGTAAGAGAATGTGGGGATGTGACAAAGAAGGCCAAAGCCACTTGGAATTAAGTCTGGCAAGGGATATGAAGGACAACAAGAAGGTTTTCTACAAGCACATCAGCAGCAAAAGTAAAATTTGGGAAAATGTGAGGCTGCTGCTGAATGAGATACATGTCCTGGTGGCAGAAGACACAGAGAAGGCACAATTACTGAATGCCTCTGTTTTTAGTGCTGAGGTTGGGAATTCCAGACTTTGGAGGTAAGAGAGAAAGGCCGGAGAAAAGAAGACTTCCCCTTGGATGTAGAGGGCTGGGTTAGAAATTGGCTAGGCAGACTTATGTCCCATAAACTCCTTTACATTGAGAGTGGCAGAGCACTGGAATAGGCTGATCAAGGAGGCCATAGAGTGTCCCTCTGGAGACAGTACAAATCCACCTGGACACATTCCTGGGTAACTTGCTCTTCCTTAGCAGGAGAATTAGACTGGCTGAGCTCCAGATCCAACTGTAACTATTCTGTGATTCCTCAAAATGCTGGGTCACACACCATAGCCAAATCTGAAAATTTTCTCAGGGGTCTACTGGCCCTCCCAGTGCTAGACAGAGAAACACAATCTGGAGGTGGCTCAGATCCACAGTGAATTAATATTTCAGTCAATCTGGGAGACTATTTCATGTCACTTCACTTCACTACGGCTCCTTAAGGCAAATAAACTTTTAGCCCATACTAGTTTTGAGATTTCTCTTACAGCCATCACTGCAAATGTGACCTCATATTAATCTGCTTTCAAAATAGGCTCACTGCTCCTCCCTTAAGAGAGACAAACTGGGGGGTCTGTTCCAGCCAAACCTTAAGCATACAATTACCTTCATCATGTCTGTGCAGGGCCAGCTTGAATATGTGATCCTGTAATGAGCAATTACTAAAGCACAGTGGAGCTCTGTAAGTATGGACTGCTGAATTGCTCCACTCCTACACAGTCGAGGAGCTGCAGTGCATTTTGGAGAACTAGAGCATACAGAATTAACTTTGTCTTAATTCAGTCTCCTGAGTATGCCATAAAGTTCTCACTTTGGTAATACTGTCCTCTGAGGACATTATGACATATCAATGTAGACTATTTTCTCATCTGATAGCAATGACAAGCTGCCATAATGCAAAGTATAAAAAAATCAGATTCTTCCTAGTTCTGGTAACTACCATGCCATCAGAAGATGAGATTTTATACCTCTATTAAGAGAAATGAAAAAAAAAAATATTTACAGCATGCTAGCCAGTAAGACAAAAATGAACTAAAGTGCCGACCAATCTACTACAATTTTCTTCACAGCTACTTACATTCTAATCATAGCATCTCAAACTTAGCTTGTCAAGTTACCCTTCAAATCAAATGCAAGAGAAAAATCCATCCTTGGCTGTGCAACTATAAACCCAGCCAGTCTAGTAAAGTGAGAGTTACTCTTCCACGTACTTGGCAAATCTGGGAGCAGAATTTACCACTCGGTGTAAATATTTCTGCATAGTTTGTTTAAAAAAAAATTAAAAAATCTTTCCTACTCCTCTCCCTGGCAGACTCTTCGAAAGTAGTAAATATGCAGATGGGCATAGTGATATATTTTGTATCAACATATTTTAAATGTGTGCATATGAATTAGCGATATAAATACATTCCCCAGGAAGTCTGCCAGTGAATGTACTACAAAGCCTTGTATGTTACATTTGGGTTTGCTTGCACGGTAGCAGAGCAGTGTCAGAAGAACTGCTCTCGGCTTATTTAATCTACAGCAGCTCACACTTACCTGCACAGCTTCCCCTTTCTCTCAGGATGTACAAAGATGCTGTATTTTTATGCCGTGTGTGTGTATGTAGTGTAAATATAAATATATATGTATATATATCTATACACACCCAGGCAAGAATGTCGTAGACTCACAGAATGCTTTGGGTGGGAACCTGAAAGATCATCCAGTTCCAACCTCCCTGTCCACAGGCAGGGACACTTTTCATTAGACCACGTTGTTCAGAGTTCCATCCACGCTGTCCTTGAACACCTCCTGGGATGGAGCATCTGCAGGTTCTCTGGGTAGCCTGTTCCAGTGCTTCACCACCCTCACAGTCAAGTTTTTTTTCCTAATATCCAATCTGAACGTACTGTTTTAGTTTGAGCCATTCCCTCTTGTTCTACCACGACATGCTCTTGTAAAAAGTCCCTCTCAACTTTCTTGTAGGCTCCTTTGAAAGAACTGGATGGCCACAATTAGGTAATCCCAAAGCCTGCACTTTTCCAGATTGAACAAACCCAGTTTTCTCTACCTTTTCTTGTAGAAGAGGTTCTCTATTCCTCTAGTTAACTTTGTGGTCCTCCTCTGGATTTGGTGGATGTCTTTCCTGTCCTGGGGACTCCAGACCTGGAGGCAACAGTCCAGGTGGGGTCTCATGAGAGCAGAGTAGAGGGGCAGAATCCCCTTTCACAGCCTGTTGGTCACGCTGCTTTTGATTCAGCTCAAGACACAGCTGTCCAGTATCCCTGCTACTCCACTCCACTTACATTATCTGTCTCTCGTCCTGTCCCCTCTCCCTGCTTTTTCTGCTCTGCAAAAGAACTGCTGCACAGACAAATCCCTGAAGGCAAGTGGAGAAAGTAGGTCTTGCCCAAGCTCTGGACAAACCGGCTGGAGGTTGGAGACTGAAGAAGGACAAAGAGGGAGGACATCTGCCCGCCGCCCTTGAAAGCCCGCTGTCCCCTTGCCGAAAAGGTTTAACAGTGTCGTCATGTTTCTTGCTGTGCCTGTGCTCCTTTTCCAGTATTGGTATCATGAACGAGGCAAAGGGTATTGCACATCACTATTTACATGAGCACTGACAGATGGGGGCAACGGAGGAAGCGGCTGTAGGTGGATATGTATGTGACGGGATCATTATCCATGCACAAGGAACCGTATGGATATTGTTGCAATGGAGCTATGAGAACCATGCTCTTCTACTTCACTGTGCAAGGAAAAGCCACAACAAATACTGTAGTGGGAATGTAGCAAAAAGGCAACTTTGTGTTCAATTCTAGACAAAATTCTATTTGTTTTGGCAATGATGATAAGCTAGAATGAGCATTCTGCCATTTCCCCCCCCAACCCCAGCCCTTCCTTTAGAGCTACTATTTAGATGAGCTACGGTATTAAGAGAGAAGCTGCAAAGATGCTAGCTGCAAAAATAAAGGATGAAATAAAAAGTCAAGCATCCACATTTACCCCAGCTGAAAATGAAGTTCTGAGGAAAGGGAGGAGGGAAAAGAAGAGGAACTTACCACACTGCGAGTGAACTTTTCTAGAGAAGTTCTACGACCTTGCTCATTCTCTGGCTTAAAAGGGAACGAAGTAGGGAGATAAAAATACAGAAAAAACCCCTTCAGCTTAAATGCAGTCTTTTAAAACAGCAGCAAAATATAAGGAAGCAGCAAGAAGAAAAAGTTGTAAAAAAATGTAAAAAGCAGAAATCAATGTTTGCAACAGCAAACGTAAGAAATCAAAATGTCTTAAAGAATGAGAGACATCACTATTTTTACTCTCAGAGAATGTGACTTTTCCCCTGTGAGTTTTTTGAATGGTTCATATATGCCTGTGCATTGCTGTGTCTTACAGCTGTTGATATTGATTTCTTGTTCACTGAATTTTCCTTCTGTTACTGTTCAAGCTGGGACGTCTGATTCTGGTTAACATCTGCCAAACAGCTACCAGAGGCTCCCATCTACTTGTGTAGAGAGATGAAAAAAAACCACGGTAGCTTTCACAATACTAAAAAGCAATGTCTGAGTGAATACAACACTGGAAGAAAACCACCACTGGACAAACTGCCAGTGAACCTACACTCTGCTATTTATCCAAAGAGTAGAGGCATATTTCCAGGAAGTTTGTCTACATCAAAACACAAGACAGTATATGCATGTCTTTGTAAGACAACAGAGATGTACAGACCAGTTTGGGAGTTTGGGACACTGATATTTTTCTACCTGGAGTACAGGACTATTCATATGCAAGAAGACATTCAATTGCACTGTGAGAAAACAAGCATGTGCATCATGGCTTTGTTAACATATCCCTGAGAAGGTTGCTCACTGCAGTGCTTTGTTCATTTGGCACAAGGGAGATCTAATCGCCACTAACAAGGAAGAACGAAATAATTTACTCCCATGTTTACTGGAATATCTAAGAGAAAAAAAATTGTTAAAGAGAAGAGAAGAAACTCAATGCTACAAAAGAAAGCTCACCCCAGTCAGGAAGCTGTGGGTACGGCTGATTTCCAGGAGACTTGCTTATTTTAATGTGGTGAGCCAGAAAAATGGGGGTGGTAAGATGGAAGTAAAACTGCCATGAAGAGAATAAGGAGCTACATGTAAGGGAAAACCACAATAATTGTGGTGGATCACAGTACACTGGGAACAAGCACTGGACTGGAGAGGCACCTACTGACCTGGCACAAACTCAGCTGCAGTAGCAACCCCCAGGACGGTGCAAAAATCCGATAGAGAAGACATAAAGAAGCCAAAACCATACCAGATAAATTTGATGAGAAGTTGTGTAGTTGTAATTGAGTCTAGGCAAAGTCTTTTGATTCTTCTGCATGTTTATCGCAGCTTTCACAGCTCTCTGATGTCTACAAGGATAGTCTTAAGCATCCCATGAAGAGATGGGGCAGATTTTCCCTGCTGCATCACCAAATATGATACCAAAACATAAAGCCCTTTTAAGACAAGCAATATTCTTTATCCAGAAGAAAGAAACAAGCAACCTCTACTTACAACCATTTGAGGAAGCCACAGAATCAGCTCTGATGTCTCAAAGCACTATCAAAAGTGAAAGCTAGAGGCATGTCATTTTAGCCCACACAGAGGATGGAGCCAAGGCCTCAAAGCAAGTACCAAGCAACAAAGCAGTCTTCCTGGCTGGCAGGAAGGACGTGATGTACCCAGTCCAATGGTCCCCAAAGGAGTATCTAACATGCACTAATCCAAGGGTTAGGTGCCTTTCCTTGCATGTGAGAGGAGAGGAAAGGGGAAAAAACCATCAGCCTCACTCCTTGGCTGAGTATTAGAGCCAAGCAAGTGCTCAGATCATCACAGACTTGCTCTTGGAAGTAGCTTCAGTGGTGTCCCTACACCCTCAGGCAGCAGAGGGGACAGAGAGAAGCTGCATTCCTGCCACTTTGGCTAGACACGTCCCAGGACTGAAGACAGCAGTGCTCAGCTGGGCACTGGGCCTCTGTGCTGGTCTCCTGCAGTGGTGGCAAGATCCACCAGCAGCCAGGTTAAAGACACAAAAATTGCAGGAGAAGAAATACTGAACAAAAGAGTGAATATTCTGCAAGGCTCCTTAGGGGAGCAAAGCACTTGAAGTCTGCAGAATGACATTGCTGCAGGCTGGAAAATCAGTGTCTGACCCAACTGCATTTTGAAGTGGAGCTCTGGTGTGCACTGGGGTCAAAGGATAGTTAGCTGCTATATAGGCCACACTGTGCCCCTGCACTCACTGAAAATGTAAGTATCTCTGTTTTTTCAACCAGCAAGATGATGTATCTTCCCACCCAGCAGAAAGGCAGGATGGTCTTCAAAGATGATGAGTACCTTGTTGAGGTGCCGGGAGCTTGTCTGGTGCAGGGAGCCCCACACAAGGCTGTTTGCTGCCTACCACAGCTGAAGGCGTGTGGGGAAGCAACCACGTAGAGCACCGACAGTGTCTCACAGAAGTGCCTTGCAAAGCAAGGTTTGCAGTCACTCTGCACATTTGGCATGGCGGTGGCAGGCTGGGACCAGCTGGATGCGTGGAAAGCTCATCCTCATAGCATCCAGCTCTGAGTCAAAGCATGACATTTTCTAGTGAAATAAAAAGCAGCTGAGGCAGGCTGGCTGCAGAGTGATGAGCTGGCTTGAGCAGTTTGAATGTCCGTGGGTGTGGGTGCTGGCTGTACAGCTCGCTGGCTCTTCCTGTCTGCTTGCCCGTGTGGCTGGCAGCCTGCCGTGCAGGGGACGCCAGCCCACTGCTCTGCAGCACGGGGCTGAGCTGGGGAGGCTGCCTTGCACAGCAGATGAAGGAAATTTAAAAATAAAAAAGTGGAAAAAAAAAAAAAGAAAAAAAGAAAAGAATATAAAAACCGAATCACACCTATCCCAGTCCTGGGAACAGACCTGGGGTGTGGACCCTGGAGCCACTGACTGCTGCAGCAGCTACAGCAGCCTTTGCACAAACCTACACCGTGTGTGCAAAGGCAGACAAATGTGTGCATGACAGGTCATGCACTCCTCCCAGGTGCAAAACCCACAATCTTTGCCAGGAAATACACTAACAGACTCCACCAGCGAATGGCAAAGGACATGTGCGTTTGGATAAAACATAAAACAACCATCCCTGCTGCAGATAAAAACCTCTCAGCTCAGACAGATACAGAAAAATAGAGCTCACCACATAGAAGCCACTAATTATTGACTGGGTTCTCCAAATTTTCCTTTTTCTTCAAGATTAATCATTTACCCAGCCATCCGAACTTTAAGTTCCATTGTGTAGATTCTGCTTGCATGGAAATTAAGTAGAAGAAAGCTTAAGAAAACCAGCTGACACTGACTATTAAAAGTAATTATGAGAAAAATTTTTACAACCTTCAAAACAAGTCCTGCCACTGAATCAAACCGGCCATGTGTGCCCTGATAGGATGGAGAAAGGGGCATAATCTGCAGTAAGAACCTACCTGGACAATACAGAGCAGCTGGCACAGAGGGCATAGTTAAAAGCAATGTTTCAAAAGCTGTGTACCAGAAATGGAGCTTGTTCCTCATGGCATGAAGCTCCTAAGAATCCCCTTGCCACTTTTTGCCAGGGATTTGAAAGGGGGTAGGGAAATATATATAGAAACTCAGTCTTCTGCACATAAGATATGCAAAATTCTCTACCTCCCTCTGTCCCTTTATTTTGTTGGCTATATTTTTTTTTTTTTTGGTATGAGAATTTGGGGTCTGAAGTGGGGTTTATTTCGAACTTTAACTTGGTGAAAAAGTATACCAGAGGGAATGGCATCAAGTAAGAATAAAGGATAATAATATGCCTGACCCCAGGTTCAGAAAAGGCCAGGAGCAAATCCTGGGCTTCTCAGGTGGTCACATCTACCTGTCCAAAGTGAGAAAGCAAAGGGCATGTATAGTGCTACCAAGTGGCCAGACTATTTTTGCATATATTGTGTGTTCATTTGAATAGGATCATGGTGAATTCACACTTCCTTGAACCAGCTGGAGAGCAAAACAATGCTCTAAACCAAGAAAAAATACCAACCTGCTCTTCCCTCAGTGCTGCAGGGCTCACTCCCATGGCTTCACAGCCTGTCTGCACTAAGCTGTGGCTGCCTTTCCAGGATGCTTTCCTGCCTATGGGCAGGGCTGGATGGCAGGAAGCCACCCCATGCCAGGCTGATATGAATACCAGCACCGTGACAGTTCAGCTGCCGCTTCAGCTAATGCAGAGATGCCAACCAATGTCATTGTTTCACCTTTACAGTGAGTAATGGAAAGCACCTCGAGGTCTTTTCTGTTCCTTTCACTCCCTTCTCTGCAAAAATAACTAGCAGAGCACACGTCTGGCTGCTTCTTCACCATTAACAAAAGTTCCTGTGCATTCGTATCCCCTTCCGTGGTGCACTAGCTAATCTACACTGCTCTTTCCCCAGGGAATAAAACCCTGCTCTGCAGTCAAGTCACCCTGCCAAAATGCCTCCTTGCCTTGACTGAGGAAGTTTGTCACAGCACTTGCCCTGACAGGTGGATCACTGCTGTCTAAGGACATCCAGCCACTGTTTTGGCTGCCATGGAGAAGGGCTGGAGGGCAGTGCAGTGGTGATTACCTGCTGTAAATACCCTGCAGCAAGGTGCATATCAGCAGAAACAGAAGCAGGTCAGTGCTTGACTCTGCGTAGAACCAGCAGGGCATGTTGCATAGATACACAAATAAAATGCAGGGAGTTGCTCGGGGATCTCAGCACATCCAGCCCGTCACTGCTGAGCCAGACGCTTTAAGCAGATCCACGATTTCTACCTGCTGCAGAGGAGAGGCTGGGAATGGAGGCCCAGACCTCCAGCTGGGCTGGGCATATGGCTATTCCTCCTGAGGACAGGGCTGGGCTCTCCTCTCTCCTCCAGCCTGGCAGGGAGGAGGCCTTCTGTTCAAGGCAGAAGGTTACACCCAAGTTTTTTCCCCTCTGCAGCTCACTGCTTTCAATCACACCCTTGCTGGAGGCCAACCTCATGTTCCCTGCTGAGCACCATGAATCTGCCGGATTGAGGCCAATAATACTGTGGTTACTTGCAATAATGACACTGGGAAGAACGGAGGAAAAAACATCTAAAACTGATTAACAAAGTATGTATGTCTGATCAGTGCACAGCCTATGTCTGCTGTCTTGCATCAGTTGGTGGTGTGAACAATATGTTCCCCTCATAATTCTGTCACTGTATCTCAATCCCAACCCATCATTTCTTCTCCCTCCTTCCCCTCCATTACTGTACTCCCAGAGTAGGGAGGGAAAGCTCCCACATCTGTGGTTATTGTATGGTGCAGAGAAAGTAACTATTCAAACTTGCAGTATTTTACTAATACCAGAAATGTTTTGAAGCACTAATCAAGCTTTGGCATCTCTCTGCTGAACAGATCACTATTATTATTACCCTTTGAAAAAGAGGAGGATACAGGGCAGGCAAGGTTGAACTTTTTTTTTCCCCAAGCTTACACAAGAAATTGAGTGGGGTAATCAGGGAAAGCATATGGATTTTATGGTTCTCAGTTCTGTGCTCTAGCCACACAGTCTACCTTTCCCTTTTCCCTGTACTCTCAGTTTTCCATAATCAAGTGCTGGAGGGCAAAAGATCCCTCCCAAATGACACAGACTTATCCACAAAAAATTAATGTGGGAATCTGAAGCCATAGTTCATTTGCTTAGTGCAAGCAACTCTTTTACCCCATGTCCATCATGCTGTGCTTCTGACAGAACTTGTTTTCAGTAATGAAAGTAAGCTTTGTCATATCAGTGTGGTATAGAAGCCATGTGAGGATAATGACTTTGGGGAAAGACAGGCCTCAGAGAGATGTAGTCATCACAACTTAAAGAACTGCAGTGAATTTCTATTCACATCAGTAAATCCAGGACTTTGTTTGCAGGCTCTAAACCAAATCCTCCATCCATGCAGGCTCTGATATGTCACTGGGTTCCTCTTTTCCTCCCCTTGCTTTCCAGCTATTTAGAGGAATTTTAAAAAGCTGCCTCTCAAAGCTGCACCAAATGTCCTAAAGATAAGACCATGCAGCTCAGCCTACAGAAATGTCATGTTCTTTCTATCATCATCTCTGTACCTACACTGTTTCCAAAACATTCACTTGCTCAACACAATGTAATGAGGTTGCAAAGAGCTTTACAGACTCTGGAGTAACACCAACTCCCCTCCTGCATAATGTGAAGCTGACGAACAGCGCATCTGCACAGATCTACTTCTGCCTTTTTTTGTGCCTTCGTATGTTTACTCGTGCACCCACAGCTCTTTCTAAAAGAAACTTGATTCTTGCTTTCACGGCTGCGTTAACATGACACCAAAACCTACTCCTGCGGCAGTTTGTGGGGGGATGAGGATGTCATACTGACACATCCAGGGCTTGATCTGACAGCAAACAAGGATTGCAAAAAAATAAACCTTTGGTTTGAATGGGTTTGGCTGGGAGGAGAAAGCTCTCCTGGCTTTCAAGCACATGAACTCTCACATGTTCAATGAAGACTGGGGGTGTAGGGGGGCCATAAGCTGCTGGGGGTAGGAAGATGGCAGAAGCTTTTATGGTTTATACCATCAGAGGAGTTTGCCTCACACCTCCTTCATTCCCCAGTCTCTGAACTAAGTCATGTCTAACCCTTCTAAATATAAGCAGCACTGGTTTATGCTGTTTCAGACCAGACATTTTGAAACAGAAGGCTGATTGCTGCCCTCCACTACCTTTTGCTAATCCACCTGCCAGTAGTCTCAGGCACAGCAGACAGAGAGGCTTGTCTCCTTTTGTCACCATATGCATGCTTTTAGGGCACACAATGACAATCAGGACAAAAATACCACTGGGATTTCATTGTATTGTGCCGATGCAATGTAATTTGGCAGCACACAGAGAATGCAGGAGAAAAACAGCAGGGAAGATGGTGAAGGGAAACCACACGCTCAGGCTGCAGGAGTCAGGAGTCAGTTTATGTACAGGCCTGGGAGCCAAATGCAAGTGGGACATACACACATGTACATGGCATGCATGTGTACAGACACACACACAGAGCTGTGGGAATTAATCAGGAGCTGCAGGAAGCATTTGAGCACAGCCAAAAACACAGAAATCAGTAGCTTATCTCCCTTAGACCCCTTAGAAAGAGGAAGCTTGAGGACAGGAGTTGTAATTCTATGTAATTACTTTGCTACCCTGATCTGGAGGCTCCTGACAGAATCATGGTGCTGGCAGAGCTCATGTAGATACCAAAAAAGCTAAGAAGAGCTCAAACCCAGATTTCCTGTGAGACAATGTGGCTGTATTTCCTGATTACTACATGCATTGCAATTATTTCCTGTCTCTAAGGAAAAAGAAGCATCTCTGGGGAGGCAAAAGCAAGGGAGAGGAGTATGGGAATTGCTGTAGGGGGATCTATAGGTAAGGCATCCTAAAGGGAATCTCACATGGTGAAACTAGGAAGGTGAAAACCTTAATAGGTGAATTTTGCACCAGTAATGAACAGATTGATTCTGCTTCTCATATCACATACCGTCTTTTGCATGAGAAAGAGATAATATGATTTATATTGCCTGCACTCAGTTTGAGAGATGGCTGTGCAAGACAAACACCTTCCCATATTACTTTTACCTTGGGTCACCATGTTTTCCCCAAAACTCATGCTGAAGCTGTGCACACAGATGCCATGCCCCCAGTGAAGAAGACAAAAGTGCTCATTCCCTTCTTAAAGAAAAAGAAAAAAAAAAAAAAAAGAAAAGAAACAATATTTTCACTTTCACACTAGCAGCGAGCAGCAGGCGAGAATCAAGAGGTGCTAAGAGATGCAAGCACGTCCTTTCCAACAGATACCTTCTTCTTCGCCAGCAGTAAGTCCTGGTAAGCATTTGAACGCAGAAAGCGTGCATAGCTGTCACTCTTCATCAGCTTGTAAATGTGCTCCTGTGGGACACAGGGGGGAAATGAGAGACAGAGAATTGTTATCAAACCTCATTTAGATATCACAGGGACTTAAAACACGGAGAATTGGAAGGAAGAGAGACTGATCAGAGCTCTAATTAAGTCTGCTATTGATTATCTGTGTTGTAGTAGTGTACATGAGGTCCATCCTGGGGCAGGACTCTGCTGTACCTGGGGCTGTATGAACAAAAAACCAAAAAGATGGCCCTCAGCCCAAAGGCTGGCACAGATTATTCACTCATCAAGATTATTCTGCGGAGATTGCAACTCTCTGAAGTCCCCAGATTATAAGAAAGTGCCTACTTCAGAAAGAAGAAATAAACACCAGAAACTGTCTCATAGATTAGGTTTCATTTTACCCGTTACAGATACTTGAACAATCACCTAGAACTCCCTTCCTGTCCATGGAGGGGAACTGATACTTATACATGTTTCATCTCCACTTCAGACATGCACTCAAGTAAACCAACGTGTTAATGTCCTCAAAAAGCCTGTATCTGTGGTGACTATGCAGGGAAGTTATATAACTAGCTCTGATATGGATGCCTACATCATATGTGTAAAGTTACATTGGATGAGTCTCTCTTATGGTCTTCCCTTAAGTCAAACCTCTGCTACCAGTTTTCTCTGTGAGCACTTACTCTGTGTATCTTCAAATTTACAAAGTGGTGTTTCATTGCAGCAGAATTTACTACATACCCTTTTCTGATTTCCTTGCTAAGCTTTACTTTCCTGCTGAGAATCCCTTAACACAGTGAACTTTTCTCCTAGTTCTCCCTGGATTTAAAAAATATATTATCCCAAACACCAAGAAAATCAAATAAAAATACTTTGACTAAATAATGACTGAGAACACACTAAAGAAGTTCAAGAGAAAAACAGGCACCTTGGACCTTTCTCTTAGACTTTGCCCAAGGAAGCACTTTTATAGAGTTAATGAGCAGTTTTATCTATAGTGAATTATACAACGGGAAATATTCTCTCCTGCCCTAAAGCCATTGTACATTAAACTTTAGAAGAACCAAACCAGACAGAAGTCGCACAGCTTATTTCAGTGTGTTAACAAGCCAAGCAGAATTCCCTCATCTTCACCATCATGGGTAATTAGCAATGACCTGTCTATTCAACAGAACTGCTTAGTTCAGCTTTCTTACACTGTTTGGTGTAGTACTATGAGTGCCACTGGTTTTCCTTTGACAGCATAATTGTATTCTTTGAGCTACATCCTGGTGTGGAACAATTTTTACTGGTTAATTTCCATACTTGCTTTTAGTCTTGCTAGATCCTCATGTGTGCAGCCCTATCTATCCAAAGGACAGCATAAGATTTTGCAATAGAATTGTCCACATGGAGCTATTTAGCAACTGTCACCCTTCTTGCTTCAGAAAAAACACAGGTACAGTTTCATATTCCTCATGTACAGCATTGCCATGAGATACGACATGCAGCTGTGGGACATTTGTTCTATATAAGCAGGACAGAATGAACCAAGTGCACCCTAAGACAAGAAGAGGGAAAATAATGCACATCATGGATATGATCATCAAAAGGTTTATATTCTCTTACGTGAATAAGGATTTTCAACATCAGTTCTCTCATGAACACTTCAACTAGCATAAACTCAGGACTCTGTTGATTTAAACCCAACCACAGCTCAACCAGTTTGCCTGTACTGCCGCCTCTTAAGGTTTCCAAGGAGACTCCATGTCCTCCTAATGAGTTCTTTGTAACTACCTGGGAAACAAACCCACCTAACTGGTGCTTTTCCAGGACCATGAGAGGACTGATGAGTAAGTAGGCACCTTGTAGCCCATCAACAGTTAAAGGACTTGAGGGGTCTCCAGAGCCTTCATCCTCTTAGTGGTCCTCTTTGCAGCAGCCAGTAGATGCAGGGTGCTGCTGGGACAGGTGCTGAGGTGGGCAGGAAGGTGCTGTGGCTGAGGCAACATGGTGGGTGACAAGGGATAAATCTATTATCATTTTGCTATATTTGATTCTTTTTTTTTTTTACTGTCTTTGAGCTCCAAATGTTGGGGTTTTTTTACCAGTGGTTAGACAACTAGGTCTGGTCTGAAACACGATGGTAACATTTTTGGAAAGTAACTTCCAGGTTTTATTGCCACACAGACAGAGGCAAAGGAGAAGACATGAGGCGGGCCATACGACAAACCTGCATGCCAGTAACAACTATCATGCTTGCTCACATCAAGAAAACTTCATGTATCTGACCTTAGTACAGTATAAACTCAGTATCTGGTATTCAGAAGGAGAAAAAAACTGCTTTGATCCTGAGATGAAATAAACCACAAGCTGCCTTCTTAACTGAAGCCCTTCCCTGAAATAGGACTATTGCACCGTCACAGTCCTGCTGCCATTGCAGTTAGCTAATTGGTATGAAGCATTTTCTCTGCTTTTTACATCTTGGAATCACTAAACAGCAACACTGCTACCTTCAGCTGTTCACCACAGATATAATCAAACAGGGAATAACTATTCCTAGGCTTTGAATGCTAATGAAGAAAGAAGGTTTGACATAGGAAAAGGAGGAACATGCATCGCTTCAGAAGCAAATGTTACTTTTTAATTGTCAGAATTTAAAGGGCTTGCTTTCAACAATCTCTAGACTGAATGCATGAATGATACACTATTAATTTATTTTACAACACTCCATTTCTGAAGCACCTACTGGAAATCTGAGCCAGTTGCTCAGATCAGCAAAGAGTGCTTTCCAATTTGCAACAGTACAGGACAACTTGCATTGCTACAAAATGAAAAGGGTGAAAATCCCTACTGAGACTGCACTGTGAAGATTTCTGCTAAAATTGTGGCTGTGGTGTGTGTCTGGCCCACTTACACACCAAATCTAGCTGAGAAAATGGGAAAAGCCATTGGCTGGAACACTTGTTTTGATCTGTAGCCTACTCTGTTCTTTGCCATCAAGTTATTTTCTCTCATGCATTCTAGAATCAGCAACTTCCTAGGGAGAGCCTACAGCTAGTGTTTAGCAGCTCCTCATTTCATAAATACATTGAAGGCTACTGGAGGGCTAACAACTGATCATATTCTGTGGAAGCCTGAGCAACAGGCAGAGGTGTGGACTTGGATTTAGTTGCTCTGTGCAACTTGTGCAAATTGTCTTGTCCTTCTCTGTCATGGATTTTTAGCTCACTTCAGATCATTACAACTCACTGGTCTCTCACTTCTTATTTTACTGAGCAGCTGGGGTTTTTTTTCCACCTTTTAATCACATGGTGGAAAGAAAGGACACCCACATTAAAGGCTGAAATCTCCCAGTGCAATGCACTTTATAAACAATCTCGCTGACATTACGCAATAGTGCTGGTTAGAAATTTGAGCTTTTCCATCCTTATACTAAGTTAATTCTCCATTTTGTTGTTTGCTAATGGGGTAGTGACTTCACTGCTGCTGGATCCCTAACTAGAAAAAGTAAATGCACGACCTGTGTATTTTTTAACAATGCAGCTGCAGCTCTGGACATTCCAGTCTCTTGCAGCGTGAGCAGTCTGTCCAGAATTATCACTGCAACACTTCTTTACAAGGCCCATGGGAAGTTCCTGTGCCTATATGTACAAAAGCAGGAGGACTGTTTCATCTAGGTGGTGTAGCCTCTCCCAGCTAGTGCCGTGTACCGCTTCCCCACTATGGCTCAGTCTCACAGCTCCCTGCTCCAGCCCTTAAACAGCAATCCTTTAGGGAGCTACACTGCAAACCTGAGGATTTAAAACAATAATCTAACAAAACTGCCCAAGTGATCTATTAAACCATTAAACAAGGTAACTTATAAAACCAGATAAAAGGCAGGGAAAAAAAGTCTTTCAAGATTTGACCAGCAGTTGACAGGCATGACATGTCTACGACAACTCCCTGGCAGCCTTTCTGAGCCTGGCTCAGCTCTTTCTGAGCACTGAGCTGCCATCTCAGGCCATTGCAGCGGCAGCTGCAAGTGGAGACAGGGACTGATTTGTCATGTGTGAGAGAGCCCTGGCAAGCTGGCTTTTTGAGTTGACTCAGTCCCTATAGCACGCTGCTGATGAGTCGGGCTGCACTGGTACTCCTCTGTGACAATGGATGCACATTGAGAAATGTCACTCTAAAATGGAGAGTGACACAAGAACCTGCTTTTGTTAATACAGTGGATTCCATCTCTAGGAAGCAAACAAATCCCTAACAAGACTCCTGCAAGCAGAGCAGGTTTGCTATCAAACGTCCCCATGACCACTGTTTCCCAGTTCTTAACCAAGGCTACAGAGGCAATGGGATCTGCTTGCATCTCATAATGAGAAAAAGGCAGACCCTCTTTTGTGTTTTTTGCACCTGAATCACATCTCCTCCATGCTGAGGAAAAATATGCAGTGGTCCTGGGAGCTGACCAGCTTCACTGAGTATACTCTCTGTACCCGACCTTCTGTCATGAGAGTTACACTTCAGACAACATAACCATTCCACGTGCCACAACCATTACATAATACAGTGAAGAACAAACAGTACATTTAAAAGGGGGAAATGCTGTCCCTTCTAGAAAAAAAGGAACCAATGAGATAAACAGCAGCAACAACAACAAAAAAATATCTTTTACAATTATGTGAAACCAACAGGAAATCTCACCCCTGACAGCTGACAGCTTAAGTGCAGGGAAATAAACCCTGATAAGGTTCAGGATCTCTTGGCTATTTTCCTTCCACAAGCTTTATCTTTGGAAAGAGATGAAGGACAGGCTTTGTAAATTATTCCTGACAAGAGGGGAAAGGGGGAGGAAAAAATAAAGTTTGCAATCCAGACGGGAATGTGGGAGGTGGCTGAGATAGCAGAAACCATCTCAAAGCTGCACCTGCTCCAAATCAATGTGCTGCAATGTGATCTCAGGTTTCCCCCCTTGCAGTCAAAGCACAGTGACCCTGAGGAGGGCATGGCTTCCAGATAAGCAGAACCTTGGGAATACTCAAGAAAAATGTAGGAAAAACCCTAAATGACAAAAAAAAATAATAATATCTGACTTGCACAAGGCACGTGGTAGATCCCAGGAATTATGCTCTCTATTAAGAATATTTCTTTTTAGCAGAAAACCTTGATTCTTTCCTCTGATTTATGTATATGAGACAGGAAGAGACTTTTTGGTTAAACAGTCATTCCTAATTCCACCAGTATTTTATGCACCTTGGTATTTTCCAACAGGCTTGAGATTTTTTTGGAGCCGTGAAGGCCAAACACAATGTTCTCATGAACTCTGAACACCAGCTAGATTCCAGAAAACCCTTAAATCAGGTCTTGCTGATAGATGTTTTTCCTTGTTTGTGCCTAAACACAGCTGCAAACTTTAGATGATGATGGAGAATAAGGAGAAATGGCAAATTCTTTGCTCACTTCAAGCACAGGTTTCCCATTTAGCACATTTATGGAACAGATAATCTTGACTACCATTACACAACACATACAGAAAAACCAAGTGATCTGGCCCAGCCAGCATGAGTATCAGAAAAGCATGTCCTGCCTGACCAACCTGATCTCCTTTTACAGCCAGGTGACCTGTCTGATGAGGGAAAGGCTATGGATTAAGTCTACCTGGACTTCAGCAAAGCCTTCAGTACTGTCTCCCATGACCTTCTAGAGAAGCTGGCAGCCCCTGGTTTGGAGAGATGTACTCTTTGCTGGATTAAAATCCATCAGGATGGCTGGGCTGAGTGAGTGGTAGTGAATGGAGTTACATCCTGGCAGTCAGTCAC